>CAJNDS010000979.1:579818-602318 GCA_905221605.1 Symbiodinium natans
AATTAAAGAAATTAAAGAAATTAATGAAATTAATTAATTTCTTTAATTTCTCGAATTTCTGGGCCTCTATGTGAGAAATTAAAGAAATTAAAGAAATTAATTAATGTCATTAATTTCTTTAATTTCTGGGCCTCTCTGTGAGAAATTAATGAAATTAATTTCTGTAGTTTCTCTACTTTCAGAGCCTATCTGTGAGAAATCACAGAAACTAAATACATTAATCAATTTCTTTAATTTGATCAATTTCATTAATTTCTTTTATTTAAACTAATCCCGTGAGCCGGGTAATTAATTTTTGTAATTTCTTTATTTTCTAGGCCTCTCTGTGAGAAATTAAAGAAATTAACAAAAAACATCCGGTAGCCGCGTGGGGTTGCGAGACTAACTAAAAGAAATTAAAGAAAGTAATGAAATTAACTAATTTCTCTGGCTTTTTAATTGCTAAGCCTCTCTGTGAGAAATTAGAGAAATTCAAGCAATTAACCATCCTCTTTAATTTCTTGATTTTCTGGGCCTCTTTAAGCCTTCGTGCATCTTTATCGCGTTCCCTTTTCTATTCCCTTACTTTCGTGCTGAAACCATCACCCTTTCTTTCCCTTAATTTCCCCATTCATCCCTTAAAGAAAGGGACGCCTTCAAGATGTAGGAAGGATTTTTCATATAGTTGTGTGTACAATGGCTTGGTACTAGCGCTCTAATTTTCAAGAAGCTGTTTTGCATGTAATGTGTGTCACGAGTTTGCTACGTTCATAGGCAGACTATGTAAATACACCCTCTCTAAACAAACCATTTTCCCTAAACCCTGAACCCTAAACTCTAAACCCTAAACCCTAAACGCTCAAAGACTCCTACGGCCTCCAGGCCCTCTAATTAAGAATCCCAAGTTCTCTAAGACTCCCAAGCCCCCTACACTTCCTAAGGCCCCGAAGCTCCCCAGGCCCCCTGAGCCCGCCAAGCCTCCTTAAGTCCCGTAAGCTCCCTAAGCTGTCGAAGCCCCCTTACTCCCTAAACAATTTCGCAGAGCAAGCAGACAGAATTTCAGGACTACAAGCAATCGGTCATGAGCTGTCCTGCAGGCAACGCCTCCACCCAAAGCGTAACTTAAAATTTCCCTGATGTTTCCCTGTTGCGCTTTTTTTTGGCCCCGATTGTTTCAGGGAAGTTTTCCCTTGAAACCCCTGTGTAGTGCTAGAATTTCCCCTCGAATCCCTTTAAGGCTTCGTGTATCTGTACCGCGTTCCCTTTTCTATTCCCTTACTTTCGTGCTGAAACCATCGCCCTTTCTTTCCCTTAATTTCCCCAGTCATCCCTTAAAGAAAGGGACGCCTTCAAGATGTAGGAAGGATTTTTCATATAGTTGTGTGTACAATGGCTTGGTACTAGCGCTCTAATTTTCAAGAAGCTGTTTTGCAAGTAATGTGTGTCACGAGTTTGCTACGTTCATAGGCAGACGATGTAAATACACCCTCTCTAAACAAACCATTTCCCCTAAACCCTGAACCCTAAACTCTAAACCCTAAACCCTAAACGCTCAAAGACTCCTACGGCCTCCAGGCCCTCTAAGAATCCCAAGTTCTCTAAGACTCCCAAGCCCCCTACACTTCCTAAGGCCCCGAAGCTCCCCAGGCCCCCTGAGCCCGCCAAGCCTCCTTAAGTCCCGTAAGCTCCCTAAGCTGTCGAAGCCCCCTTACTCCTCCAGCTTTTCAAGCAGGAGAAAGGCTCTTTCGTAAGGGGCGGAGGAGCTCTGTCATTCCCTCAACCAGAGGGAGGGGAGCCCTCTCATGACCTATTCAAGAGAGAGGAGATAGAAGAGCTTGCTCAGTGCTCTTTAGGATGCGGAGGAGCTTTTGCACAAGAGGCAAGGAGCTCTTTTACTTCTACAAACGCATAGAAGAGCGTTTAGATGACCTGTTACGAAATAGAATAAATGCTGTCTCACGTAAGCGAGAGAGACTGATGAGTTATGCGACGCTCCATTTCAGGGATAGGCCTTCGAAACCTTCAATTAGGGTTGATCTCTCGCAAAAAGGTAAAAGAGCTATGTCATTTCCTACGAAGCGATAAGCAGCCTAGAGACAATCGGCTTCTCTCATGTTTGCTTCATGGATAGAGAAGCTTTTCTCAACCAAAACCAAAGAGACGGATCATGTCCCATTGAAAGATAGACGAGTTCTGTCTTTGTACGTTACGAGGTGGGGGAGCTCTTTCACAAGAGGTAGGTAGAGGACTCTCTCATGTCCGGCAAAGAGATAGAGACGATCTTTCATGACCCGCTACGAGATAGAGAGCCTCTTTCATGTAAAGGGTAAGATATAGAAGAGCTGTGAGCTCCTTTACCTATCGACGGGAACTCTTATAGCTTTCATGAATGAGTTCTTGCCAGTGAACAAAGGGAGCTCTTTCACAAAGGGTAGATAGAGACCTCTCTCATTTCCTGTAAAAGAAAGAGGAGGTCTCTCACGACCTGATTATTGCGAGATAGAGAAGCTATGTCATATAAAGATAAGAAATGGTAGAGCTGAGGACTCCTCTGCCTAGTGACGGGAAATCAGTTAGATAGGACATGAGAGAACTTTCATACATTTCTTATGAATGAGTTCTTCAATCTCTGAATAGAAAATGAATGAGCTCCTGTGTCTTCGCATACGAAATGACAGTGTGGAAATGAGCTGTCTCATGACCTGTTAGGAAACAGAGGAGATAAAGAGCTTGCTCATTGCAAAAGAGGAAGCGGAGGGCTCTTGCAGAAGAGGCAAGGAGCTCCTTCACTTGCTGCAAAGATACAGAGGAGCTTTCAGATGACCTATTCAGAGATAGCGAAACTCGATCACGTAAACGATAGAGATTGAAAAGTTATGTCATGCCCCATTTCAGGGATAGAGAATGGCCTTCCAGACTTTCATTTCGAATAAAGGAGAGATCTGTCACAGAAAGGTAGAAGAGCTATTCATTTCTTATTATATCACGGGTAGACAAGCTTTTTCTCAAATACAAACAAAAAACCTGGCTCATGCACCATTGAAAGATAGACGAGTTCTGTCACTCTCGATCACAAGGTGGAGGAGCTCTTTCACACGAGGTAGGTAGAGCACTCTCTCTTTTCTTGCAAAGAGATAGAGAAGATCTGTCATGACTCCATGAACCGTTACGAGATAGAGAAGCCTCTTTCATGTAAAAGATAGGTCATGGTAGAGCTGAGAGCTCCTCTGCCTAGTGATGGCAAACGAGAAATAGGAACCAAAGGAGATAGAAGAGGTTGCTCATTGCAAAATAGGAAGCGGAGGAGCTATTGCAGAAGAGGCAAGCAGCTCCTTCACTTGCTGCGCAGACACAAAGGAGCTTTCAGATGACCTGTTCAGAGATAGCGAAACTCTCTCACGTAAACGATAGAGACTGATGAGTTGTGTCCCCATTCAAGGGATAGAGAATGGCCTTCCAAACTTTCATTTCGGGTAAAGAAGAGATCTGTCGCAAAAAGGTAGAAGAGCTATGTCATTTCTTATGCATCGATAAACGGCTACTCGCATGATTTCTTCATCGATAGAGAAGCAGCTATTTCTGAATAGAAATTCACAATGGAGCTGTCTCATGTCCCAGTGAAAGATAGACGAGTTGTGGCATTTGATTTGAGGTGAAGGAGCTCTTTCACAAGAGGTAGGTAGAGGACTCTCTAATGTTCTGCAAAGAGATAGAGACAATCTTTCTTGACCCGCTACGAGATAGAGGAGCCTCTTCCATGTAAAGGGTAGGATGTGGTAGAGCTGTGAGCTCCTCTACCTATCGACGGGAAATTAACAAGAAAGTACATTCGAGAGCTCTTACAGCTTCTATGAATGAGTTCTTGTGATTGAACAAAGGGAGCTCTTTCACAAAAGGTAGATAGAGACCTCTCTCATTTCCTGCAAAAGAAAGAGGAGGTCTCTCATGACCTATTGCGAGATAGAGAAGCTATGTCATATAAAAGATACGAAATGGTAGAGCTGAGCGCTGGTGACGGCAAATGAACTAGGTAGGACATGAGAGAGCTCTTATACATTGTATGAGAGATTTCTTATATCTATATCTCTTGTGAACGAGTTCTTCAATCTCTGACTAGGAGATGAATGAGCTCCTGTATCTTCTCATACGAAATGACAGAATGGATATAAATGATGTCCTCTAGCTGTTAACGCAACATGAAAAAACCTCCTCTATCCCCTAAAAGAGAAGGAGAGAGGGAAGCCCGCTCATGACCTATTAGGAACCAGAGGAGATAAAAGAGCTTGCTCATTGCAAAATAGGAAGCGGAGGGCTCTTGCAGAAGAGGCAAGGAGCTCCTTCACTTGCTGCAAAGATACAGAGGAGCTTTCAGATGACCTATTCAGAGATAGCGAAACTCTATCACGTAAACGATAGCGAGTGATGCGTTATGTCATGTCCCATTTGATGGACAGAGAATGGCCCAGAGTGGCCTTCAAAACTCTTCATTGATAGAGAAGCTGCGAAGCTATTTCTGAAAATCGACATAGAAGAGAACTCTCTCATTTCCTGCAGCGTGAAAAAGGAGGTCTCTCATGACCTATTGCGAGATAGAGAAATTTCAGGTAAGAGTTAGGTAATGGTAGAGCTGGGCACGCCTCTGCCTCTTGACGAGAAATGAGCTCGTGTATACTTCATGAATGCGTTCTTCTATCTCTCAGATGAAAGAGCTCCTCGATCCTTCTTATAGGGCATGAAAGAAATCCTGTGTTCGAAATGAAAAGACCCTTTGATAAGCAAAAGAAAAAGGGAAACGAATCGATGCCTTCTATCTTTTAGTGCAGAGCTTCTCACTTCTAATGCGACATGATAGAGCTCCTCTATTTTCTTGGAAATGAAACAGCTTGCGTTCTCTCCTGAGTGAAAGATGTCTCTGTCGTGGAAATGAGATCTCCTCTATGTTTCTAAGAAATGAGATAGCTCACCTCTACCTCGTAATCGGAAATGAGAGAGCCCTTCGCCCCTCTTCAGGCTGTGAAACAACTTGTCTATCTCTTACTTCAAAGTGTGCTAGAGCTACATGGCTGCACTTGCTGGCGCCGGTGCACACACAGACCAAACCTTCACTATTACTGTTACTACTACTAATACTATTACTAGTATTATTACTATTCCTATTCCTATTACTATTACTAGTACTATTATTATTCCTATTACAATCACGGTCAGTATTATTATACTCATAATAATATTAAAATTATTATTATTATTGCACTACTACTGAAAGAAGAACCAGCCGTGAAATAGGCCCTAAAGGTCTCGGCCACATATATATATATATATGTATATGTATATATGTATATATATATATATCTTGGGTTTGAGGTCTCGGGTTGTGAGGGCTTGTCGCAGGGTTTGGGGTATGGAGTGCTAAGAACGCGTGCCATCTAGCAGTAGAACGTGAGACTTCCGCTCTCTCGAAGTGGCGACGAGCAGCCGGACTACTTTAAAGGTTTAAGTTGTCATGCCTCAAGCCCGACAAGGCCCGATTAAAGCCTGAATCTCAGCCCCTGTAACGTGCTGCAAACTTTCAGCCCAAAAACTTGCCTCGGTGCCGTTTAAAACGTTGGCCACCATCAGCTCTATACCCTAAACCCTAAACCCTAAACCCTAAACCCTAAACCCTAAACCCTAAACCTTTATCAGGCAATGATTGTGGGTATTTGGGGTTACGGGCTCAGGGCTGAGGATTTTGTAGGGTTCAATCCTGTAGGCCTTGGGTTTCTAGACTTCAGGGCTGAGCCCAAAACCCCAAGCCCTAAATCCTAAACCCCAAACCCTCTTCGGTAGGGCTGCAGGGTTCGAGGGTCGACGATCGTGGGCTTGGAGAGAGTCCAGGCAGAAGCCAACGAGGAGCGATTGAGGCTGACCTCTGCGCTTAGGGTTATAGGGGTCGGAATAATTGCTAACAGTACTCCCTTAGGGCCCCTTTATAGTTGTACTCGAATAACCCTCAAAACCCTTTTCTAAATTATTTAGGCCCCTCTAGTTTAGAGTTGGAGACTTCGACAAGGGTAAAGTATTTTGGGGCCTGGAGTTTAGGAGGGCCCGCGGTCGATTGTTTGGAGTTTCGGCCTTAGAGGGTAGTGCTACAATTGTAAGTCGTAATAGTAGTTAAACAAGACAACAGTACTAACGCCAATACAGAGAAAAAATAATTAGCAATATACTAAAGATAACGAAACTGATACAAATACGCATGCCGTCTTTATACTAATGTTCCTGCAGTAGTATGAGTCGTCGTCGTGCCAAGCTCACAGCACGATGCACCCCTCCCATGTCCTCATAGGTTTCCCTAGTACCCCCCTCTCTATACTACCCCCCCAGGTTCCCCTCTTAAATAGCCTTAATTCGACATAATTGTCCCTAAATGGCCTTAATTGTGGGGGAAGCCATGATGTTCAGACCTGCCATACCGCGAAGGTTTTTTTTATGTGCAGTGTACGGTTTCGGGAACAGAGTTCAAAAGGAGAACAGGGGGCTATGCTATGGTTTTAGGCGAGCGAGATGCTGGCTCTACGACGCCCTGAGACCCCAAACCCAGATGCCAGACCTAAACGCTCCCCCCCAAAAGCAGGCCCTGAATCTGGGGTTTAGGGTTTAGGGTTTAGGGTTTAGGGTTTAGGGTTTAGGGTTTAGGGGTTCAGGAAGCTGAGCTCTGATTGTATTTCCTGTGAACCCAGAAGCCTATGAGCCCCTGAAACCCTGCAAGCCCTCTGAACTCTCTGAAGCCCATAAGCCCCCAGAAGCCCATTAGCCCCACAAAGCCTTTGAGCCCTGCAAACGTCTATCTAAGCGCTAGCATGCCTGTAAACCATGGCTAAATCCCAAACCTTATGCCCTAAAGCCCAAAAATAGCTCTAAAAACCTCAACCCTAAGCCCTGAAACCCTAAACCCTAAGCCCTGAAACCCGAAACCCTAAACCCTAAACCCTAAACCCTAAACCCTAAACCCCAAACCCCAAACCCTAAACCCTAAACCTTGTACTTCCTGTAAGCCGACGTGAAGGCGCTTGTGCCAGTGCCTTGCCTCGCGAAGCCGCCTCCGCTCTGCCCGACTCCGGGGCATACGTAGGTCTAGGGAATTATAGGGTTGAGGGGTTCAGGGTTTAGGGTTTTTTGGGAATTAGGCTTCAGGGGTTCCGGGTTTAGGGGTTATTGTGGTTTTGTGGCATTTAGGCTTTCAGGGTTGTAGAGGTTAACGGCTTTAGTGATTTAGTGCTTCAGGGTTTTGCGGGTTTGTGTTTTTTAGGGGTTGGGGGGTTTTGAGTTTTGACTTGGGGCAGGAGTGGTGGGTAGCCTGCATTTTGCCATAATTACGCCAGTATGATGCGCCGCACCGAACTCTAGGCGCATGTTGGTGGCTGTGAGGTTTACAGATGGGAGACAATACCAACTGGCATTCCCTAAGCGCAAATTGCCAAGCCGCAGAAAGCAGCCATGGTCGAAAGCCAAGGCCCTTGACCCAACACTGAACCCTCGGCTAAGAAGAAGTCTCCAGAAGCCCCCCCCCCCCCCCCCCCCCAAGAAGAGGATCTGCTTTACACTAGCTAGCCCCTAGTAGTCGGCCTTTTTGGGAAGCCTTGACCCTCCGAATTACATCATATGACTAAAGGTCCTGTACATTTTCAGGTAAACTCCTCAATTCAGAGCATTGGCCCTAGGAAGCCCGAAAATCCCCGAACCCCTCCCAGCATCAAGGCCCTGAATCCGACCTTGAGAGATGTGCTCATCTCCCATTTGAAGAAGGCTGGGGGCGGCCGGGGGGGGGGGGGGGGAAGGATCGGTTGCTTTGCGCTTTAGGGCCGAGGGCTGAGGGTTCTAAGGCGGAAGCTGGAGAGTTTAGGGTGGCTTCTTGAAGGTTCAATGCATGTGGGCTCCTCCCGCGCCGGTGTGTTTGAAAGAAGGTATCTGTTTAGGGTTTCGGGTTTAAAGTTTAGGCCTGGACGGCTGTGTCCGAAGGAGGTCTAGCCAACATAAACTAAACCCCTAAACCCCTAAACCCCTAAACCCCTAAACCCCTAAACCCCTAAACCCCTAAGCCCCTAAACCCCTAAACCCCTAAACCCCTAAACCCTAAACCCTAACCTTTCGGCCAAAGCCTTGATCCCAAGAACCCACGGCAGCGACCATTTTTGAATCCCTTCATCTGCAACCTAAGCCCTAAACCGACACATCCCCCACCGAGCTCTTCGCTCCGTTGCCGGCATGGTCTATCGAATTCTACCGAGCCCTCAGGGTGCCCGGGACTTTTTCAGAGAGCCCAATACTCCTGAAACAAAGGAATATACCTTAAGTTATAAAGGGATCCTTAATATGATGTAAGGAAAATTCCTTAACTAAGAGGTATTGGGCTCTTTGGGTCCCAAAACCCTAAACCCTAAACGCTGAACATCCGAATAACTCTACCCCCGTACCCCCCCCCCAAACAAAAGCGTTCTGTCACATGCTCATTGTATATTGTATATCATGTGTACTGTGTATCATCAATTGGTGCGTTGGGTGTTTTTACTGTGCTGCATGAGTATTCAATTCTGACAAATTCTGTTGAAGGGTATTGTGTTGCATTGCGTTCTTTATTGTACCATATGTCCCATATGTAAGGGGAGCTTTCAGGGGATGACTTTGCATTCTTTACGAACCTGTGCATCTATCGATGTACTTTTGTTTCTCGGGGGGAGAAGTTCCGCGAGTTCAGAACCAGACTCTAGCCTCTAGCTCGCAACCTCTAGAGTCGTGAGGCCAAAGCGTCTGGCTGCAATCCACCAAAGTCATGAGATACCTAAAGAGCCCAATTCCCCTTAATTGATGAATATACCTGAAGTCAGGTTCAGGATCCCTATGTAAATAGCGGTCTTTTTCTTGATTTAAGGGGTATTCTCTTCGGATACCTAGCACGTGAACTCTAAGACTCTTCGTTGTGCGATCCTCAAGCTTAAGACCTCCACCGCACCCCACCCCCCCCAATTCGGCCCCGCCCCCCCCCCCCCCCCCGCCCGCCCGCCCCCCCCGCCCCCACCCCCCCCCGCCCCCCCCCCCCCCCCCCCCGCCCCCCCCACCCCCCAGCCCCCCCCCCTCCCCAAAACCCCTGAACCAAAACCACTAACCTAGACCCTAAACCCTAAACCTTGAACCAAAAACCCTAAACCCTCCCAAACCCTAAAAACCAACCCACAACCACACCCCGGGGGGGGGGGGGGGCCTAAACCCTAAACCCTAAACCCTAGACCCTAGACCCTAGACCCTAATTAAACCCTAAACTCTAAACCCTAAACCTGAAACCCTGACCCAAAACCCTAAAACCCTAAACGCCCACAACCACACCTCTTTATATTTGTATGTATATATACATACATATAAAAATAAGCATTATCTTCCATAGAAAGTATTTTAAATGCGTAAATGTTCTTCCTTCTCAGGGTACTATGGGGATTGTTGTTTTGCATGTGTTGGGGCTCTTAAGCAAAGAGCTGTTCTGGGCATGAGGCGGTCAGGGTGCATGCCAAAAGACTGCTGCAGGCTGGCCATCTGTCTTGCTGTGCTTGACTTGAAGGCTTCCTGAACTCTCAACCCTAAAGAGCAAACCCTAAACCCGAACCCCTAAACCCTAGGCCCTAAACCCTAAACCCTAAACCCTAAATCAGCCTAAACCCCCAAACTCGCAGAGAGAAGTGTTCTCCCAGCCTCTCACTTCCCCTGTTCTCCACTGAAAGGACTCAGCTCCACAGCCCTCAGAGCCTGAAACCGTCCCTAAACCCTAAACCCTAAACCCTAAACCCTAAACCCTAAACCCTAAACCCTAAACGCTTGGTAGCCCAGTGGCACTCTTCCACTTTTTTTGGAGGTTCCCTACCCTTGTTATAATATGGCTACCGGGCTACGAAGAGCCCCAAACCAGGCCTCCAGTCTAACAAAAAACGAGAAACCCCGGAAGCCCTACAAGCCCTGCAAACCCCATAGAAGACCGAATCCCGACAACCTGGAATCTACAATCCCTCTGAGCCCTGTGAGCCCGAAGCAACCCACAACCCTCTAAGCCCTAGAAGCCCTAACCAAGAGTCGAATCAACCCTAAACCCCCGAAACCCTAAACCCTACTGTTCGGAGGAAAATGGAGGGGGGACACAGGGAAGTGGCCTGGCTGTGAGCATTCAGGCGCGAGTGGTTGAGGGGCCTTTAGGGGTTTAGGGCTTTAGGGGCTGGTTTGGGGGTTTGGCTGGGGGTTAGGGGTGAGGGTGTGAGGGTTTTGGGGTTGAGGGGTTTGTGGGGGTATAGGCTTGTGGGGGTTCCGGGTCCGATGGCTTCGAGGGTTTTCCTTCGGAAGGGGCGTGTAGGCTTTTTTTTTTTTTGTGGCGCTTGGTTTAGGGTCCAGGGAAACCCTGCACCCGGCCGTTGCCTTGCAAGCCGAAGCCCATTGAACCACCCCAAAGCCCCAAAGCGTTTAGGGCGAAGGGTCGTTCTCAGAAAGAAATTTCCCTCGGTTTCTTAGTAGGAAGTGAGGGAATGAGGTCCCTAAACCCTGCTAAACCCTGAACCTCAAACCCTAAACCCTGAACCCTAAACCCTGAACCCTGAACCCTAAACCCGGAGCCCTAAACCCTAAAACCCTACCCTAAACCCTAAACCCTCGGTTGTTTGCTTTGTTTTATCCTTTTTTGCTTTTTTTGATCCGGCAGCCGCGTCCCCGGAGCCCTAAACATCTATGCACTGACAGGATGAGGAGGAAGCCGCTGAGGAGAACCCCGCGGCTTCCCCTCGCCAGGACCGGCAGGCCCGAATGGCCTAGAGGGCATAGGATTTGGGGATTAGAATTGGGGTTTAGGATTTAGGGTTAGGATTTAGGGTTTAGGGTTTAGGATTTAGGGTTAGGGTTTAGGGCTGAGGTTCGAGGTGTTGGGGTGTGGGGTGATGGAGGTATATGGAGCTTCAGAGCCCATAGTGCTCCAGAAGCTTCAAGGTGTCAGGTTTAGGGTCTAGAGTTACCCTAAACCCTAAACCCTAAACCCTAAGCCCTAAACCCTAAACCCTAAACCCTAAACCCTAAACCGCTCTACACCTTAAGCTCCCTAAACCCAGCGAGCTAGCGCGTGTGCTTTCATTTCAGACGCAGGAGTACAGGCATTGGGAAGTCGGACTTTGGTTCAGGGTCCTATGCAAGATGAATATTAGTATTATCCATCTATGTGTAGAAAGACTAAAGAGTAATCAGTTATATATCTTATGTGAAATATTTGTACATGAAGTCTTATGATAAGGACATATACCATATATTGTCATTGATTGCCCGAGTCGTCGAGAACTGAGGCCCTACGCCCTGAAGGCCTCCACTCATTTTTGCTGGATTTGGGCTTTCACGGTCTAGGGTTTAGCGTTTAGGGTTCAGGGTTCACGGTTTAGGGTTTAGGGTTTAGGGTACTATTCAAGCCAACGTACAAGCTGGTGTTGAACATGTCGCAACCTAAGCCCGAAACGTGTAGGACGTACGTCGTCGGCCGGGTACAGAGTCAGAGAGTTCTGACACCTCAAGGCTAATGTTGCACACATGATCACTCTGAGTTTTCTTTGGGGGTCTTGCGCTGTTTTATACTCCAAACACCCATGCGAAAGCCTGCATCAAGTCTTATCCAAGGAGACTCTGACATACATCAGTGCCTTCTTCAACAAGCTTTATCCGCATACGGCAGGCATCCTAAGACCAATTTCAACATGGCACGCCTTTTCCTAAACCCTGAACCATAAACCCTAGACCCTAATCCCCAACCCTACAACAGGCTCGACTTGAAAGCCAAACAGGATGGGCATTGTAATCTGCAGTGCCTTACATAGTCTCTCGCCAGGGCGTCATGATTGTACCCCAAACTCCCTTTTGAAAAAAGGCCTCTGCATTTAGTGTTTAGGGGTTTAGGGGTTTAGGGTTTGGGGTCATGATTTTACCCGGCAAGCCCTTACAAAGGCCCCTTGTAGGGTAAAACCGGCGAGGATCCCGACGTGGAGAAGTCACCCGCGGCGGACACGGCTGAGGCCAATTCATGGGTGCTGAGCTTATTGGGGTTTTAAGTTTAGGGTTTAGGGTTTAGGGTTTAGGGTTTACGTGGGATTGAATTGTTTTGCTTATATGGGGGTGTGTACCCTGGGACTCCATGCATACAATCAGGTCAAAGTCTGCAGATGTCTATCTGTCTCTATCGTTCTCTCTCTCTCTCTCTTTATATATATATATATATGTATATACATATATTGCACATACTTAAGTAAGGAAACAAACGCATAGATACTTTCTGTATCTACATCTATATCTGTATTGTATGTCTATGTCTCGCTATACAAATATACATGACAAATGCTGTTGTGCTACTTGTGTGGGGCTTGGAGGGGAGCCAGCTAGAAATGAGGGCGGGGGGGGGCATCTAGTGGGTGGGCAGGTTCTGGGCCCGTAGGCTGTAGGGGTGATGTCAGGGTTTGTTGGCTTTGGGGAGCCTTCTACTAATTAGGGTTTCCCTTAGGGTTTTCAGGGTTCAAAGCCTATGTTCAGCGCTAGGATCTACTTGGACTTAGGCTTCAGGGTTTAAGGCTACGGTAGCCACAGCCGCCAGCCCCAGACCACTATGTTGGGGGTTACAACCTGACCCTAAACCCTGAACCCTAAACCCTAAACCCTAAAATGCCTGCCACAGCTACATACTTTATATGGCTTTAGATTGCAGGCAGCCCCGTCTGCAAAGCTCGAAGCGCAAACCCGCGGTCCCAACTGTCTACCCAACAGCCGGAGCCCCCGCATCCTGCAAGCCCTAAACTCAGGGTTTAGGATTTAGGGTTTACGGTTTAGGGTTTAGGGTTTAGGGTTTAGGGAACGTGTAGGCCCTAAACCCTGAACCCTATAAACCTCGAACGAGGCTAACTGGAGGCCCTACAGGCGCCTAACCCCCACACACCCCAATCCCTCAGCAAAGCTATACTTTGAACCCTATATATGGGCTGAGAGAAGCCTTAAGCCCTAGACCTTAAACCCTAAATCCTACACCCTAAACCCTAAACCCCAAACCCCAAAACCCCAATCCCCGATCTCTGAACTGCGAGGCGCCAGCGCAAAGCCCGAAGAGTGGCGAACCTGGAGGTTGGCTCTGGGTGTTCAGGTTTTTGGGGGTTTAGGGTTTAGGCTTTAGGGTTTGCTCAGGGTTTGGGGTTGGGGTTCAGGGTTAGGGGTTTGGGGTTGTGTTGGCGAAGGGGGGGAGTGGGCGGGGAGGGGCGGGGAAAGGTCACGGGGAAGATGCAGTCGCTGGAACTCTCTCATAGAGCCACTTGCAACCAAGCCATAAGTAGATGCACCTGCAGGTTAGGGTCTGGCCCTTGGGCTGTATAGTATAGGGTACATGAGGGGCACAGAAGGGGTCCCCGTTTAAGGGCCCATACTAAGGGACCATGTAACCCCTGAACCCTGAACCCTAAACCTTAAAACCCTAAACCCTAAACCCCAAACCCCAAACCCCGAACCCTAAACCCTAAACCCCAAACCCCAAACCCCAACCATTCCAGTGGTGCAACTGCCCGAAGACCTACCCCAAGAGGGTTCTGTGCTCGCCATCCTTGAGCCACCTTGCCAGGTGCAACTTCGGGCACGTCCGTTTCCACCGCGCTTTGCGTCGGCTCTTGAGATTTGGGGGATCGTTTGAGCTGGGCGTGGGGTTTAGGGTTTAGGGTTTAAGGTTTAGGGTTTATGGTTTCCAGTCCACGAAACATGCTGGCTGCTGTCTCACCGAGGGCCTGTCCTTTGAGTCTTTCCTGGAGTTCTGGCAGAAGCTCCTGCCATCCTCGCCTGAGTTGCCGTTTGCTTGCGAAGAGAGCTCCGCATCAGCTCATGCAGATGTGAGTACATTTGTTTGCGCCCCAAGGAGAAGGCCCTGAACAGCCGGATTTTGTACTGTGGCGTTACCCGGAACGCATGCAGTCCAACCAAGCCAAACCCCATGTGTTTTGTCGCCAGGGAGTTCATACTGTCCACGGCCACCCGCATGAGCGACTACTCACTGCGAGCGCGGGGCTCATGCGTGACATCATCCACAGTGCTTCCTATAGACCCTGTGCTGTAAATCTCACATCCTCGCGAGCGTCGTCCCTGAGGAGCATCATTCATGATTCATGTAGCTGTACGAAGGGGCTAATATGTGCTGTGGAGTCTTTGAGCGCTGTGGGAATGGAACCTAAACCCTCAACCCTAAACCCTTGGCGGTCCTCGACATGGTCGTGGTGGTCCTGAACGTTTCGGTCAAGGTGGAGTGTGGTAGTGCTGCAGCCCCGCTGTACACGGTTATAGTGGAGGTTGTCGTGGTATTCGTTGTACTGCTTTTTGCTTAAGAACCCCCCCCAAAAAAAAAAAAAAACAACAACAACAACAACAACAACAAAAATGTAATAATAATAATAGTTTGTAAATGTAATACTCCCTAGTTTACCCTTATAAGGAAGTCTTTTTTTTTTTGGGGGGGGGGTTCTTAAGCAGTCGTAGTGGTCCTCACAGTAGCATAGCCTCTTCCTCGAATGTCAGCCCAGAATATGCAGACTTCCTCGGCCGCGCGCGCGCGCGCGCCCGACCTTTCTAACCCCTAGACCCTGAACCCTAAACTCGATAAGGCCAGCACCCCGGGAATGAGGCCTATCAAGCATTCCTCAAGTGCTCACAGACATTCTTCTACCATTTGCTTACAAGCCCCCCCAAAATTTCAAGGCAATATTCAGGAAGAATATTGTTTGGGTGGGGTTCTGAAGCAAGTTGCTGGGGCCTCAGCGGCAGGGGTGAGGCTACAAGGGGCATTGGCCTTGAGCCTGACAGTCCAAAGCTACCTGGAACCCCCAAGCCCTGCTGTTCCAGACCATTCCCACAGAAAACGTGTGTTCTGGTGTGGGGTTTAGGGTTGGGATGTTGCCCCCTTCTACGAAACAGTCCGTAATAGGGAGGATAATAGGGGGTACGATACGCCCGATGAAGGACTGTTAACCCTAAACCCTAGACCCTAAACCCTAAACCCTAAACCCTAAACCCTAAGCCCTAAACCCTAAACCCTAAACCCTAAACCCTAAACCCTAACATAAGGGGGAACATCCCAAACTTAGGGTTTAGGGAGGGTTCTCGTCTCTCAGATCCACAGCGTCGCGCAGGAGGCTCCACCGCCTTAGTGGGGGGTCACCAGGGGCGATCATACCCAGAGAGCCCAATACACCTTAGTTGAGGAATTAATTAATTAATTAATGAATCAATTAACTAATTATATATCTATCCATCTATATATACAGGGATCCAGTATTCTGATTTAAGGAATGTTCCTTCGGCTCTTTGGGTACCCGATGGTCCGTTGAATGATCGGCCCTTCATAGGGTTCCTCTCTGTCGCTAAACCCCGGTTGGTCCTGCGGATTTTTCAGCAGCCCATCGTTCGGGGTTGACATGTTTCAAGACGAGCGAAGCCCCTATGACCTTCTCGGACCGAGAGTAGGCCCATTTTCCCTTTTTTTAGGGTTGGGGTTCCCTTATAATCCCCTTAAAACCAAAAAGGGTACCCTGTTTGTTCCTAGGTTACTCCTGGGTCTAGCCTTAGGCAGAAACTAGACCCTAAACCGGCTTTCTCCCAGACTTAACCGAGTAAAGCTGGAGACCGCACCTTTTTTAAGGTAGAAACGAGGTCCCTGAGATTGACACGCTTCTGATGCAGGCTTCAGGGTTGCGTTCAGGGTTTAGGGTTCAGGGTCTAGGGTTCAACCCTCCACCCTAAAACCCTCAACCTCTAAACCCTGAACCCTGAACCCTAAACCCTAAACCCCACAGGGCTTAGGGTTCAAGTTTCAGGGGCACTGTCTCGGGTTCCCTGCAGTCTCTCTCGACCCCTGGGAAGGCTAACGCCCAGCACGGCCCTGAAGACATCGCCACTGGGTTGCAGCTTACTGGGTAGGGTTTAGGGCTTAGGGTTTAGGATTTAGGGTTTAGGGTTTAGGGAATAGGGTTTAGGGTTTAGGGTTTAGGGTTTATTGTTTAGGGGTCGGAATAATTCATTACTAATAGTATTCCCTAATAGTCCCTTGATAGTTTTACTATAATCATCCCCCCCCAAACCCTATTCCAATTTTACGGCCCCTTTGTTAGGTTTTTGTATTGGTCTTGAACTTGAGGGTTTGGGGTTTCAGGTTTAGGGTCTAGGGTTTAGGGTTGAGGGTTTCGGTTCAGGATTTAGGTAGGGTTCAGGGCTTAGGGCTTTGGGCTCTGGGCTCTGGGCTTAGGTTTTATTGTCTAGGGTCTAGGGTTTAGGATTCAGGGTTTAGGGTTTAGGGAATTATTGCGACCCTACGCCCCATAAAGCTCGAAACCCTGAACCTGACTCCTGACGGTCTTAAATCACAACTTGGCATCTCAACCCTAGAACCCAAAGCCCGACAAACGCCGCAACCCCCAGCAAGCCCCACAAAGCCTCATAAGCCCTAAATCCCTAGTAAGAGACTCTGCAAAAAGAGCTCCGAATCATGAATCCTGAATCTTAAGCCTTAGACACCCTCAAAACCCTAAACCCTAAACCCTAAACCCTACATTTCCTACGCGCTTTTTCAAGGCTGGGGAGCTGCAGCGGCTGCAGGAGGCGCCAAAGAGTCGTAGTGGCCCAGCTTCGCTTTTTTTTTTTTTGGGGGGGGGGGGGGGTGGGGTGGTGGTTAGGGTTTAGGGTTTAGGGTTTAGGGTTTAGGGTTTAGGGTTTAGGGTTTAGGGTTTAGGGTTTAGGGTTTACGGTTTACGTTGTTTAGGTGCGCCGGCAGAGGATTTCATCTCAAGGGTTTTTACCGTCTCAGATGGGATTTCTAGAAGTGTTTCTTTGCAACTTCCGCGCCCTTTGAGCAGAACCCGGCTTGATGAACCATGGCAGGTTACAGTTCTGCAAGCCTACAAGATTGCGAGCGCGTTGTTGCAGGCCTGCCGGTTGACGGTGTATAATATAAGGGCCGCCCATAGTAGACCTACAAATAGCAGGATCCCTTGAAAATACGGCCCCCAATAAGGTACCCCTAATGTCGTTAAACCCCCCATCCAGTGCACTTGTGGGTTTTCGGGTGCTTGTTCTGGGTTTGTCCAGGCACTCGCAGGTCCGCAGAAGCTCTCAACCCCAAGTAGTCCCGGTTCCCTCAACATGCTAAGAGACCCAGAGTGCCCTCAACAACCTTACTGCAAGCCTAAACCCTAAACCCAGTTGAAGATGAAGAACTTTGCAATTCTGCCACATCTTGTGCTTGGATAGACCAGGGACTTCGGGAATGGGGTACCATATGTCCCCCTGTATTCTGTCTCTTCCGGGATCATATGGGGTTTCCGAGAATCGGAGCACACTTTTTTGGGGTTCCTTCAAAGGGACAAGGGATTATGTCCTTTTGGGGTATATGAGGGGTACCTCCTGTTTTCGGAAGTTCCCATATATAGGTAGGGTACTGCTAACTAACCCTGAACCCTACAGGACCGACTGAACCTAACACCGCCAAACGTCCGAAGCCGCCGACCCTAGCAGCGCGATGGCCTGAGGCCAGAAAAGCTGAGCACCAAGGCCTTTGATTGGGGTGCAGAGGTGGAGGTGCTTAGGCTATAGGGTTTAGGGTGTAGGATTTAGGGTTTAGGGCTTAGGGCTTAGGGTTTAGGGTTTGGGGTTTGGGGTTTGGGGTTTAGGGTTTAGGGCTTAGGGCAAGGTGTTTTGAGGGGTTTCAAGGATGCATCTGTCCCTCGCCGACTTGTAGAGACAACTTGCAGGTAGGTGATCAGTCAGTTCAAAGGTTCTTCATGGGAAGTTGACTGGGTAGGCCCTTGGGATGTTTCGTATTCTTCCTTATTGGGTTTAAGAGGATCTTATGTAGTAAGACTAACAAAATTCCTAACCCTAAACCCTAAACCCTAAACCCTAAACCCTAAGCCCCAAACTTTCAGAGTGCTTGAAGGGCCTCCCGAGTTGAGGAGCTGTGTTTGGCTGAGGCTGCTTTTGAAGCCCGCACCTGACAAGAAATAGGCGGCACCTGAAGTCTCAAGCCTACGGTGCTGAGTGCGCAACCTTGAAAGGGTTTGGGGTTTAGGGTTTAGGGTTTAGGGTTTAGGGTTTAGGGTTTAGGGCATGGTTTAGGGTTTAGGGCTCAGGTTTTTGGGGGGTCGTTGGGTCTCTAGGCTATCAGGGTGTACAGCACGACTCCGAATTGGCCAACCCTACGGCGGTTGCCTCTCTTCATCCTCAAAATTTGCTAGCCCAGTGGTACCCTTTTGCCAGTTTTCGTGGTTTTAGGTGCCCTTATTATAACCCCAAAAGGGTTTAGGGTTTAGGGTTTAGGGTGCCCCTACTACAGCATGATTACTGGGCTACCAAGGAATCGAGAGTTGAGGGTTCGGGGTTTGGGCATTTTTCCTTCCTGCCTGAAGGTCTCAGAGCGCAGGAGTGGTACGTTACAGTCGAAGGGTCGTAGGGTCGTAGGCTTGTAGGCTTGTAGGGTTGTAGGGTTGTGGGTTTAGGGTTGTAGGGTTGTAGGGTTGTCGGGTTGTGTGGTTGTGGGGTCGTAGGGTTTGGGGTTCGGTTGTGGCTTATGAGCTTCCGAGTTTGCCGTAAGCCCAATCGATGCCCAGGGCTGAAAATGGCCGATTGGAAAGTTTTCTTGGCCTCTACGCAGACCATGCTCGAACAGGCCATGTTCAGGTTAAGGGCGTTTAGGGTTTTCAGACGTTCCTATAGGATTTTGGGCATTTCTTCACTCCTAGACTCCTAGTGCCCCTTATGAAGCACATTTTCAGCAGGAAAAGAATCCCCTCTTCCAATTCTTTCATTGTAGGTTATTTGGGAGCCTAGTTTAGAAGCCGACAAGCGGGCTTCTGGAAGCTGTAGAGATGTTGGAGAAACGACGTTTTGCTTAAGAAGCTCAAAAGAATGAAAGAACAATATGTTTTACTTTTGGGGGGGATTCTTAAGCAAATAGTAGGAAAGCTGCAGCCACATGATTTGTCTCAAAACTTGACAGCCCACAGGGGTTGGATGGAAGTCTTGAGGGCTCCCTCTGCGCCAAGCTTTACTGGAATGGGGTTTAGGATTTTCGGGTTTTAGGGTTTTAGGGTTTTAGGGTTTTTGGGTTTTTGGGTTTTTGGGTTTTTGGGTTTTCGGGTTTTAGGGTTTTAGGGTTCTATGGTTTAGGGTTTCAGGGTTTTAGGGTTCTAGGGTTTCCGGGTGTTTTAGGGTTTTAGGGTTTAGGGTTTAGGGTTTAGGGACACAGCTTCACCTTTCCCTGCCACTTGCCCGGCTTGGGGTCGGGGTATAGCTTGGGACCACAGATCATAGGACTCTACCTTGGATCCTAAGGTTGTACCCTTGGGTTTGGGACCCTTTTCAAAGATCCTCCAAGGGAATATAAGGGTCATAGTAGGAGTACATGAAGGGATCCTCTTAGGGGTTTGGAGAGCAAACGAATATTGACGGGCGGCCCCTTGTGTACATCCTTGGGGGTACGAGCCTTAAACCCATGAACAGACCCCAACCCAATCACATGCTGGACCCCGTTTTGTTTCTTAGGTGCGACTTGGCAAGGCCCCATAGGGGCAGATGGCCCCTTAGTACACTCTATGCTCAGCTTGGCTAGGTCTGCCTGCTTTGTTCATTTCTAAGTGTCTCTGGGCTTGGCTTGGCTCACTTTGTTTCTTTCTAGCTTGGCTCCTATATTTTGCCTAAGTGCGGCCACGCAAGCTTGCTTTGAAGCACATCATGGCATCAAGAGGAAGTGGTTTAAGGCCATATCATGAACATTCTTCTAAGCAGTCCCGCCCCCCCCGCCCTGCCCCCGCGTGCAACTTTACCTTCAAGAACTCCGGGACAACGCCATCACAAGACCTGTGTGTTTCTAAATGGGGCAGGCTGCGCCAAGACACACTTTGGAAATGGTAAACACGGCTCAGAAAATTCACATTGAAACTCAATTGTTGTCAATCCCGAGCCGACCCTGTCCACCCTGTAATCCTGCAAGCCTACGACCTACGACATCGTACCCTAAACGTACACCCTGTCCCCCTCCAGAACTTCACCGGAGGGATTTGCCGCAGCCGTATCCATCTGACGGGCCTTGTTCACACATTCATCTTGCTAGTGTCCTGCGCACAGCAAAATTACACACTCCGGCTGCTCCCCTCGACAACATCATACTAAGTGCGAGACTTTCCACGTAGGCGTTCACTCCGCAAGCCCCTTGGCAAGACCTGCACTTGCAGGTGCAGAAGACGCAGCACCACTGTTATCAAAAGATGAAGCTCGGTGATGGCGCTGCTTCTCGGATAATCTGGACATTCCCCAAAATACATGTACATGTTACACATATATATATATATATATATATATAGAAACATGTATAAGTCAATATATATATATATATATTATATATATGCATGTATTGCATGCAGCACTGGCCTTCTCACTGCAACCATGCGATTGGCTCGGTGAGGGATCGGTGGATGTCCATGCTGGTCTGCGGGCCACGATGAACACCCAGACGAAGAGCATCATCGAGGACAGATACTTGGGAGGATTTGCCCCCCAAAGCCCCGAAGCCCTGAGTCCTCGGACCATCTGCAAGGTCCGTCGTTGTTCACTTGATGTTTGGAGTTCGTCTCGTCTTTGGAAAGGTTCGTCGTTCTCGGCCCGAGACTCGTGTCACAGCCATTTGTTCAGTGTCAGGGAGTGGCTGAGTGGCTGGTGACAGGGTGTGGCCTCCGAAGCTGATCGTCTAGGGTCTTGGGTTTAGGGTTTATAGGTTTGGCTCTGTGAGTGGGTCTGTAGGGTTTGAATATCGGAATATCTCTGCTCGAACCATGGCCCCATGGCTATGTCCATGCAACCAGTGCAGCATCAGAGCATCCATGCTCGCGCCTTGATTGTGTTCACGCAGTCAGTACATCGAGCAAGGTAGTTTTCAGAAGGCATCGGTTAACCGTGAAAGTGTGGCTCCTGGCAGGCGTTCCCAGAGCTGACGAAGCCAAAAACACAAGACAAAATAGGGCGCCGCAAGCATGTCATTTAATGTTGCACTCATTGTGACTCATGCTTTCAAAGCAGAGCACATCAGTCATAGAATGTCCTATATGAAAGTTTAAGTTCGGGCTGGTTTCTTGACGACCCGAAACTTGTGCTTCCAAGCCTCAAAATAGTGCCCTGTCTGAGCCCAATCTAGTAAAGTGCCCTGTCTGAGTCCAATGTACTAAACATTCCCTCTGGACGAGAGACCGTGCCCGGTCCCGCCCGGCACTGCCCTACTGCTGCAATCCATCCACCTTGGGAGGAGTTTCACCAGAAGTGCTTGCTGCAAACGCGTTGCTGGCCATGTTATCCAGGGACCTTAACTCAGGCACGAAGCCGTTGCAGGGGGCGCCTCGCCGGACAGGAAGCAGGTGCTCGAGCAGGAGCGATGGGCGCGAACGGATGCCCTGCCCTTGGAGCGCCGGGGCTTTGTGTTCGGGTTTGCGCCCTCAAGTGAATTTCAATGAGACATGCATCGACGAGACCGGGCGTGCAGGATAGCAAAACCTGATGATCTCAAGAGCACAGTTTGCCCAGCTCCGGGAAGTGATGTGTCCGTCTTTCCATCTGTCTCTGTCTCTGGTTGTAAAAGTTTAGTTGCATGCAGGTAGGAGCACTAGGGGTGTCCTCCAAGTACCCCTCAACTGAATTACACCGGAATCTTGGTAGCCAAGTGGACCCTGTTACCCTTTTTGTGGTTCAAGGTTCCCTTATACAGTACCCTAAACCAACCCTAAACCCTAAACCGCCCATCCTGGTTAGGCTACTCTGGTAGAGTTGATAAGACGAGGTGCCCGCGCAGTACCGCCGGATCGTACACCGCCTGCTTGGGGCGGAAGACCTGCCACCACTGCGCGCTTGGGGTTTAGGCTTTTAGGGTTTAGGGTTTAGGGGTTGGGTCGCCGACTTCTGGGCGACCTCAGTTTAGGGGTTGAGGGTGTAGGGTCTAAAGGTCAGGGTTTCAGGGATTATAGGACGATTAGCCAAGGAGAGGGGTTTTGACGACTGAGGGCTTCCAGGGCGTAGTGACTTAGTCACCCAAGAAGTTTCCCCCAAGCCTCTGATGAAGCAGCACTTAGTCTGGATTCAGCTACACCCGAATCCGTCTCCCTAACTGCAAACGCTTAACTTGTAAAGGGTGCATCCTGACCCCCACTGAAAGCCGACTAGGCTTAACAGCCCGTTTATGTTTGTGTATGTGGGTACATGCAATCTGTGTATGTATCCATATTATATATGTATGCATATACATACATACATACATACATACATACATACATACATACATATATATATATGTATATATATATGTGTATATATATATGTATGTTAGCATATAATATATAGGTTTGTAAAATCACATATTCATACTATTTATCTTTTGAGCTCTGTAACCCCCTAGAAGCACTCTTAAGGCCTCCGAAGCCCTAAACCCTA
>CAJNDS010000979.1:607318-627318 GCA_905221605.1 Symbiodinium natans
AATTAAGGAATATACCTTAAATCATATTAGGGTTCCTATTATGATTTAAGGGATAGTCCTTAATTAAGGGGTCTTGGAGTCTCTGGGTGCCCAGAAGTTTAATCTGTGCTGCCTGGTTACTGTGAGGCACAGCGTTTGGTCCTGAACGGCCAAGCTGTGCAGCACAAGGCCTACCAAGCTGAACGATGGCTTCAGATTCCCAAAGATCCCAAGTTCCTTTAAACGAGGAACACAGCCTTAAATCAGATTCAGGATCCCTGTATAATGTAAGGTCTAATCCTCAGCTTAAGGGGTGTTGGACTCTTTGGGCTCCTCCATGGACTACCAAAGTTAAGTTATGGACTAGGGCCTTGCATTTTTGGCTTAGCTGATGGCAAACGCCGTTTTTTTCCTGTTTGTAAACGGCATTAAACAGTGCATGCTCGTTCTCTTAGCCGTTCCCCAACCCCCGAACCTAAACCCGAAACCTTAAACCATTTAGATCCACCCTCTACATCCCCCCCTCCTCCAGTCTCAACCCGAAGCCCTTTTAAACTAAACCGTAAACCCCGAACCCTGCAGGCCATGCCCTGAACGGGACGTAGGATTGGAGTCATAGGATCTCGTCGACGTGCTGGACTTTTGGGTTTTTTTGGGGTGTGGGGGCTTGGGGTTGTACCGTTGTGGGGCTTGGGCCATTATGAGCATTTAGGTTAGGGTGTTGGGGCTTTGGTGGGGTTTTAGAGCCCTAAACCCTAAACCCCAAACCCTAAACCCTAAACCCCTAAACCCTAAACCCCTTGGCCCACAGAAACCTCAACCCCAAAAGTCCTCAGTGCCAGGTGCTGCCGAAGATCACGGCAGCCAACCTGGCTCTCTGCAGCCAGAGCCCGGCGTCCAAGAAATATTCAACATACCCCTTCCTTGACCATACACTTACAAGAAATCGGGGGGAGTATGGTAATATCCTCCCTTAGACTCCCTTATAATTTCCTTTTTATAGGTTAAGGGGTATAGGGTTTAGGGTTTAATTAGGGTTTAGGATCATTAGTCATTAGACGGCGTCCCTGTGATCCGTGGCAGGATTTTGCCTTGGGAGGAAGCCGGGGCCGGGCCCTCTTAGGGCTTTGGGTTTAGGGTTTGGGGTTTGGGGTTTAGGGTTTGGGGTTTGGGGTTTGGGGTTTGGGGTTTAGGGTTTAGGGTTTAGGGTTGGTTTAGGGTTTAGGGTTTAGAGCTTCTACAGGGGTTCGGTGTTGGAGAGCACAACATTATGCACTTCAACGTTGCTTCGGATTTTTCGGTGCCTGTGAACCTACAGGAATCAGAGAGTTCGAGGCCTGGGGAGGTTTAGGAGTCTAGAGCTGAGGTCGGGCCAGAAAGAGGTGCACGCACTGCTAGCGGGTCTTAGGGTTTAGGCGGTTTGGTTTAGGCGGTTTAGGGTTTCGGGTCTTTCGATGACCCCCACCCTGAATCCAAGCTCCTTCGCTTGTCAGCTCAGCCGCCTGAAGCAGACCCTCAGCCCTTCAACATCTGTGCCTCTACATCCTTCAAAACTCTCATTTCCCGAACTGCTATGAACCCTAATAGGGTTTGTTTGCCCTAACCCTAAACCCTAAACCCTAACCCCAAACCCTAAACCCTAGACTGTTTTAGGGTTCCATGCGGCCGAGGCTGCGGCGTCGTTGCGCAACTTCTGCCGCCCTCCTCGCGAGCTTTGACTAGGATGCCCGGTAGTACCCTTCTTCCCTTGTTCTACCAATTGCTTAAGAACTCGAAAACATAAAAATGTTCTTCCTTGTTAAGGGTAATGGGGTTCTTAATTAAGCAAATAGTAGTTTTAGGTTCCGTTATAAACACCTTTGAGCACAAAAGGGCACCCTTTTTGATCCTAGGTTATGGGCAACCTAGGTGAGCGCAAAGAGCTGCAAGTAGAAACCCTGCAGGGCCTTCGGTAGACTCTAAACAACTACTTGCTGAAGAACCCTCCCCAAAAAACAACATCTTTTCTTTTTTTTCGGGGATGTCCTTCAGCAAATAGTAGTAAAAAAGCCAAAAGCCCTAAACCGACCCAGAAAGCCCAACACCCCTAAACTCAGGAATACACCTTAAATTATATTGGGCTCCTTAACCAGGCGTCCTCAGCGAAAGCCGGTATATACCAACCCTGCAATCTCCACCCCAACTAAGCTCAGTTTCTCGAAGCCCTAACCTCTAATACTACCACATATACTTTACACGAGATTATTTGAAATAAAACCTTACATGCCCCAACCCCTCAGGCTCCAACTTGCCAGGCTCCTCCAAGCTCGCCTCAACGAGATCTCGCGCGGCACCCACGACAAGGCGCGAGGAGCCATGGTCCGGATGCCCAGCAGGGTTCAGGGTTTAGGGTTCAACCCCAAACCCTAAGCCCTGCACCCAAATAGGGTGTTCATGTTTCAGGTGATACGGTCTCTGTGACTCTGAGCTTCATGAGGTGTCACGCCTGACTTTGCCCCATCCCCAAAAGAGTCATAGTAAGACCCGCACAGTCATGTAGTTTCCGTGGGCCCTGTTCACAGGTTTGGGAGGTGGCCAGTGGCTGCCGAGAGCATCTCAAGAAAACGCCACCAACAGTTAGCCACCACTGCGTTGAAGCGCCCGAATTCAAGCTTCAGCTGAATGCCCTCTGCTGAGAGGTTGCTGCCCTGCTCAGCGACCTTTCCAAGATCGCCTCAGCACTGACCCCAGCGCATGCATCCCTAAACCCTGAACTCTAAAATTGCGGGCTCGTCATCGGGAACGAGGGAATCAGGCACCCAGTATCCCCCCTAGGGTTTAGGGTTTAGGGTTTAGGGATATATAGTATATATATATATATATATGTATGCCCTTTCAGGATTAAATAGGGTGCCCATTTCCCTCATTCCCTACTCCGAACCCGTAAGTAAACCCCCTGAAATCGTTCGGCCTAGGCACTCTAGACCAGTTGTTGGCCTCCACCTCGGCCTGAGTCGTCAACGCGTTCCGAAGGGTTTAGGGTTTAGTGTGATTCAGGGTTCGGGGTTCAGGGTTTAGGGTTTAGGGTTTTTGCATGGACTGCGGTGTTGATGTTTCATTGATGATTCGTGGATGATTCTGTGACAAAACAACCAGCATGGGCTCCTGGACATGATGTTTACGTGTGGGAGGTGCTATTACTAATTGCTTAAGAACCCCCAAAAAATATTCTTCCTTACTAAGGGTAGTATAGGGATTATAATTGTTCATTCTTTTGGGGTTCTTAAGCAAATAGTAGGCTATGGGCGGGAGGAGCGTTGCGTTTCGTACTTGGCATCTCCATCGTGACAAGCTGTCCTCTAGGGTTCAGGGCTTATAAGGTTTTTTTGAAGGGTTGAGAGCTTCAGGAGTTTTAAGAGTTTATCCAGGGTTCAGGGCTAAGGTGTTTTTTAGGGTTGAGAGCTTAGGGAATTTCAAGGTTTAGGTCATTGTTTTTGGACCCTCGCATCTCGCGGAAGTAACCCTCTCAGACTCGGGGTACCCGGCGTGTTGGAGTCATTCGCTATCCTGGAAAGCCCTAAGCCCTAAACCCTAAACTTAGCTGATGAGTAAGTGCACTTTACACTTTTTGGGATACTATAATCCCCTATAGAACTGAAAGTGTACATTTTTTGGGAGCTTCTGAACTCAGCAACTAAGTTAACGCTTCTGAATTCGGACCCTCTCTTCTCACAGTTAGCCACCCTTTTAGTGTCTGTGGCCGGCCTCGTTTTCTGCAGCCTCGTATCTCAAAAGCGGCTCCCGTCTCAGTGCACGGGTCGTGTCGTAGTCACCATTCTTGGAACTGAGTTCAAGAGTACTAGAAGCAGCTCTCTGCGCGTTTGCGGCATGTTGTCGGCGCGATCCTAGAAAGCATGTCAATCTTGAACCCTGGCATCTTCGTCGGCTGTCCTAAGTGTCAACGCTCACGTGGATCGTGGGTGTCGTCCATTTCGGACCGTCTCATCTTCGTCAAAGTGTCTATAGTTACGGCGATCGCGCGGGTTCGGGGTCACCGTCAATACAAAAAGAGTTATAATGTCATAGTCTCAGGATACCATATAACATAATCATATAATGATGTCATAGTAAGTGCTCGTTCCAGTCGACTGTAGACTTTTACGGTCTTCGTCGTGCATCAATATGTGTCAACAGTTACGGACATGGCGCAGCGTCGGTATGTCCATCATCCCACCTGTTTAGGACTCTCGCTGTGGAATTGTCGTTTCTGTTCGCACTCGCAAAGGCAGGTCAGTTTTTGGGGCCCGGACCAGTGTTCTTTGGCATGACCATGTTCGAATGTAACTAACCGAGGAAGAACGACGTAGTTGAGAAGGTTTTTTTTATGTGCTTTTGTTCTTTGACTGATGTCAGGCGAGCTGGTCTCTTTAATAAAAAACGTCTCCGCAACATGCTGCTGATGATGATGATGATGATGATGAAGCCTAAACCCTAAACCCTGAACCCTAAACCCAAAACAATACAGATTCACGGCCTTTCTTGCCGAGTCGAGGCTTTAGGATTTCAGGCTTAGGCACGACATGGCACGACAACGATGGAGCTATCCCAATAGTTGGAGGTTCATGGATACATATAACCCTAATGATTCTACTTATAAGCCCCCTAAGTCCGGGGTGACAAGTACCAGTTCTACTTAAGCCATACAGGGATCCTTCTACCGTTCTACCTCAAGCCAGAAAGGGATCCTTGCTACTGTTTTAACATGACCTACTCCAACGTTCATGTTTTTTGGGGGGACGCCCCGCTTACGTCCGCGAGCCTCAGGAGTTCTCCGAACACCGGACGGCCCTCTTTGGGAAGCTCAGCGTCTTGCGCCTAGTGCAGGGGTCGGAAAAATTACTAATGGTATTCCCTTAAGGTCCCTTTACAATTAGACTAGAATTGATAACTCCAAAACCCTGTTCTAAAAAGTAAGGCCCCTACATTACATGACTTTGAAACCCGATCTCTAGCCTTCATCTTCGTAGTAGAGTGGGCAACACCTCAATACTTTTTGGGGTATTACTTCCCTTTATAATCCCGAAGATTCATCTTAGTAGTATAAAGTACGTAGCCTTAAACCTTGTTGGAGCGTTATTTTCCCTTTCATGATCCCGAAGGTTACCCCTAGGTTCCCGAAGCACACTTGGACAACTAGGTCCTTTTGGACTCTTTAGACTCTACTAAGCAGGTACACTCCAAAACTGCAGCTATCCCAAACCCTCCCAGAGAGACCTTTAGACTCATTAACAAGGAATAGACCTTCAATCAGATTAAGGATCCCTACAACTTAAATATTCCTTAATTAAGGGGTTTTGTCGGGCTCTTTGGGCTTTCCCGCTTTGTAAGCCTAATACCCCTCTACTTCGTATCCCCTAGAAACCCCCTTATAATCCCCATCAAAACGGCTTCCAAGCACAGTACCGAACCCGAAAAACCCTAAACCCTAGACCCAAAAACCCTAAAGCCCTCTAAAGCTTCGCCTCGATCCCCAAGGATCTTCTCAAAAACGCCTACGAGAAGCACGCCAAGCAATGGCTTGGCGTGGAGTCCTCAGCTCACCCGAGGAATGGGCTTAGGTTTCAGGGGTTTAGGCTTTTCAGGGCTTAGGTTTGGGGTTCTGGGTTGTAGGGTTTAGGGTTTAGGGTTTAAGGGCTTGAGGTCAGGGTTTTGGGGTGAAGGAATCCAAAAACACGAAAGCCGCTAAGGGTCGAGGTCCATGGAGATGATCAGTTCATCTGCGGTCCTTTATCTCATACCCTAACTCCTAAGCCTGCGTAGTATACCCTAAACCCTAAGCCCTAAACCCTAAACCCTAAACCCTAGTGTACCCTCATTTAAAGAACACCCTGATACTTCCATCAACGGATTTCTAAGGGTCTTCACAACCCTAAACCTCGTAGCCTTGCAACAGTGCTGAAGGTCCACCCTAGGCCAACCCTAAACCCTAAACCCTAAACCCTAAACCCCAAACCCTAAACCCTAAACCCTACACCCTAAACCCTACACCCTGAACCCTAAACCCTAAACCCTAAACCCGAAAACCCTACACCCTAAACCCTAAACCCTAAACCCTAAACCCTAAACTCTAAACTCTAAACCCTAAACCCTAAACCGTAAACCCTAAACCCTAAAACCCTAAGCCGACGTCATCAACTTGTGCCTGCCGAAGGCACCCCACGGCCAACAGGGCGACGGGAGTCTTTGGAAGGCTGCGGGCGATTCGATGCTAGGTACTTGGAGGTCCATGGTACTTAGGTACCACTTATGCCTGTACTTATCAGGGGTTTAGGGTTTAGGGTTTAGGGTAACTGTACTTATCACTGTACTTGTAACCAGTTTATGGCACTTAAGGGGCTTATAAGTGGGTTAGAAGCACAGTTACACTTGGTGAATGAGTACCATGAACCTCCAAGTAGGCCCTTGCAGATATGGGGGTTTCCGAAATTAGTGGTACCGTTCTGGGGTTACGATAAGGGCATCCCACTACTGGGGGGACCCCCATATGGTGATGTCTCGAAATTGTGGTCCTTTTGGGGCCCTTATTTTAAGGCGGCCCCTCTTATTTAAGGTACCCAAGCCCTAAGCCCTAAGCCCTAAGCCCTAAACCCTAAACCCTAACCCTAAATCCTGTTGCTTACTGTTTGGGAAGGGAGGAGGAGCTCCAGGGTTCGTGAGCTTTGGGTCTTCGATGTGTTTTGTTGGACATGTTGTACTTCAATACCCAGAGAGCCCAATACCCAGAGAGCCCAATACCCCTTAATTAAGGGATGGGACCCTTGATATGGTTTAAGGTATGTTGCGTAATTAAGGTGTATTGGGCTCTTTGGGTACCCCTAAACTAAGGACTATACCGGAGAACATATATAGAGATGCTTAGTGTGATTGAAACTCGATGTTCCTTGCTTGGCTCTTTGGGTTCTCAAGCCCCAGAGTCCCTTTAAGAGGGGAATCCTTACATCATGATGTCTTGGGGGGGACAGGATTTTGGAACCACTTGCCAGTACTCTTGGAGGAACCCCCTGTGCAGAGCAATAGCCCACACTTGCGACAGCTGTTTGGGTCGCAGTCCATCACTAGTATTCTGCGCGACTACTCCCGGGGGAAGCAAAGGTAGCTAAGCTTGCTGAGGAGGAAACGTTGGGGGGTAGTACAGAGCAGGGTAGTAGGGAGGCCGGTAGTTGAAGACTTGCCAAAACACCTCTCCTAGGGGAGTTCAGGGAGTTCCTGGGCTTTTGAGCAAGACATCTAGGGTAGTTCCATGGTCCGTCAATATGGTCCCTCACCTGGTTGTAAAGTGTATAAGGTTTCCAAATCAAGGACCCATACTACAGGCCCTTGTTTAACCCCTCTAGGGTTTAGGGTGTAGGGTGTAGGGTGTAGGGTGTAGGGTTTAGGGCGAAGCGCGAAAAAAACATTTGGGCCGTGAGGTTGGATTTGGGATGGCACGAGGCCTCAACATCCGAAGCCCGAAGACTCCTACTACTTGCTTAAGAATCCCAAAAGAGCAAAAACATGTTAATCTCCCTATGTTACCCTTAATAAGGAAGATTTTTTTGTTTTTTGGGGGGGTTCTTAAGCAATTAGTAGATTCGGGCGATGCTCAGGGCGATGATGCCGTCGTAAAGCTGCAGCGGAGCGAGCGGCGGCCTCTCCTTGGATTTACTTTCCGTACTGGTTCTTAGTAGGGGATGAGGGACTTACCCCATAAAGAGGTTTATAGAGGGGGCTGACTCTTACCTAATTCCTTCATCCCCTGCCAATTGAGAGCCCCGTAGGGCGGGAGAGGACACCAGGCCCATGGGATAATCCCCAGCACTTCCGGGTAAGTCCCAAGCCCTTTGCACCCATCTCTCGCAGGGCCCCCCGCAAGTTGTTAGTCCATCAGTCCCCTAAACGGCAATCCCTAAATCCTGAACCCTAAACCCTAAACCCTAAACCCCCTGGCAAAAAACACGCCTAAACCTTCGAAGGGCTAGCAGGGATTCCGCCACTCAATTCCCACATCAACCTCAGGCCTTAACAGAAACCTAAGCCCTACAACCTTCCTTTCCCACTACTTGCTTATGAACCCCGCCCCCCCCCCCCAAACAAAAAAAATAAAAGTAAAATAAAATAAACAAGAAAATAATACTAATAATAATACTGGTAATAGTAATAGTAAGAATGATAATAACACATTCTTCCTTATAAGGGCAATATGTATATATATATATATATATTTCTATATAGGGATCATTATCTTTTCTTTTTTTTTCTGGGGGGGGGGGGTGTTCTGAAGAAGCAAGTAGTAGTTTCGAAAGCCGCCAGAAGAGTTGGGCTGGTAGGGCGGGGGGGGGGGGGGGAAGTTCTCAGGGTCTAGGGTTTAGGGTTTAGAGTTTCGGGAGTCTGGGGTCTAGGATTCCTGATGTTAAGAGCATTGTTTTGGTCCAAGTTTAGGTGGTGGATAGTCAGGTCCAGTCTCAGGGAGCACGAAGCCCTGGAAGGCCTGGTCAAGGAGAGCTGGCTTCAGCAATGGGTCTTGGGTGGTGTGATCCATGTGCTGAGGTGGCTAATGCAGACCCATACCAGAAAAGCCACTTGAGCAAGCGGGGGGGCTACAAGTCTCGATGGCAGAGGGCAAGGTAAGAGAGTGAGAGAGAGAGAGAGAGAGTGAGAGAGAGAGAGAGAGTGAGGGAGAGTGAGCCAGTTGTGCCAGAGCAGAGACGTCCGAGGGCATGACAGGTGGCTTCAGCTCTTGATGGGCTGAAATCATTTTCCACAGCAGTGAGCTGAATGGGCAAATGCCGGCTAATCTTGACCTGCGCGCTGGAGGACATCACTGCCATGTACCGCGTGCTGCTCCGCAATCTCAACTACGATAGCGTGAGGCCTGGGAGTTGTGGTGCAGTGCATTGAGGGTTTAGGGTTTCGGGTTTAGCGTTTAGGGTTTAGGGTTAGCTCGTGTCAAAGCTCCTAGCCAACGAAGGAAGATCTTCGCGCGCGCTTTCGAGGATATGGCGTCCTTGTTTCTGCAGAGGCGGGTAATTCTGCTGTTTGGAGGTCAGGCTCTTCAGGCTTTCTGGCCTTCATGCCTTCGCACGGGTTTAGGGTTTAGGGTTTGGGGTTTAGGGTTTAGGGTTTAGGCTTTATTGCTCAGATTCCGGAATCTCAGCTTGCAATACTTCAGGGTTCGAGGTGTCAAAAATCAAGCTTCATGACGTGGAAGCCAACGCGGCACGGTAGTCTGCAAACAGTCGACAACGATGTGCTGAGTGGGAGAGGGAGAATGAAGTCGCTCCTCCTCTAACCCTAAACCCTAAACCCTGAACCCTAAACCCTAAATAGTTCTTCCACTGTTCTTCCTCGTGCATGCTGATTGGGGATGGTGGCACACTCCAATCTCTCAGTTCTGAGCCCCCAAGCCTGAATCCCCATGTGGGGCCTGTTCTAAATTAGAGTTTGGTAGCCCAGTGGTGCCCTTTGATCCGTTCTTTTGGGGGTTCGAATCAGTAACCCAACCTCAACAAGGGCTACCCTCATATCATAACCTGGCTCCTGGGCTACCAAGATAGGAGGCTCTAACAGTCGAGCCCCCTGCTTTCTTAAATGGACCAACCCCCCCCGGAGGGGGGTATCCCTTTTTGAGGGGTTCCAATAATGAGGATGTTAGGGGTACCTTTGTTGTGGGGAAATGCCCAAATCGGTGTCTTGCCGGGTAGCATTTTGGGTTACGCTAGGGGTACCCCGATTCTGGGAAATGCCCAAATCGGTGTCTTGCCAGGTTAGAGCAAGAGATTGCAGCCCCTTCACCGCCCTACTCGGATGGCCTTCGGCTCAGTCGCCCTTGAGACAGAGGTTGGGGTAGCTCTGTCTTCAGGACCGGAAAATGTGCGACAGAAGCCCGACGAAGAGCTTAGGACGCAGAAGTTCCTCAGGGGATGTAGTTGCTCATAAACTCTGAAGCTCCGAGTTTGAATGTACGCGGACACCTGCATTTCCTCACCGGAGCCCAAGCAAAGCTGGCCTCCATCCAGCCTTCAAATCTGTGTGAAGTTGCACATACTCCTTAGGTCTTAGGGTTTGGGTTTTTTGGTTTTTTTGGGTTTTCAACTTTTTGGGGTTTCGGGTTTAGGGTTTAGGGTTTAGGGTTTAGGGTTTTTTGCAAGCACAGCCGCCCATCTTCTTCTTGGGCGGCGAGCAGAAGTACGGTCCACTAAATATTGGGAGAAGATTTATATTTGGTGGTGGTCTCTTTAAATAGGGTCTCTGTTTAGGGTTCTTATAAGGGTATCCAGGGGCTATATTGAGGTAGAAGGGTAACAAATACAAGGAGGCCACAGGGCTGAATAAGAGAGGATGGTTTCCCCGTGGCGTCCCCAGATGCAGTAGATGGCAGGCCTGCCCTCCCTCAAAATCCTTAGTAGCCCATTGCCCTTTTTGTTGGGTTATGGATTGCCTTATAAAACAACCAACCCGAAAAAGGGTGCCCTTGTCATAATATGGATACTGGGCTACCAAGAAACTGATGCTTACATACGGCCCCGTAGAGTAAGCAAAGCCTAAGCAAGTAGTGAAGAGTGTGACAACAATCCCCCCCCCCCCCACATTTTCTTATTCGGAACAGACCTCCCAGATAGCAGCTCGAGTTGTTCTCCCTTCTCCCCCAAAAAGACGCCTTCAACAAAGACCCCGCCCCGAGAACCTGACGAAGCAGGTACCAACGAAGCCAGCGTCTCTTCTTTGAGAGTTGCAAGAACTTGAGAATTTCTCGGGTTCCCTAAACCCTAAACCCTAAACCCTAAGCCCCAATCCCCATGGTTTCGGGGGCGGCTTCAGCCGAGCTTCACGGACTTATTTGGTCTTGTTGTTGGCGGTGGGAAAAGCATGGGGAGGCTTCGGGGTTTAGGGTGTAGGGTTTAGGGTTTAGGGTTTAGGGCTTAGGGTTTAGGGCGGGTCTTCGGGGGTTGGGCTCCGAGGTGTGGGCTGCTCCTTGGGCGATCGGCTGCTGCTAGTCTGGTCCCCGGAGAGCATGGGTTCTGCTATTTGCCTAGGAACCCCCCAGCAATAAATGATAGTGTAGTCCCTGTATTGCCCTTTTAAAAGGAAGATGTTTTTTTGTTTTTTTTTTTTTTTTGGGGGGGGGGGCTTCTAAGCAAATGGTAGTGTCAAGGGGCTTTCGGTATGGTGATAGTGAGCGCTGCATTCTGCAGGGCTTCAGGTGCACCCTGGGACGAGGGGATCATTACGATCATTTGTTGGGATTTTCCCCCTTGTACTAACAGTTCTTAATGGGGATTCTAATGGGGGTACTATCCTATTAAAAACTCTTAAAACGGGGGGGTCTTTATGACTGTTTTTGTTACTTTGGATGCCTGTGATTTTGGTTACTATTCTTACTCATGAGATGTTGCCATGCATTTTGTAAGTCCCACTTGCTGTTTTTTTCTTTTTGTAAACAAGACTCCTATTAGCAGATTGTCAGACATGCTTTTGTTTTAATATTGAGTTATGCTAAGATGCTATTTACGTATCATACGACCAATTGGCAGACTCGACTTATCATCAATGCTTTGGTTGCTCTCATTGTTGCAAACTCGTTTTATCTTTGTTGTTTTTTTGTTTGGGCACGTCATCCGGGGGGCTTGGGCCGGGTTTGCGAGGTTGAGTCGTCGAAGAAGATTGGAAGGCTATGGTTTAGGGGTCAAGAGGTATCCAGTGCCGCACTCCTGATGCCTTGCTGGGTTTGTGGTACACACGGCGGGCATTCGTGTTGAGTTCAGGCGCCTTTCATGCTAGGATCTAGACTCTGAATCCTCCACATGTATCCTCCACATGTTTCGAACCCCGGGCAGTCCAAAGCACGCGGTGAGAGTTTTCGTTGGCACGTTTTCACCTCGAACCGCATGAGGACTTTGCCTACCTCAACACCGAGCTGGAGAAGCTCACAGGCGGGGTTAGGGTTTAGGGTTTAGGGTTTAGGGTTTAGGGTTAGGGTTTAGGGTTTAGGGTTTAGGGTTTAGGGTTTGGGGTTCAGGGTTTAGGGTTCAGGGTTCAGGGTTTAGGGTTTAGGGTTCAGTCTGTGTACTTCTGCATAGGATGCAGCCCTAGCAGGCGAAGTTGCGATGAAAAGTAAGATGCTGAGGCCGATGAAGATGATACTTCAAGGAAGAACGGCAACAATCATGATAAGGGTCGATCATGAATTCTGAGCACAATTTCGGATGGTCACGCGCGCGATATGATGGCGGCGAAAGAAAGTTAAGCATGGTCGATGTGTTTGAAAGGGTTGAACGCGGGCTTCGTGTAGCCTACTGGGCATCTGCAGCATGTCGAATAGCAAAGCTCACGCTTTAACTCCGACTTACCCCTCTCCCTCCGCCCTGTTGCTATTCCTACCTCATGCGAAGGCGGCCAGCGGATCGCATGACAAAGAGCTGATAAGCCGTAGCCACTACAGTCTAGGTCAAGTACGCCTAAGTATGCTTCGTCTGAAAGAGACGAAAACAAAAGGGTAACACTCCCAAAGGCCAAGGACGCGATAGTGTCGATAATTGTGTAGACTAGGGTTTAGGCTTTAGAGATTCACGGTTGGAGCGTTTTTGTTTTGATTCGGCTTCAGCGTACCGCATGGGTTAAGGGTTTCGTGCTTCGGGGTTTAGAGCTTGTTTGGTATTCTTAGGGTTGCAAGGGTTTAGTGGTAAGTGTCTAGGTTCAGCCTCGGAATTCATGCTGCAGGAATCACAACCCCACTCGAGCGGCTTGTGTGCGATTTGGCCGATTTCTCAGCCAGCATACCAAGAAGGAGTCTGGTGGATGCAGGGTTTAGGCCAACAGAGAGCGCTATCTGTCTTATGCCAGTCGAAAGACATTGCTGAACATGGTAGTAGTAGAGGCTTATGAATCCCCTGCCGTTGATGGCTGTCTGGCTGGAGCTTCGGATATGTGGGGCGGGGGAGCATGTCTAAAGGCGTGGGCGGGGGGGCGGGGGTTTAAGGTTTAGGGTTCAGGGTTGTGTATCTGTGGTCTGCATCGACTAATTAGCTCCGATCTGCTTGTTTAGGTAGTATCGAGAGATTAGGTTGGGGCCTGCAGGTGTGAGTGTCGTACGCTTGTTTGCGCTATTGGGGTTTATGGTCTAGCCTACTTGGAGGTTCATGGTACTTAGTCACCCAGTTGTGACTGCACACTGCACTTATAACCCTGTCATACCCTATTAGGGTACTTAAGGGGCTTCTAGGTGGGATATAACTACACTTCAAATTGGGATATAAGCACCCTGAACCTCCAAGTAAGATTTTTTTGGCTGACCTTTGTGCTTTTAAGGCCTGGATGTCGAGAGTTGTGTGGATTCTCCTAGACCCAATCCACCAGGTTTCCAAAGCGACTTTTGGGCAACCCTAAACCCCAAACCCCAAACCCTAAACCCCAAACCCTAAACCTTAAACCCTAAACCCTAAACCCTGGACCCTGAACCCTGAACCCTGAACCCTGAACCCTCAACTCAACTCTCAGCCCTTTACCCCGACACCCCCAACACGTTGCAGCGAGATCCAACATCTTCTGACAAAGCTTCCAGAGGATGCGCCGGGGCCCCGGGTTTAAGGTTTAGGGTTTAGGGTTTAGGGTTCAGCTCGGCTTTGCTAGGATGCCCAGTAGTGGCATTATTCCCTTTTTGGGGGGGTTAGGTTCCCTTGCAAACCCTTTAAGCAAAAAAGGGTACCATTTTTAATCCTGGGTTACTGGTTGGGGTTTGGTTCGGGTATAGTTCGGATTTAGTTAGGGATTGGTTTGGGGTTTAGTCGGGGTTTCGTTCGGGTTCAGGTAGGGTTTCGGTTGCGTTTAGTTGGGGTTTTGTTCGGGTTTATTTAGGGATGGGTTAGTGTTTAGTTCGGCTCTAGTTAGGGTTTAGCTCGGGTTTAGTTGGGGATTGGTCAGGGCTGACAGGGTTTATAGGGTTTAGGGGAAGCACGTCGCGGTCGGTCGAAGGTATCCTCAAGCGCCGAGCAAGAGCTTGAAACCTTAGATCTTTAAACCCAAAACTCTCAGTCGTTAACCTGGAACGCTAGGTTGACAGCTTTAGTGACAGCTTTTGGGCAGAGAGGCGCGGTGTTTCTCCACAGGGCATCATCCTGGTACCCTGCTGGGGGGGGGGGGGGGGCAGATTTTGGGGTACTGATGCTAGCATCCGCTTTGAAGGACTCCAACGCATCCTACTTTTGAAAGCCGCGCCCTAAACCCCCTAAACCCTAAACCCTAAACCCTAAACCCTAAATCCTTGGAAAGTGCTGAAGCTCACAAGGTTCAACAAACTCCACGAAGCCTCATCCGAGTCAGGGACGTTAAAGAGCAAGGATGTTGGGGCAACCGAAGTTAAGTTCCGCACCGAAGAAAATTTAGGAGGGTTTAGGGTTTAGGGTTTAGGGTTTAGGGTTTAGGGTTTAGGGTCTAGGGTCTAGGGTCTAGGGTCTAGGGTCTAGGGTTCAGGAGCAGGGTTTAGGGGTTAGGGTTTGGGGTGTAGGGTTGTTCGTAGCCCTTTGCGAAGGCTGAGAAAGCCACATCCGATAGTGCTCGAGGCGGGAGGGACGAGATTTGTCTGCCTTCGGTTCAGGCATGGATTTGCCACGACCCACAGTTAACACCAGGTTAAAAGCTCTGAACTGGCAAGTCGACTTGGTATCCCCTAGAAACCCTCTTACAATCCCCAGAGCCCACCTTGTTAACCCTACAGTACTAGGTGAAAAGGGCTTCCAAGTGCTTCCCGCACATCCTGTGAGGAAGGTACTGACAGACACCCTAAATCATCCCTAAACCCTAAACCCTAAACCTTAAACCTTCAACCCTAAACCCTAAACCCTAAACCCTAAACCCTAAACCCTAAACCCTAAACCCTAAACCCTAAACCCTAAACCAGTAGTCCCAGCCTGACATGCCGGAGTTGTTGCCGCGCCACTACGCTTGCAACAGCTTATCTTGGCACACGGCCATCCTAAAACTTGTGGGTAAGAGACCCAGAGAACCCTTTATATCCCTTAATTAGGCAAAATGTGGGTTTAGGGTTTAGGGTTTAGGGTTTAGGGTTTAGGGTTTAGGGTTTAGGGTTTAGGGTTTAGGGTTTAAGGGACTATACCTTAATTTTTTAAAGGCACCCTGATTACGATTAAGGAGAATTCCTGAATTCAGGGGTACAAAGGGCTCTTTGGGGAGACTTACTGCTGGTTAGTAGGGAAGGAGGGAATGAGGTACACTATAGAATCCCTTACAGGGTACATATAGGGGGATATGGGGCACCTCATTCCCTCATTCCCTACTAACCAACAGTAAAGAGAAGCAGCAGCGACTACCGAAGTCATCCTGTAGAATATTCACGATGTTTGCCATGGTTGTAGTGCAGCGGTACCCTGTTGATTCGTGCTTTTTCTTGGAAAGCCCTAAACCCTAAACCCTAAACACTCAACCCTAAACCCTCAACCCTAAACCCTAACCACTTCCGGTTGTAGGGAGCAGCGTGGGGTGGTTTCACAGACCTCTGCACAGGTTCTTCGGAGCGCAGGGCGCCTGCCGAAATAGCACCACAGCCGAAAATGAGCGGTTCCGGGAGGGTTTAGGGTTTAGGGTTTAGGGTTTAGGGTTTAGGGTCTAGGGTCTAGGGTCTAGGGTTCAAAGGCATGCATCTACTACTGATAGGTCCGGGAGTCTACATGCCGTTTCACGGTAGGTTTCCAGCAGTAACAGGTAGTCGCAGTAGTCGCAGTGGTCGCGGGAGCCGTCGAAGTGGTAGAAGTGGGGTTGTATCAACACGCTGGTTCGGTAAACAGTTTATCGGAGCTTGTAAAACAATGTGGAGTGTACCCATTTAATAACGAAGAAGCAATAGAAAGTCTTGTTGCGTTCCGTGTGCAAACGCTGTGGAACAAAAGCTCCATAATCGAGCAGTAATCGTCGTTGTCTTGGTTGTTGTCGTCGTTGTGTTGCTGGTGGCTGTCGCTGTGGTGGTGGTGGTGGTGGTGGTGGTGGTGGTGGTGTTTGCGGCGGCGGCGGCGGCGGTGGTGGTGGTGGCGGCGGCGGTGGCGGTGGCGGCGGCTGTGGTGGCTGTTGCGTTGGCTGTTGCGTTTGCTGTTGCCGCAGAAGCGGAAAAAAGTTAGTGTGTGTGCCCACGACGAGGAGAAGATTCTTGGCGAAACCTCCCTTTGAGATGGTTCTACAGCAAACCTACGACTGTTGAAGAACTCCGGCTGGGCGGATTGCAATCGGGTTGTACATGTGTTGTGGCTTGCAATCTTCATACCCTGTCCTGCAGACCTTCTCCGGCAAACGATGTGCTCAAGACAATGCAGCAGTAGATAGAAGCTAGCAGACCCAGAAGAGGCAAAAGAACACAAATGCTTGCTGCGAAAGCGAGGTAAACCCACCCCAAGCCCACCAACCCCACCTTCCAGCCCAACCACCGCATCACGCCGGCAGCCCCCTTGCCCTTCAGCTTACCGGTTCCGTGTACGAAATTAGACAGTCGGCTACACAGGGTCCCTTCAAGGGCCTAGAACACCCAATCCCATTCCTTAAGTCTTTGCCAGCAGCCAATAAGTCAGAGTAGGTCCCCGCCTCCTGGCGCCTTCGACCGTTCATGCCATGCTGCATTCGCAAGCGAATGGCTCCAAGCCCATCGAGAACGAGGAGCGCGTGCAAGCACGCGAGGCCCACGAGAGGGAGGGTTTGCGGTTTAGGGTTCAGGGTTTAGGGTTTAGGGTTTAGGGTTTAGGGTTTAGCGTCCTGTGGTCTGTCCTGCGGTGCTTTGGAGCGTCGATGGAATTCTTGCTGCTCCTTCTTGCAGATTCACGGGGGTCGTCCACCTTTTGGCCCAAGCACTTACCATTTAACTTGGTTGCATTTGGAAAATTCATATTTTCTTATTTCGGTTTATAAGGGGCCCTACATATATATATATATGTAGATATATATATATATAGATATTTTTCAAGGGGCTTAAAGGCCAACCCAGTTAAGTGTTGTTCCCTTTCGTCCGGGCAGCCTCAGCGACGCTCCACATCGCAGCATGGATGGAGGAAGTCCGGGGGGAGCCCTTTATACCCCTTAGCTAGGGTAAAATGCCCTAAATGATGAAGGGGATCCTTAATATAATGTAGGGTATATTCCCTAATTCAGGAATAGACCCTGAGTTATACAGGGATCCCTCATATAATGTAGGGTATATTCCCTAATTAAGGGTTATAAGGTAGGGTATATTCCCGAATTAAGTGGTATAAAGTGCGGTTAGGGTAGGCCCTGGAGAGCAAGCAGAGTGCGCGCACAAAGGCGGATGTCGAAGTGTGCCAAGCTGTTTAGGGTTTAGGGTTTAGGGTTTAGGGTTTAGGGTTTAGGGTTTAGGGTTTAGGGTTTAGGGTGAAGCTGAACTCTTACCCTACGGATGCCTCTGGTCATATCTCTAAACTATAATCCCTTTGGGGTCTTTATTCTAAGGCGGCCCCGAAAATTTTTGGGTACCGAAAAAAGGGCCATCTTTTTGAGAAATGACCATGTACCTTTTTTTGTTTCTTTACTTTGGCCCTTATGAAGCTACTATATAGGGCAGCCCTTTTAAGGCCGAAACCTATACTGTAGGTACATGGATCCTTGTAAGGGTTATTCCCCCCCCCCCCCCCCAGAGAAATGTCTTTTGCATGTTTTTTTGGGCAGTCCTGTTCTGGGCTCCACTGCAAGTGCTGGACTATCGCGCTGTGGACGTCACCGCTAAATCCTAAGTCCCGTACATCCACAGGAAGCCCCCGCGAACTGTTGTGATGCAATCGAGGGAGAGAGAGAGGGAGAGGCAGAGCGAATATCAAAGCCTTAAGCCTTGAAATCTAAATCTACAGTATGCCTTCAACTACTGTACCCACAAGACTCTTCACAAGACACGAACTGGAAGCCAACGCTGGAACGAAGCGTCTTCCACATTTTCAGCAAAGCCCTATAAATCCTACAACTCTTATACCCCCCCAAACGCTAAACCCTAAACCCTAAACCCTAAACCCCTATGATTTCGTACACTTCCGGGGACCTAATACTTCGGCTACTCGTGGTCCCTGGATTACGCTGCACCCAAAGCCCTGAAGACCCCCCACCTCGCCCCCCCAACACAGGGGTTGAGGGTTGAGGGTCTATCGGTTAGGGTTTATGGTTTAGGGTTTAGGCTTAGGGTTTAGGGTTTAGGGTTTTTGGTTTAGGGTTTAGGGTTTAGGGTTCAGGGTTTAGGGTTTAGGGTTTAGGGTTCCCCCACCCCCCAACACAAAAGAAAACAATACTCGCTCTTAGCAGGGAGGTAGGGTGTTTGAGGCTTGAGGGTTTAGGGTTCAGGGATGCAAGGAATGGTGTGGTTCCTGTTTCTTTCCCAGGGGGAATGGTTCCGAATTCCGTGCTCAGGTAAGCAGTGTTTTTGTTTTTTTGTTGGGGAGGGCGGGGGGGCTGTGCGTACCTTTGGCCCCTTACAAACCCTACTAGGGTTTAGGGTTTTGGGTTGAGGGTTGAGGGTCGAGGGTTGAGGGTTGAGGGTTGAGGTGAGGGTTGAGGGTTGAGGGTTGAGGGTTTAGTATAGGGTTAACTTCCTTAAGCAGACTAGGCCTAGCAAGAGTATGAGACTCTGAGTCTTGAACCCCTCTTTGGTCCTAAACACGAAATGGGCAGTTCTCTGTTTAGGGTTTAGGGATTATAAGGGTTTAGGGTTTAGGGCCCTTTCTGGGATCCCTTTTAGAGGGTGCCACCTTATAATGGGTACCCAAAAAGGGATCCTAAATTTAGGAAACTACCCAAACCTCAGACCCTTAAACCTTGTTGGCACACTAAGCACGCTCAACCCTTGCACTTTTTGGGCACGGTACTACATCCCAAACCCTTAACCCTAAACCTCAGACCCTTTCCACTTTTGGGTACAGTCCTACATCCCCAAACCCTTTACGGGCCCTTTAGATGTTTTGGGCACGGTACTACATCCGTAAACCCTAAACCCTAAACCTCAGACCCTCTACACTTTTTGGAGCACAGTACTACATCCCCAAACCCTAGAACCTACACTCTAAACCCTAAACCTCAGACCTTAAGACTGAAAGAAGGCGCTGCAGCAGCGTTACAAAGAGCTGGCGAGGAAGCGGGCCGTCAGTCGGATGCCCAGAGCATCGTTTCAGGGCTTGGGCAGTTTTGGGGGTTTTGGGGGTTTTGGGGGTTTTGGGGGTTTTGGGGTTTTGGGGTTTTTGGGGTTTTGGGGTTTTGGGGTTTTGCTGCAGCTCGTTTTGCTCTGCGACCGCGACTTTGTCTGGCTGTTTTTCTCTGTAAGATTTTCGACTTCTGGCCAGCCAAGTTGACAAATGTCACCCCATTTTTGTTTCACCGGAGCCCCCTTCCATAGCCTTGTTTAGACATATCAGCTGGCAAACCTCCCGTAATGGAAAGTAGTCTTGGAGCGGGATCCCCGGGCCCGCCGATTTTTATAATTCCCACCGAATTCAAAATGCAACGTTAGTAAGGGTTTAGGGTTTAGGCCCTAGAGCTCGAGCACAATAGCCTAGAAAGGACCCTGAATCTTATATAACCCCTATTACTATACATACCTTATGTAGTCCCAAAAAAGACTCAGTAGCCCCCAAATAACCCCAGTATTACCCCTGGCCGGAGGTCAGTTTCGTGAGCTGCTGCGACATCGGTATGGGAGCGTCCGGCACCTACTTTTTGAGGGTTGGGGTAGATTGACCTGTGCGTTGGCCTGTTTGGAGGTTCCAATTTCTTAGGGAGTAGGGTTTAGGGTTTAGGGTTTAGTGGCTTAGGGTTTAGGGGGAGGCTAGGGGGGAGGTTCCCAAAATAAGGACTGCAGTCTTAAGATTTGTTGGTGCACGGGGTTTAGGGATTAGGGCTTCTTGGTGGGGTTTAGGGTTTAGGGTTTAGAGCCTGCATGTAGGGGTTGCGATCCAAACCATGGGCCTTTCTTGGGCTCTCCATTCCCGTATCCTTCCCATCTGTTTAAACCCAACAAGGGA
>CAJNDS010000979.1:632318-812318 GCA_905221605.1 Symbiodinium natans
TAGGGTTTAGGGTTCAGGGTTTAGGGTTTTAGGGTTTAGGGTTTTTCTTTGCGAAGGACCGCACATTTCGGTTGGTGGGCAGTTTGGGGTTGCAGGGTTGGGGACTTCCCCGTGGTACCCTTTCCCTCAGGTTGCGGGGGAAGCCTTCATCTCTGGGCCTTGAGTCTCCTCGGGTGTAGGGTTCAAACCCCTGGAGCCCTCGATCCCTGAAGCTCTTAAAGCTTATAGGTTCTGGGCCTTGAACCTGTTTAGGGTTTACGGTTTAGGGTTTAGGGTTTGGGTTTTGGGGTTTAGGGTTTAGGGTTTAGGGTTTAAACCCTGAAGCCCTCCAACGTTCCAGATCAAAACAACACCATGGCGGAAGGTTCGGTGGAGAGGGCCTTCTGGGAGATGGACTTGGAGACAAAGCCCCTGGTCTCTCACGAGGCACCACCAGCGACAGAGGTTTAGGGTTTAGGGTTTAGGGTTTAGGGTTTAGGGTTTAGGGTTTAGGGTTTAGGGTTTAGCGTTCAGGGTTTAGGGTTTAGGGTTTGGGTTTAGGGTTTAGGGTTTAGGATTTAGGGTTTAGGGGACCAACATGGGGGCTTATAGGGCGATAGGTGATAAGGGGTTTAGGACCCGAAATGCTAAGCTGGGCGGCGCGAGCTGCGCGACTCCTATGTCTGTGCAGCCATGTGCGTTCTTCACTGGTCAGTTCTCTACATTCGTGTTCCTTTTGGAGTTGCTTTGAGAAGGCGGCCCTGATAATTAGGGTGCCCCAAAAAAGGGACCATCATTTCGCGAACTCATAAACCCCTGAACCCCTAATCCCTACTCCCTAAACCCGAAACCCTAAACCCTGCATCCAATCAGGACTTCAACCGCCTCTGCATCGACGTCAACATGCAAAGGAACCGGCGGGTTCTCTTCGAGTACCTCGATCTCAAAGGCTCCTGAACAAGCTGCAGATGGACAAGGGAGCCCAAGACCCCCTTGTTAAGGAATACATTTACATATATATAATATGTATATATATATAGAGATGCATATATATATATATATGTATATATATATACATGTGTGTATATATATATATATTTATTTATTTTTTTATTATACGTATACCGAAAACTATGTAGGAATTCTTAGTCTGACTTCAGGTGTATTTCTTAGGAAATCAAGGAAGAAAGCAAAGGGGTCAGTCTCTACACAGCTTCCGCTTCGCGAGGCGTGAAAGCTGTCAGGGCTTGTAGGGATCAGGCTTTCGGGTTCTAGGGGTTTCGGGTTTAGGGGTTTCGGGTTCTAGGGTTTCGGGTTCCAGGGGTTCAGGGTTCTGGGGGTTTAGGGTTCAGGGTTCTGGGGGTTTAGGGTTTAGGGTTTAGGGTTTAGGGTTTAGGGTTTAGGGTTTAGGGTTTGGGGTTTAGGGTTTAGGGTTTAGGGTTTGAAGGGCTTCGAGCTTGGTCTACCGTTTTGAATTGATGGGTTTCGTGTTCAATTTGGGGCACGTAGGCCGCCTAGCTCCCCTAAAACCTAAACCCTAAACCTAAAACCCCAAACCCCAAGAAGGTTTCCTGTACTGTGGAAGCGCTGGGTGCAGGACATAGGGATGTTTAGGGTTTAGGGCTCCGATTTTTAGGGCCAGTCCAAGGACCCACGAAGGGCTTCAGCAAGAAAGGGTTTAGGGTTTAGGGTTTAGGGTGAACCTTAAAGCAGGTGTGGGCATGATCTCCCTTGAGATGCTGGATGCGGAGGCCGCACTCAACGCCAGCGTAGGCCTTAACCTCCTGAACCGTTCAGACCCTAAACCCTAAACCCTAAACTCTAAACATATGGGGGACACTTACCCAAGCCATAGTAGTAGTTTCTAGTATAGAAACCATACTTTCTACTATGTAGGTACTGAGGACCCTTTGGGTAAGCTCCTGAACCCTAAGCTCTAAACCTCTAAGCACCAAACCTTAAACTCTTGCTTTTTGGGGCTTGGGTTCAGTGTTTACGATTTGCTGCGTAGGGCTCAGGGGCCTTAGCCCTGAACTCCGAACCCACAGCCCTTGTGCGTTCAGGATTCAGGGTTCCGGATTTAGGATTTATAGGGCTCAGGGTTCAAGGTTTAGAGCAATAGACCCGAGAATGTTTGACCCGAAATAATTAGGTTGCCGTACTTCGGGATTGGGCAGTAGGGGTCCAGATTTAAGGCTGATGGTTCTTTCTTCGTGTTTTTATTGTTTTTGTTTGTTTTCATGTTTTTTACGGTTTTGGGAGAGAACCTAAACCCTAAGCCCTAAGCCCTAAGCCCTAAGCCCTAAACCCTAAACCCTAAACCCTAAACCCCAAACCCTAAACCCTAAACCCTAAACCTTAAACCCTAAACCCTAAACCCCAAACCCTAAACCCTAAACCCTAACCCTAACCCCTACCCTAAACCATGAAAAAAACAGAAAAACATAATAAAACAAAAAAAGGAAAAAAACTGGACCCCAGATTTAACCTCTCTCTTGAGTGCAGTGTTCGTGTGCCCGGTTTAAAGTTTAGGGTTTAGAGCTTTCCCAACGCAAGAAGCCACGCGCACGAGCATCCAGAACGCGGTGGATTTCCCTAAGCCCTGAACCCTAAAGCCCTAGACCCTGAACCCTGAACCTTTAGGGTTTAGGGTTTAGGGTTTAGGGTTTCGGGTATCACACAACTGAGGCCCACAACGGTTTGAATCGGCCATCGGGGGGGGGGGGGGGGCTAAAGCAAGAGTGTTGTGGGGCAAATCAGACGTATCCCTCCCCCCCCCCCCTTTTATGATGAAAGGCCCAACTGTGTGCAGAAGACGGAATGCAAGGGCTTCAGGGTTCACGGGTTTTTTGAGTGCTTTCTTTTCAGGTTCCAGGCATGGTTGCCACTGGGGCTTTCTAGGGTTTAGGGTTTAGGGTTTAGGGTATAGGAGGGGCATAGAAGGGTTCCCAAGTTTGGAACCCGTACTCAGGGCCCTGGTAACTACCCTGAGTGAAGCCCCATAACTTCTCCGAGCCACTCCGAGATCCAAAGTTCCCATGTTCCTGGTTTGTTGTGATGGCAAACCAGTGAGTCAGTACACTTTCACCCCTGTAAAACTGAAAGTGTACACTTTTTGGGTGCTTCTGGCCTCAGCAACCAAGAGATAGTCTGGGTTCTATTGCAAGACAGGCGGCCAAGACTGTCTTCGGGAAGATTGCGTGCAAGGAGGCTCAGGCGAGATAAGATGTTTAGGGTTTAGGGTTTAGGGTTTAGGGTTTAGGGTTTAGGGTTTAGGGTTTAGGGTTTAGGGTTTAGGATTAGGATTCTGCTACAAGACCCGGCTTGCAGTTTAAAACAGGTTTGGGGATCTCCCTTCTTGGCAAGGCCCTCTCAAGCAGGGAGCAAACTCATGGGTCACAAGGCCCTAAACTGGAGGGTTTAAGGGTTTTAGGGTTTTAGGGTTTTAGGGATTTGGGGTTTTAGGGTTTTTAGGGTTTTAGGGTTTTAGGGTTTTAGGGTTTTAGGGTTTTAGGGTTTTAGGGTTTTAGGGTTTTCGGGTTTTAGGGTTTTAGGGTTTTAGGGTTTAGGGTTTAGGGAACCCTAAACCCATTTCGGGCTGGGGGCGGGGCGCGAGGGCGCGGGGCAAGCGGGCATTCAGGCTTTCGGCGTTTAGCGCCTTCTGGACGACTTGTCTGCAGCAGGTACGTGTAAGAACGTAATATAGTAACATAACGTAATAGAAATATAGCTATAACGTTCTAGTTCTAGCAATAGCAATAGTATTGGTACTTGCACTAGTAATATAACTTCGTCTTATGACGTAGCAGTAATCGCACTAGCAATCGTATTAGTACTAAATGGTACTAGTAATCGTAGTCGTAATTGTAGTCGTAATCGTAGTCGTTAGTAGCACTAGCAGTAGCAAAAGCAACAGAAAGACCATGGTTTTGATTACTACCACCCCTCTATACTGCACACCCTAGGTTCCCCCTGAAATCACCTTAATGCTTAATTATGGCTGAATAGCCTTAATTTATGGGGAGGGGGGGGGGGGGGAACCTAGGGGGTCTAGTTTAGATGGGGTAGCAGGGGAACCTATGATAAGAGCACCCTAAAACACTAAAAGCCTAAAACCCAAAAACCCTAAAACCCCAAAACCCTAAAACCCCAAATCCCTGAAACCCCAAAACCCAAAAACCCTAAAACCCTAAAACCCTGAAACCCTAAAACCCTAAAACCCTAAACCCTAGACCCTCAGAAAACATAAAACCCTAAAAACCTAAAACCCTAAAACCCCTAAAACCCCAAAACCCTAAAGCCCTAAAACCCTAAAACCCTAAACCCTAGACCCTCAGAAAACATAAAACCCTAAAACCCTAAAACCCCAAGTCCCTAAAACCCTAAAACCCTAAAACCCTCAGAAAACATAAGAGAGAGACTCGGGGGGCTCGACTGCGAGGCCCAACTCGGGGAGGCGGCGCCCGAGAAAAAGGCCCGACCTCTTGTGGTCTGAGGATGAAGATTAGGAGTTTAGGGTTTAGGGTCAGGAGTATAGGGTTAGGAGTTTAGGGTTTAGGGTTAGGAGTTAAGCGCTCAGACACAAGATTTTCGGGGTTCAAGCTTCAATTTCGGGCTTGGGTTGAAGGCTTTGGTCACGGCTTGAGCTTGGCCATTGGCCAATTAGCAATGGAGTCTTGCAGGAGCTCTCTTTATGGACGTTTTGGCTGCTTGCAGTGCTGGGACTCGAGCAATAGCGGATTGAGGAGTAGAAGTTTGGGCATGTACGCTGCTGAACAGTCTCAACCCTCATCCCTAAACCTTGGCCCTACACATAAAATCCTAAACCCTAAACCCTAAACCCTAAACGCTAAACCCTAAACCCTAAACCCTAAACCCTAAACCCTAAACCCTAACCCTAAAGTGAGCAAGTGGGTCTCCCGTATGCCCAACAAGCCAGAGGCACGCAAGACGATTCACCGCCGCGCCGCCCGGGGCTTGACTTCATGCAAGAGAAACGGGCTTATACCGATTTAATACAGGGGTCGGAATAGTTACTAATAGTATTCCCTTCGGGTCCCTTTATGAGTAGACCACAATAACCCCCAGAACCCGATTCTAATTTTTGAGGCCCCTATATTGTGTCTTTCGGGCTGCCTTTCAGAGGTCAAACCCATTGAGATGTCCGCCAATGTCAGTTTCCATTGTCTCTTTTTGTTAACTCGTTTCAGTCCATCATGCCAAAAAGAGGGTTTAGGGTGGTTCGTGGTTTGTGGTTTAGGGTTTAGGGTTTAGGGCAAACAGGCCCTTGACCCACCTTGTCAATGGCTCTTCAAAAACAGAAACCATGCATGAAACTAACAGGGATACCTAGACTCCACAGCTATGTACTATATAGGCACAAGGACCCTTAGGTCGGAAGAATTACTAGTAGCATTCCCTTATGGTCCCTATATAGTTAGACTGTAATAACCCCCCCAAACCCTGTTCTAATTATCAAGGCCTCTATAGGGATCTGGTTCTATGGAGTTGGTCAGGCCGGGTCACAGCTCCGGTTTCGGAGGGTCCCATTTGGCTTAGGGGACCCTGCGCTTCAACCCGAAACCCCCATGGGTCTTGGATTACGGTTTGAGACACAAAGAGACCCACCCTAAACCCTAAACCCTAAACCCTAAACCCTAAACCCTAGACCCTAGACCCTAGACCCTAGACCCTAAACCCTACAACATACATCCCTGAACCTTGCCACCCAAGGTGGAGCAGTGCTCCCAGAACAAGCGGGCACCGGAAGAGATGAGACAGCGGCGGCAGGCTCACATTTTAGGGTTTTAGGGTTGAGGGTTTAAGGTTTAGGGTTTAGGGTTCAGGGTTTAGAGTTTAGGGTTTAGGGTTTAGGGTTTAGGGTTTAGGGTTTAGGGGTCATGGGGAATGGCCTACAGCAGTCTGAGTTGAGGTCTGAGGGCCTTCGGGTTTCAGGGAACCCGAAGTGAAGCATCCCTCAAAGCGCTGACCTGGACAACCCCTTCGTAAGGGGCGAAGGGCCTAAGTGCACCTTAGTGGGAGTATTGTTTAGGGTTTAGGGTTTAGGGTTTTAAGGGTTAAGGGTTCAGGGTTTGGGGTTTAGGGTTTAGGGTTTAGGGTTACCGTATTCTAGGTACCCTAAATAGGGTACTTGGGGTATCCATGCAGGCGCGCAGGTTCTCTAGATTAGGGCAGGGGGGGGTCTACCCAAAGAGCCCAATATCCGTCAACTACTAGGTTGCAAGGAATATTACAAAAAACTAATCATACAAAGCATCCCATTCAAGGTGTATCCCTTCAACAAGGGTGTAGGAGAGTCAATCCCCGAAAGCCCGGGCAATGGAGTGCCAATTCGGCAGCCCACCTAGATGAGCCTAGTACTTGGGAAAATAAAGGTAACATAGTAGTCAGAACAGTAGTACTAGGAATAAGATAGATCTGAACGACCATAAAAAGAGAGAACAGTAGAAGTAGAAGTGTCAGCCCAGACGCACTACCCCAATCCACCAAAGCCCTCAACCACTGACTGGTTCAGGGCTTTTTGTGTTTTAGGGGGTTTGGGCTTGAACTCTCAACCCTACCAGCTCCAAACCCTGAAGCCAGCATCACATCTTGGGCTACCACGACAAACCACGCCCACAGTTGCTGCTGAGAGCAAGCCTGGCAGGAAATCGTGGACTTGCTGGAGGAGGGGAGACGCCGCATTTGAAAGGGCTCACCACTTCGGGATTGCACTGAAGGTTGAAGACGCGAGCTGCAGTGATGTCACCGCATACAGTCTACTATAGGGGCCTTGATATTTAGAATAGGGTTTTTGGGGGGGGTTCTTATAGTCGAATTATATAGGGACCATAAGGGAATACTACTAGTAATGCTTCCGACCCCTATACTCGCAACAGCTGTTTGGCCCTCCTAGCAAAAGCCCCAGTCCCAAACCCCAATTCCCACACCCCAAACCCCAAACCCCAAAGCCTAAACCCTAAACCCTAAACCCTCTTTACCCTTTACCCTAAACCCTAAACCCTAAACCCCCTTTGCAGACGCGTTTCGATTCCCCGGTGCGCGCTTGGGCCAACCTCCTGGACCTCCACGCAAAGGGCAAGCTGAAGAGGCAGAGTCATAAGGTTCAGGACTTAGGGTTTAGGGGAGTGGTTATGGAGTTTCTGCTCATGGCGATTGGAGTTCACAAGGGTATCACCCTCTGAGCATCCTCCTCTGCATGACCCATAAGTTATCGTGTCCCTGCTGCGCGCACAGGCGGGAGTTCGCGACGAGCATGTCGGTCCTGGGCTACGCGGGCAACGTGAACAAGCTTTGGGCACAGCTCGCTCTATTTGGCTTTGGCGGTGTGGGGGAATCCGTAAACCCGAAACCCTGAATCCTAAACCTAATCACTAAACCCCAATCCCTAAACCCTAAACCTGGAGGGAGGGAGGGAGGGAGAGAGGGGGGAGCAAGGTCTCCAAGAGCTTAGAGTCCTAACCCAGATAGGCTGCAAAGCCATGCATCCAACCCCTGAAACCCTGAAACCCTAAAAACTTAACCCCAAAAGTCCTGAAGACAAAGTCTTAGCCATAGGCCATGAGAGCTGCCCAAACCAGGTGGTGCAAGGAAGGGGTTTAGGGTTTAGGGTTGGAGATCAGGCTTCGGGGGCTAAATACTTGGACCACAACTCTCACCTTGTCCGGGTTGAAACCCTATAGGTACGCCCTAACCTCTAAACCCTACCTGAAGGGCTCCTATGTAGTTCCTTTTGGGGTTTAGTTGTAGGGGATTACAATATACTCCCCTAACATAGGAGCCGTAAGGCAGGATTTATAGGGTTTAGGGTTTAGGGTTTAGGGTTCAGGGCTAGGAACCCCGCAATCCGGATCTTCTTGCCGCTCACCCGTGAAGTTGGGCCCTCCTGGGCCCCTTATGAAGGCGCCTTGGGTTGAAAATGACCAGGAATTGAGCCGCCGGATGCCCCGAAACCCCCAAACCTGCAGGGTTTAGGGGCTTAGGGGTTTAGGGGTTTAGGGGCTTAAGGGTTTAGGGTTTTAGGGGTTTAGGGTCTGATGGTTTAGGGTTTAGGGGTTTAGGGGCTTAGGGGTTTAGGGTTTTAGGGGTTTAGGGTTTGATGGTTTAGGGTTTAGGGGTTTCGGGGCTTAGGGGTTTAGGGTTTTAGGGGTTTAGGGTTTGATGGTTTAGGGTTTAGGGGTTTAGGGGTTTAGGGGTTTCGGGGTTTCGGGGTTTAGGGGTTTAGGGGTTTAGGGGTTTAGGGGTTTAGGGGTTTAGGGGTCTAGGGGTTTAGGGGTTTAGGGGTTTAGGGGTTTAGGGGTTTAGGGGTTTAGGGGTTTAGGGGTTTAGGGGTTTAGGGGTTTAGGGGTTTAAGGCTTAGAGTTTAGGGTTTTGGGTTTTGGGTTTAGGGGTAAACCCCGAAGCCCTGGAATCAAGAAAGCCGCTGCCAGGAGGAGCTTGGCCTTAAACCAAAGCAGTCGGTGAGGCAGCCGCGAGGGTTTTGCCGAATGGCTTAGGCGTTTAGGGCGGGGGGGGGGGGTTGGGTTTAGGGTTGAGGGGTTTAGGATTATGGGGTTTAGGGGTTTTCGGTTTTTGTATGGGGGGTTAGGCTTCAAGGCTTTGGGGTCGGGTTTACAGGCTTGCTGGGCTTGGCGCTCCACGCCCCCTGACATTCAGTTCAGGGTGCCTTTTTTTCTTAGGGTCCACGGGGGGCCTTCATGTAATTACTCTTTGCTTGAGAACCCCCCCAAAAGAATAAAGCACATATTCTCCCTCGTTCTTGTCCGTTCGCATAGGCCCACTTCGTTCTCTTCTCGCGATGTGAGAGAAGGTTTTTTCCATTGAAACTCTGCACATGACAACTCATGTGCAGGCGTCTTTCCCTACCTGTGTGGCGTAGGAGCATCCCGGGTGCATGAAGAGGCACGCAAGGTCCCCAACAAATGGCCATAGTCACTATAGATGAGTTTGCTAAACTGCCATCCAGCAAGCCGAGCTGCGTAGACAGGTTGCTCTAAATGGGCCCCGGGCCGACAAGCTCCCCAGAATTGTGCACCACCACCACCACCACCACCACCAGGGTTTAGGGTTTAGGGCCTAGGGTTTAGGGTTTAGAGTTTAGGGTTTGGGGTTTAGGGTTTTAGGGTTTTGCTTCTTCCTTGCTTTACTGAGCCCCAAACTCTCCAGCCCTTTCAGGTTCAAGGATCTCTGCCCCGAGGTCATTGACGTCGGCCCGGCGTAGCACTTTGCATCCTCATATGAGAGAAATGGGGGGGGGAAGCTGCGGGCTCCTGTGCCGCTTGGAGCAGTGGAGCAGAGAGAGAAAGAGTAAGGGAGCTTGCTGATTGCCATCGGCACGCCCAAGCCAACCCTGCTGATGACTACGTATACCATTCTGGTGCTGTTCATACGATGCCAGGAGATCCGGGAGTTCAAAAACATGGCTGACAAGAAGATCATCACCTTGATTCAGGCCAACCCGAGACGCGAGAGCGTGTCAACCCTATGCCAAAACGAGCAGGAGTCAGCAGGAGTAGCGGCTATTAGCTGTCACTAGATCATCGCGCTTGCATGTGCGCGAAGAAGTGCCCGCAGAAGCACCGACACACCCTTCTAGAGTGTCCTCCCCAAAATCCTTACCCGATATCTCTGAGCCCGCAAAGCTTAGTTTTGCAAACTGGAAGCGGGCAAGAAGATCTGAAAAGCAAGGCAACCTCGCAACCATCACATGACTTTAAGAAGAAAGCAAAAACGGTACTATCATCTATCATCTTCTTTCACCAGTAGCACACTTGTTATTGCAAGTCAGGTTGGCATGTTTGGCCCAGAGCCTGAAGGTTAAACCGTTTTTAAATCCTTACCCCTACACACCCCACGCCTGAAAAGCCTGAAGCCCTGCCTTGAACAGCGATACTAAACCCCTATATAAGCCCCAAAACCTAAACACTAAACCTCATACACATCCTAAAGCCTGAGCCACCTTGAACCCTATGTAATCCTCAACGCCCGAAACGCCTAACCCCCCTAAACCCTAAACCCCAAACCCTAAACCCTAAACTCTAAACCCTAAACCCGGGAGGTCTCCGAGGTGGCAGCAGGCCCTGGGAGGAGCAAGAAGGTGCGGACCCCTGCCATCTTTCCAGGGGTTGAGTTTGCGTTTAAGAGGCATGGACAAAGAGGCTTCAAACTTTAGGTACTCAGGGTTTAGGGTTTAGGGTTTAAGGTTCAGGGTTTGCATAGGGTTTAGGATTCAGGGTTAGGGCCTTTGAAGCCCTGAACCCTAAACCCCCAAAAAAAACTCGCAAGGCTGGGGTGCCTGTGGACAACGACGAGTACTACAAGGCATCGCGGGCACGGGCTTCGCGGGAATCGGCGGGGGCGGAGGGGGGGGGGGGTAAAAATGTATACGCGTATGAATAAGTATGTATGTGTGAGCCTGTACATATGCATATCTGCAGATATACATAACATATGTATGTACATAATGCTGTACATACATTTGTTCATTATGGTATGCTTGCATTTGGGGTTTGGGTTTGCTGTGATATGGCGCAGAAGCTGTGAAGATTGGGATGCCGAGTAGCCTGGAAAGCTTCGGAACAGCCCACGCCGTTTTCGCTTGGGAACAGCCCACGCCGTTTTCGGCCGCAAAACCACCTCAACCTAACCCTTCCAGGGTCTAGGCCTAGACTCCTCCATCCAGGTTTTGAGAGGCTTCCTTCACAAAGCACTGACTGATCTAGGGTACACCAGGATTTGTAGCAAAACTGGTCGATCCCAGTCACAAATTTTGATGGCGGAAAGGACGGTCCTTACTGGAGGGCAGGTGTCAGAATAAGAATAAGAAGAAGCATAATATCAGTAATAATAATCAGACCAGGTGGAGGGAACCAGGGTCTAGGGGGAAGGAACTGGTTCCTGAGAAACCGGGCCCATCGTGGGTGCTACCGACCTCCGAGCTGTGGCGCCCTAATGAGTTTAGGGTTTAGGTATAGGGTTCAGCTAAACCCCAAACCCCAAACCCCAGACCCCAAACCCCAAACCCCAAACCCCAAACCCCAAACCCCAAACCCCAAACCCCAAACCCCAAACCCCAAACCCCAAACCCCAAACCCCAAACCCCAAACCCCAAACCCCAAACCCCAAACCCCAAACCCCAAACCCTAAACCCTAAACCCTAAACCCTAAACCCTAACCTGTCTTGCTCCTTCCGCTTCTGCTTGGCCGACTCGACGAAGGTGATCGACGCCATCGATTACCCTGGAGATCCAGAGCGGCTCCTGAGGCCGGTGGGCCAGTCTCCCACAGCAGTTTGGGGTTTAGGGTTTAGGGTTTAGGGTTTGGGGTTTGGGGTTTAGGGTTTAGGGTTTAGGGTTTATATTAGACCTTATGGTGTTTGATCCCCTCCCCTCCCCTTTGTTTTCAGTCGCTGCCCCTACTAGTTGCTTAAGAACCCCCCAAAAAATGAAAGATACGAATCCCTACTAGATTACTCTAGGGGGGGGGGGGGGGGGGGGGGGGGTTCTTTAAGCAAACAGTACTTACGGGGTGCCTTGCAATTAGGGTTTAGGTCTTGGGGTAAGGATGACAGGACTATGCGCCCCCATTTTTTCCGGTGGTGCCGGGGTAGGATCCGAAGGAATTAGGGTTTAGGACCTCAACCCTAAGCTGCAAAAAGCCCTCAATGCTAGACCCGAAAAACCCGAAAACCCCAAAAGCCCAACCCCTAAAACCCCTAAGCCCTAAACCCTGAACCCCATTCAAAAGCACCCTATATCGTAAACCCTAAGCCCTGAACACCAAAGGAGGGCTTGCGGTCCTTTTCATCTCAGGGTGAAAGGATTGATGCGCACAGCGCCCATATTCTACGGTTCAGTGTTCAGGGCCCAAAGAGCCCAATGCCCCTTAAGCAGGAAGATGCCTTAAATTAAAAAGGGATCCTGATTCTTATTAAAGGCAGATTCCTCTTTCAAAGTGTATTTGGGTCTTTGGGGGGGGGGGGGGGTGCGACACCGAGACAGCCCAAAGTAAGTCCCCACAGCCTTCCTCGGTTCTTAGCCAGAGAAGTGGGCTCAGGGCTTCGGGGTTTAGGGTTAGGGTCTAGGGTTTAGGGTTTAGGGTTTAGGTTTCGGCTTTCGATTTTTAGGGTTTAGGTCTAGGTTTCAGGGGGCTTCGTGGGCAGGCACCTGGATCCCGGAAACATGGGCTACGTGAATACCCGGACCTTGCGGATTTTGCACGAGCAGAAGAGCGAGGAGAAGGCTGGAAACCGTTGAGGGCTGCGAGGAAGTGCTTCAAGGGTTGGAGTTTAGGGTTTGGGGTTTAGGGTTTAGGGTTTGGGGTTTGGGGTTTGGGTTTAGGGCACATGGGCGGCCGAGGGCAAGTGAGAGAGAGAGTCGTGGTCTTGCGTTTGAGCCAACATTGCCGACGGGAGGGTCATCGCACAGTCCTCATGCACCTGAACCCAGAGAGCCCAATACTCCTTAATTAAGGAATATACCGTAAATTATTCAGGGGTCCTTAACATGATTTAAGGAATATTCCCTAATTAAGGGGTATTGGGCTCTTTGGGAAGCTGAACAGTTCAGCTTTAACAGGACCCAGATCCCAGCTCCCCATCTGACTGACGCACCTACACCCTATATTGCTTAGCCAACAGCTGAACTCTAAACTTTTTGCTTCCTTATTTAGTAGGAATAGCAAAGTTTAACCATTTCTTCCCCTGGTTGTTGGAGAAGTAAGCTATAAGTCCTAAACCGCAGCTTGCGAAAGCGTGGAATTTCTCGGGGCAAGCTGAGCATCATGCACGCCGTGGCCAAGTAATATAGGGGGCCTTAATCATTAGAATAGGGTTTTTGGGGCGGTGATTGTAGTATACCGACCCCATATTACACAGAACACGATATCTCCAAGGAGCCACAGACCCACCCAGGTTTGGGTTTCGGGTTTCGGGCTTTTTGTTGGGTTTAGGGTGTAGGGTTTCGGGTTTGGGGTTTCGGGTTTGGGGTTTAGGGTTTGGGGCGTAGGGGTTAGGGCTTAGGATTTAGGGGGGGGGGGGGGGGGGGGTGAGGCTTCGGCCCTGGACCCTCTCAGCTCTGGGTCTTGGTGGAAATCCCCTTCTTTTTTCTTGTTTTTTCTTTTTTTCTGGCCTCACGGCACAACATGCCTTGAAGCTCGAACCCTGAACCCGATGGCTACGGCTCAAGCCGCAAGTAGGCATAACAGAGGTTTCCGGAAGTAGATATGACATATGGATGTCTTCTACATGATGTTCAATTTGATGCATGATGTACAATATCTGTGATTTTCTTTTTGTTGTTATATGCTGTATGGGTTATGTAGTTTGTATAATATATGTGTATATATATATATGTATATGTATGTATGTATATAAATATATGTACATATATCATAGATTGTATGTAGCTTCAAATGTGCAGACTTTGCTGAAATGTCTCGACTCAAAGACCGTAGAGCAGAGTTGGGCAAGCAGGAGACAGGTTTTCGGAAACCTCTGCGTTCAGGCTTTAGGTTGTTTAGAATTTAGGGCATGGCGTGTGAGTGGCCCGTGTCCCTCGGGTATCCTGTGGCGTCTCAAAGAGCTCCCAGTGATGACGAGGAAATCACAATTGAGCCTAAACCTTGCAGGACGCACAGTGAGGATGAGGTGAGGAAGCAGATGCCCTTCATTCTCCCGGAAGCGCAGGGGCACTCTGCAAATACCTGCCTTGGCCATCATTCTGCTGTGGCAGTCCTCCGACATGGTGAGCGTCAGGACTCGGTCTTCGGCTCCGCGTGGCACGGCACGGAGGATTTCCAGCGGTACCCATTCGATTGTCCGATCACCGACCATGCGGTCTGGGAAGCTCAGCATGCGGCCCACCAGTTGCGCAACTTCGCTGACTTCCACGTGATCGTCTCGTCTCCCTACTTGCGCTGTGTGCAAACCGCCGTCGCCCTGGCAGATGCTTTGGATGCTAGGCAGAAGGCCCTCGGCATCTTTTATACTTTCCCTTGTTAGGTTTCAGAGGATGATATGAATTCTTAAGGCGTATTTGTCAAAGTTTTTTTTCGCCCGTCCTAGGATATCATGGTGGTCTTGGACTACGAGCTCGGGGAAGTCTTCGGCCCACCGGTCTTCGGGGACGTGGAGCTCCGGAATGGTCGAGTTTGGCGATCCAGAGAGGAGCTTCATGCTGCTCTGAAGCTAGGTACGCCCTTGGGATAGTTTTGTTTAAAAGATGTTTCTCTTCTTGGGCGAAGAGGACCATATGTATGAAAGGAACATGTGGTATTTTGGGGCCTAAGAGGACCGGGGGATTGTTTTTTCAGAGGGTTTTCATGACCATCCTAGGAAGGATTGGAGCCCCCAGCTTCACAAAGGCTTTTCGAAGCTCCCGGTCGACCGAGTGTGTTGGGAGAAGGTTTCGGGTCGCCCGCCCAGCTGGGGCGAAAAGATGAAAGATGCCCGTCAGCGTTATGCCAGGAGGTTCCTGACCCACCTCAGTCGTGGTCGGCGCTCTGGGAAAGGTATGATTCTGGTAAGTCACGGAATCATGGTGCAGACCTGCCTCAAGGTGTTGCCCAGCACTTCGGCCTTGAGTGTGGCATCCGTCCCTTTCTGTGGTGGACTGATGGCTGGCCTCCGCCGTCTCTCCAAGCAGGTCGGTGCCGAGCTCACGAACCCTGCCCCCTCGGAGCTGACGGAGGTCAATTTGCGGAGCCACGATTCCGCCGAGAACTGGCCCGAGAGGAACAGCCCGAGGAAGTCAGCAAATCATCATGTTGAGGCAGCCCAGCTTCATGCATGGGACGTTCAGGCCGTTGGTGTTGAGTTTGACACCACGCACATGCCAAGGGAATCCGCGGCAGTGGGGAAGCATGCTCCTCAACGCCTTGCAAGGCTAAGTGCTGGCAGCTGCTCCTGGGCTCAGATCGAGCTCCTGTCCGGGCAGCTTGCGACCGAGACGAGTGGTCCTCTTGAGCTCAGAGGCACTGCAACACAGGACAGCATCGAGCAGCAGCATGTTCCCGTGGTGGAGGACACTGTTCCACAACTGAGCCTTCAGAGCAGTCGCCTGCTGGGAAGGAGGCTCAGCCAGCGGTCCTTAGCCGCTTCCCGGCTCAGCCAATGAGGCGTCCTTGGCAAGGTTTAGGGTTTAGGGTTTGGGGTTTAGGGTTTAGGGTTTAGGGTTGAGGTTTTAGGGTTTAGGGCTTAGGGTTTAGGGTTCAAGGTTTGCAGAGCGAAGAGCCGGTTTCGCCAGCACAGATTTCGGCATTTACGGTCAGTTACCGGCGCGAACAAGGTACAGAGTGCCCGGAGAGGGGGTAAGAACGCGACGCTTGCACAAGGCATCTGCTTTCATGGGGCACCTGGAACAATCCTCGCGCCGGAATGGAATTCGTTTCGGACTGCATGACTGAATATGAGCCGCGTGCCTCCATGTTCTTGCCGGATTTTAGGGTCTCTCTACTTTCAGCTAGAACATTCGCTAAGATGCAGGGTTGCCGGCAAGTGAGCAAAGTCCATGGAAGGATCGCGCATACTGACGTAGGTCGGCAAACAAGTCTCCCAAAGATGGCGCCAGGTCGAGCAACTTGAGAGTGCTGGATCTATGTCTGCAGGTTGAACTCATGAACTATCCGTTTTGTTTTTCTTCACTTTGCACTGCTAATGTAGACATGACAGATGATTGTAAACCAAGAAAGCAACAACATCAACCACAACATCATCCGATCACTTCTACGACTTATCTGTACACGCCTTAAGTTGATTCCGCCTTGCAGCCATAATGCATCTGACTGGGTGTTAAGCCCCGTTGGCCCGTTGAACCACTGGCTGGGACACGCTACAGAAAACGTGGTCCTCAAATTTGCAGAGCTGCATTTCTATCAGCTCGCCAACCGTATGGTGCACGCAAGGCTGTATCGGCCTACAAGCCGTTTCGCCAACCCGTGCGGGATCCAGGTAAGCTGCTATGTGCTTAAGATCCCCAGAAAAACACAACAGCTAATCCTCCTACAAAAATACCCTTTTCAGGAAGAACATGTTTTGTTTTCTGCGGGGTTCTTAAGCAAAGAGCAGTAAGAGTTCGCCCTATGTGCAATCTCGGTACCAATGTTTTCGATGACACTCCCTCAGCAGAGCGAACTTGCAATGGACTCCTTGTGATATGATGGTATAGGGTTCAGGGTTTAGGGTTTAGGGTTTTGGGTTTAGGGTTTAGGGTTCAGGGTTTAGGGGTCGCGTCGCAACCTTGCTCGGCTTGGTTTGTATCACCTTGGAGCGCGTACGGGCTTGAGGCAGGGTTTCATCTCGGGTAAGTCGACGTGTCTTTAGTGGTTAAGCTTGTGCAGTCTTGGCACTGTTCTCCTGATGTGGCCCTGTCGACGAGCTGGTCCTAATGCTCCTGTAATGACGGGGCTTCCTACTCTGAAGCCTCGCTCACATCTGCAAGTGCGAGAGGCAAAAACGTAAAGCGGTGGCCGGGGCAAACCAAGTGGCTGGTGCGCATAATCTAGGATGCCCCGTAGTACACAAATCCCTCAACCCTAAACCCTAACCTTAAACCCTAGACCCTTATTCCCCTTTTTTTGGGGGTTGAGGTTCCCTGACAAATCCCTTCATGGGTCACTTGGTTCAACCTAGTATTGCACACACAGATCAGCCTGGCCTTGGCGCCAGGGCGTCCTAAAACCCTGTTCCCGCATATGAGTTTAGGGTTTAGGGTGCAGGGTTTAGGGTTTAGAGTTTAGGGTAATACTCTATCACCTGATGTTTCCGTTCGGGTTTCGCAGACTCTCGCAAGGCCGTCCCGCAGTACTTGAAGAAGTGCCTGGGCAATTCATCATTTCTTTCCCTACAGGTCCCAGGACCCAGAGTAGGCCGTTATTCACTTTTCGTTTGGGCTTAGGATTCCTTCTGAGCCCCTTTAAACCAAACAAGTGCACCCTTTTTTTTTCAAATTTGTCAGGGCTTAGGCTCCCTTAGAATAGGCCCCTTTAACTAAACCAGGGTACCCTTTTTATTCTTAGGTGACTCTTGGGTCACCCTAACCCCTAAACCCTAAACCCTAAACCCTAAACCCTAAACCCTAAACCCTAAACCCTTTAGGCATGGGTTAGGGTGACCCAGAGTACCTAAAGCTACTCTTGTGTCTCGGGCCTGTCTAGGGTTCGAGAGGAGGAATGTAGGGTGGTGTAGGGCTCGAAGTTTGGTGTGGCTGCATAGCAGGTTTACGGGGTTTCAGGGTTTAGGGTTTAGGGTTTAGGGTTCAGGGTTTAGGGTTTAGGGTTTAGGGTTTAGGGTTTGATTCGGATGGCTGTCTCAAGTACAAACCTTGTCGAAAGCCCTCAGCCACCCAAAGCCCCAGAGCCCCAAACTGGTTAAGGGTTTAGGGTTGAGGGTTTAGGGTTTAGGGGTTTAGGGTTTAGGGTTATTGGTTATCATCATCTACAATTTGCATAAGAACCCCAAAGAAGAACAAACGATAATCCCGATATTACCATGAATGAGGAAGAACATTTTTGGTTTTGTGGGGTTCTTAAGCAACTAGTAGTCCTCGCATATCATCATAGGAGCCCTTGAGCCCTGTAAAAAACACAAACCACGCCCGCAGGCGAAAATGTCCAGGCCGATCGTAGGAATGTGAAGTACAAGGTAAAGAAAGGCTGCAATGAAAATATAGATTGAGATGATCATCGCAACCACGGTAGCATCAAGATCAAAGACGCGTTGGAGTGGCGGCAAGAGTACTTTGTAAGAAGTGAGTAAGTAGCCCCAGGTACCGTGAGAATCGGCAGACGCAGCTGGAGCAAAAGATTGCCGCGGTGATCATGCCACCAGCTAAGGAGCTGCTGGCAAAGCAGGACTTGTTGGAATGGAGGGTTTGGAGCTGATTTAAGGGGGCTTTGGGGGGCTTTGGGGGGCTTTGGGGGGCTTTGGGATTTAGGGGCTTTAGGGTTTCTAGAAGCCACAGGCTACGTGGTCTGAGCTTTCGGGTTGAGGGTTGGTTTAGGGATTTCGGGTTCAGGGATCTTGGTTTTGGGGCTTGGGGATTATTCGAGCCGAGTTTATTTGGGGCTTTGCGGAGGTTCAGTGGGGATGTTCCCCCCTTCTACTATTACTAGCAGTCCCATGGGATTATAGCAGGGGGTACGATAATCCCTATATAAGGGGGAGCATCACAAGGGTTCAAGGTTGCGCCATCCTCACTTGGAGGTTCATGGTACTTATTAAGCCCCTGAAGTGCCCTAATATGGTTATAAGTGCAGTTATAATTGGTTACTAAGTACCATACCTCCAAGCCCAAATCGCCGCCCTCCTCCAGAAAGCTGTAGCTAAAAGCCTACAACCCTAAACCCCAAACCCCAAACCCCAAACCCCAAACCCCAAACCCCAAACCCCAAACCCCAAACCCCAAACCCCAAACCCCAAACCCCAAACCCCAAACCCCAAACCCCAAACCCTAAACCCTAAACCCTAAACCAACCCTAAACCCCAAACCCTAAGGTCTGTAAGGGGTCGACCGCCCAAGCTGCATGGTTCAAGCTAACCGGACGCTGATTGTCTGTGTGGTTGGTGTGGTCTCTACTGGCCTGCTGGTTTGGGTTTAGGGTTGAAAGTTTAGTGTTTAGCTGCTTTCCCGATAATTATCAACTTCTGTCAAGATTTTTCCAGAGGCTTATCCGTGGTGTTTCATCCACATGATATTACAACTTGCCAGCTTCCAGAGAGGGTTGCAAGAAGTTTCGGGAAACACTGAAGGTGTCGGGTTTATGCGTTCAATGTCTGAAATGTCAGTCCACATCGCCTACAGTACCTCGTCTTTGTGAGTTTCTTGTATTCGATACAAGCATTCGCAACCATCGAGCGCTGACAAAAACCACCAGCGTCTCTTCGAGATCTTGTGACGGCTGTCTCAGATTCTAAAACCCTAAACCCTAAACCCTAAACCCTAAACCCTAAACCCTTAACCCTGAACCCTTAACCCTTAACCCTTAAACCCTAAACCCTAAACCCTCAACCCTTAAACCCTAAACCCTAAACCCTGTTTTTTGCACTCGGCTGTGACGGCCTTCTTTCTGTTCGTTTCGGCTTAGCTGTTGCAGGCCCCTGCTGCCCGGGTAGTGCTGATTACACTGCAGTTCACGTTTTTTTGGGGGTTTACGGTTTAGGGTTTAGGGTTTAGGGTTTAGGGTTTAGGGTTTCTGTTCAGCTGCGATTAACGATGAAATCGAATCCTAAACTTCAAGTCATGGAGGATTCCATCCGCGACATCACGCTCGAGGAGCCATGCTTCGATTTCTGAGGTTTAGGGTTTAGGGCTTCTGGTTTGGGGTTGGGGCTTAGGGTTTAGGGTGAACGTTTTCTACAACCCCTAGGTAATATGTATATATATATATATATAGTCTACCCAACATACCCATTCTCACACAACAGGCCTATATATTGCACGACCGATCCAAAGTAGCTCAACCGAAGGATTGACGATGACGTCTTGCATGGGAATGTTAAGGCACTACAGACAAGATTGACAAGATGCCCCCCCCCCCCCCCCCCCCCCCCGCACCGTTTTCATATAGGTACCTGGATCCTCAGGCCCAAAGCCCTAAACCCTAAACCCCAAACCCTAAACCCCAAACCCTAAACCCTAAATCCTTGAAGGACTGGAACAGCAAGAAGGAAATCCGGGATGCGCGGGAGAACTTCATCAAAGCGCTCGTGGAGAAGTTCGGCAGCGCCTTGGGCAAGGTTTAGGGTTGAGGGTTGAGGGTTTAGGGTTTAGGGTTTAGGGTTAGGGTCTTGGGTCTAGGGTCTAGGGTTTAGGGTTATTGAGGTTTCATGGTCTGGGATTTGTACCTTGGGAGGCTACTTGAGCCCTAAAAGAGTTCGGGTCAGACACATTACTAAGGACCATGTTCGTCCATTGTCCGAGGTATGTAGGCTAGGAGCCAGGCTTCTTATGGTTGGTTCATTGCTCTGGTCATGTAGAACAGAAATTCAGATGACACTTCACCCCATATACCCCGCACCTTAAAGTCAAAAGGGCTGTAAGCCCTTCACTTCACCCTCGACTCTGCATACAGAAGGGAGAAATTCAGAGATTAATGGAGAATCAGGTTCGTGTAAGGTTTTAAGGTTACTGAGGTTGCCATTATTGGTATTAATATTGTCAAGAAAGCAAACTTGGGGACCCTAAATCCTAAACCCTAAACCCCAAACCCTAAACCCTAAACCCTAAACCCTAAACCCCTGCGCGGGGCGGGTGGCCAACTCCTTTCTGAAGCGAAGCCTGCTTGACCATGGAAAGGGTGTAAGGTCTCTGGTTTTTTTAGGGCTGCACGCAAGAACAGGCAAGGAGGATGGGGCTTCTCTAATGTGTAAGCTCCAAATGCCCCAACGCCTAAACCCGGAGCCCTAAGATGTGTCACCCTAAACCCTAAACCCTAAACCCTGAACCCTACACCCTACACCCTAAACCCTAAACCCTAAACCTTCAACCCTAAACCCTACCAAGAACCACTAAGACACCCCCCCCTTTCATGTAGGTTTAGGCCCGAAGCCGCGCGGAGGCATCGCGAAGGCCTGGCGCTTGGCCTTGGATCCCGAGCTAAAGCTGGTCATCGAGAATGTGGACCAGCTCATGAAAGGACTGGACCCTTATAAGCCTAAACCCTCTTAACCCTTAACCCTAAACCCTAAACCCTAAACCCTAAACCCTAAACCCTAAACCCTAAACCCTAAACCCTAAACCCTAAACCCTAAACCCTAAACCCTAACTCTAAAGCCTATAAACCCTAAAGGTTGAGGGTTGATAGTGCTGATAGGGTTGAGGGGAGCTTAGAACTTTGGAAGCCTTTGCGCGCGGGGGGGCGGGGGGTGGGGGTTGGGCGGGGGCGGGTGGGTTGGGGGGTGGTGGGGGTTGGGGGTGGGGGGGTGTGTGGGTGAGGGGGGGTGGGGGTTTGGGGTGGGGTGGGGGGGTGGGGGGGGGGTGGGAGGTGATAGGTTCGTCGGGGGGGGGGGGGTGGGGGGGGGGGTGGGGGTGGTGGGGGGGGGGGGGGGGGGGGGGGTGGGGGGTGGGGTGGTGGGTTGGGGGGGGGGTGGGGGGGGGGGGGAGGGGGGGGGGGGGTGGGGGGTGTGGGGGGGGGGGGGGGGGGGGGGGGGGGGGGGGGGGGGGGGGGGGGGGGGTGGGGGGTGGGGGGGGTTGGGGTGGGGGGGGGTGGTGGGTGGGGGGGGGGTGGGGGTTGTGGGGGGGGGGGGTTGGTTGGGGGGGGGGTGGGGGGTGGGGGGGGGGGGGGGGGGGGGGGGGGGGGGGGGGGGGGTGGGGCAAGTGGGGGGGGGGGGGGGGTGGGGGTGGGGTGTTTGGGTGGGGGGGGGTTGGGGTTGTTTGGGGGGGGGGGGGGGGTTGGGGGGGGTGGGGGGGGGGGGGGGGGGGGGCGGGGGGGGGGGGGGCGGGGGGCGTGGTAGCTGGGTGGTGCAGCATTTTGTTGGTTCAAGTTTTTCAGTGACCAACCCAACAAAGGTGCCCAAATATTATAGTATGGTTACGAGGCTTCCAAGGCTTTACTGGTGTTGGAACTGCCGCGTGGACCCCCCCGGCGGGTGGGGGTCCAGGGCTCGTTTGGTTAGTCGGGCCTGGGAGCCCCAACCCAAAACATTAGGCTCCCAAAGCCCAACAAACCCCAAACCCTTCACCCTTAACCCCTGAACCCTGAACCCTGAACCCTAAACCCTAAATCCTAAACCCTAAACCCTAAACCCTAAACCCTAAACCCTAAACCCTAGACTCACGGAGCCTGTGCCAGGCCCTATTTCAAAAACCCTAAGCCCCAAACCCTAACCCTAAACCCTAACCCTACACCCTAACCCTAAACCCTAGGCCCTAAACTCTAGCCCTATAAACCCTAACCCTACACCCTAACCCTAAACCTTAGCTCTAAACCCTAAACCCTAACCCTAGCCCTAAACCCTAAACCCCAAACCGCCAAGCCTAGGCCTCAAACGCCAAGAAGCCTTGAACCTTAAGGCCCTAAACCCTAAACCCTAAACCCTAAACCCTAAACCCTAAACCCTAAACCCTAAACCCCAAGCAAGGACTGCGGCGATCTGGGCAGATGCCGGATGGGGGCGAGCACGCCCTGAGGCTTCCTGACTGAGACCCTGGGGGGCTGAGAGGGTTCAGGGTTTGGGGCTTTAGGGTTTAGGGTTTAGGGTTTAGGGCTTAGGGCTTAGGGCTTAGGGCTTAGGGCTTAGGGCTTAGGGCTTAGGGCTTAGGGCTTAGGGCTTAGGTTGTTGTAGGCTTAGGGTGCATAAGGCTTTTGGGGTTGTGGTTTGGTACGGGGCTTTAGTTGTGTTTGAGGTTCGGGCTGCCTCTCTTTGCCAAAAGGTTTAGATTTTGTGGTTTCGCCGGCATGAGATTTCTTGGAGCCCGACAGTGCTGTTTTCGGGCTGATGTGATTACAACAATGCCAAACCCCAAGGTCCATGCCCAACCCTCAAAAGACTCAAAACCCCGCCCCAGACCAAGAAGAACCCCAAACCCTCAACTCCAAACCCGAAGCCCCAAACCCTAAGCCCCAAATCCTAAACCCCAGAACGCCCCTCCCCAAACCCTCAACCCTAAATCCATTATACCCCAAGCCCTAAACCCTAAGCCCTAAGCCCTAAACCCTAAACCCTGTGAGGCTTAAGGCTGAGAGGATCTTCCAGGCTTGCCAGTCCAAGGAGACGGAGCAGCCACTTGGGCCCCTGAAAAGGCACCGGCCGAATTAGGGTTTAGGGCTTAGGGCGTAGGGCTTAGGGCTTGGGGCTTGGGGCTTAGGGCTTAGGGTTTAGGGTTTGGTTTAGGGTCGAGAGTTTGAGGGGAGTTCGGGCAACTTCAGGAGTACCTGGGGCGGTTTGGAGATGTGTCGGGTCCTTTGGGTCCATGGTGGAGAGTTCACCTGTGCGTGGCTATGTGAGAGTAGGCATGCTTAAGTGCTTCCTTGCGACCCCCCCCCCCCCCCAATTACCCTAACTTGTGAAGCCTGTCTTGGGACTTCCCTCCCCTAAGGAGCCATGTACCTATGCGGTATATGAATGGGTTCTGAAGCTACCATGTAGGATCCGGCCAAGCTTCTCACCCAGCAAATCGATCGGGGCGGAGCCAGCGCAACACATGCCCCTTGCATTACGCCGCAGGGTCAGCTGTGGAATTTTGAGCGGGGACGCCTCTTCACAGGCACCGAGAAGCTCCTGTGCCAAAGCTTCCCAAGTCACCGGATGCAGCTCCAACACTTGTCAGAGAAGGAGCTCCATTCCCTGGCCGGAAACGCCATGTGCGTGCGGTCCATGGCCCCGGCCTGGTGCGCAGCTTTCTCCGCGTTGGACGTGCGCAAGTTCCACCGGGAAGCTTCTACTATGCGGTTTAAGCCTTGTAAACACCCTAGACCCTAAACTCCAAGCCCCAAACCCCAAACCCTACACACCACAGACCCTAAACCCTAAACCCTAAACCCTAGATCCCTTAGGGTGGTCTGTGTAAGTTGGGTTTGTCCCGTGCAAGGCATCCCGTCCCGAAACCTTCAAAGCCTTGATCGAAGGGCTGACTCAGCCCAGGTCTCTGAATTATGGGCCCCCGCCTGGCCCGAAACCCTAAACCCTAAACCCTAAACCCTAAACCCTAAACCCTAAACCCTAAACCCCAAACCCACCGTGATCCTTTGCACCCTAAGCCGGCTGAGGATTGCGCTCGAAGATCTGGATCCCCGCACCCCTGCCATGCTCGAGCGGTTCAAGGCAGCAAGGGCTCCAGAGTCGAGGGTTTAGGGTTTAGGGTTTAGGGTTTAGGGTTTAGGGTTTAGGGTTTAGGGTTTAGGGTTTAGGGTTTAGACTGTTGTGAGGCGGGGGTCTTGGGGTTGGTTTATCGCGTTTCGTGCGAAGTTTCGAAGGCTTTGGGTTTGTTGGAGCGTGTCACATGTGCCGAGCACACCGCCACGCTGGACGTGCGTTTCCGTGTGCGCCAAGCGCCGTTCCCTGTCCCCTGCTATGACCTTGGTCGGGCTTAGGGTTTCAACTTTATTCGTTGTGCGAACATCCAGGCGGGCAAAGGTTCCACAGGTCCCGCTTGTATGCACCCTAAACCCTAAACCCTCAACCCTAAACCCTAAACCCACTGCGGCGTTCCGGCAGTGTCGTTTGTGGGGTGGGGGGTGGGGGGGGTGGGGGTTCGCAGATTTCTTTAGCGTCTTCCTTGAAAATATCAGGTAGGGTGGATATTGGGTTTGGGGTGGAGGGTTTTGGCTCTTTTGCTTCTAGAGCCAAGATGGGCTTTGGGCGTTCAAATGTCGATGTTTACCAAAGTTATTCAAGGCATTTGGGTGCCAGCACTCTGCTCATGAGCAGAATGCACATGCAATGAGATCGTCTCCTGGTCATGTCGATGAGCCCTCAATCGCTCTACAGACCACATATGCACTAAGCTGGACATGTTTGCGCGCACACGTAAATGAGCTGCAAGGCCTCGGGACCAAAACGCTAAATTCCTCCGAGAGAGTAAGCAAGATCCACCTCGACATGCCAAATTCACCATGTCAATTCGAGCCATCAAGATTGAATAGCACATATTCAACCACAAAAGTCCAGAGGTCCCCCTTAAACCCGAGCTACCCTGAGCATGCAGGACCTTTGTGAGCATCGCTTCGGGGGCCTCCAGGATGCTTTCGAAGCGATTGACGTGGAGGGGGTGGGGATCATCACGCGAGAGGACACCGGAGTCCAGGGGTTGATTCGTTCGGGGGCATAGGGTTCCAGAGCGCTCTAAGGCGGCCTTAGCTGGGTGAACCGTTTGGCTCTTTGGGTTTCGACTCAAGGTGGGACGTATGGAGCAGAAGATCTCTGATGGTAAATGTATACATACATATATATATATATATATCATGTAGGACGAGATCAAGCCACTGATTTAGGCTAAGCCCGCAATCTGCTTGGGGTGTTTAGTCAGGGGGGGAAGAAGGGTTCCCCTGGGCAGTGGCACCTCTTCGGCGTTCTGGTTACATGGAACATCCCCAAGTCACACTAGCCGCTGGCCGTCTCCTCTACATGCATCCTCAGCCCTGGACCTTCAATCCTTATTGGGTTTAGGGCTTAGGGTTTAGGGTTTAGAGGGTTTAGGGTTTAGAGGGTATAGGGTTTAGGGTTTAGGGTTCCCAAAGCTTGTCAAGGACTTTCGCCGGCTGTGCCATGAAATCAAGGCAACAGACGGCGCCTTTCGGCTTCTTGAGTTCTTGGCACCTCGGCCCGAATGTGTTTAGGGTTTAGGGTTTTAGGGTTTAGGGTTTAGGGTTTAGAGGGTATAGGGTTTAGGATTTAGGGTTTAGGGTTTAGGGTTCAGTAGGGTTTAGGGTTTCGTGTGCTGTGCAGTCCGTACTCTCTAGGGCTCTGGGATCTTTAAGGTTTACATTTCTCAGCATTGCCAGCGCTTAGATTTGGCGGAGTGCTTGGAGCTTCATGGTACTTGTTTTCCCAATGATAACTGCACTTATATATGATCCCAATTCTAACCATGTTAGGGCACTTAAGGGGCTTATAAGTGGGTTAGAAGTACAGTTATAGCTGGGTTATAAGTACCATAAACCTCTAAGTAGGGCTTAGTGCTCTTGCTGAATGTTCTAGGCGCTGGGTTGTTCGAGAGAATCTTTGCGGGTGTTGAGAGCGTTGGGGACTTGGAGTTTGTGGGGTTTGGATGGGCTTCTTTTTCCCTGCCCCGGACCCCTGGCTCATTCCTCCTCGGAAGCTTTTTGTTTCTCAACGACTTTCTACGAAGTGATGGATCACAGACCCCGAGCTCTTGGTCCAGGGCTTAGTGGCCAGACGATGGGATTCAGGATGGCGCTTGGGGCCAGAAGGCAAAGGATCCCCCCTGTACGCTCCTTGGATCCTTGTGGAGGGTGCCAAGGCTCCTAGAAAGCCTCCAGGGCAGAGCTTTTAGGAGGTTGCAAGGGAAGGCGGGAGCGCCCTGTCAGAGGCTGCTTTTGTCCTCGAGAAGGGTCCCCGCGTTTTGGAAAAAAGGGGGGGTCTCCGGCACTATTCTGCATTGAAAGTTAAGAATACGACCCCCGAAAACTGGGTCGCGAAAAGGTCGCGAGCGCCCTTGACCAAGCTCGAAAATTGAAAATACGACCCCCCTGCTCCTGCAGGGCCAAGGCTCCTGCAGAGGCTTCCAGACACCTCTGGGCGGGCTCCCCTAAGCGTTTAGGATACCTCATCTTATGCGATCACCGGTACGCCATGGCGATCGCTGTGATGTCCATGGCGGGAGCATTGTGCTGGGAGCACCCGGCGCCACAACCAAACCCACAACCCGAAACCAAAAAAAATGCACGGAAACCAGCCGAAAGAGGGAAACGACATGAAACGACCAGGAAAACAGAAAACCCCGCCCTCAAGCGCCGCTACGGCCGGCAGCAGGCAACTAGCGAGCAACAACGCAAATCTCGCCCCCAAACCGCGTCGCAGAGCGCCCAGGCAAGGCGCAGCAACCCCATGCAGAGAAAGGCCCACCTAAAGCGCAAAGAACCTCTGAAAGAAGGCCGCAACGATGCGCCCGCAGGCTATGGCGAGCATGTCGGAATGCAGTTCCTTGCCGCAGTGCCAGGCGTCTAGGACAATATCTTCTGTCTGAAACGAAGCTTGGCGACTCTAGCTCGGCGACCCTCCTGCAAGCCCGAGTCGCCTGCTTCGGGCCCTGCGTGGTCTCGCTGAAGGCTCGGCTGCGCCCGCCTACCCCAACAGAGGTGAGAGCGGTTTCGGGTCTAGGAAAGAGTGAACCCTACAGGGTCTCTTCAAGGTCATATATTAGATCTTAGAGCAGCGACTCTCAGGCTCAGGCATCCTGAGCCCATCTTAGGGCAGCTCTCCGAAACTGTGGGTTTGGGGTTTAGGGTTACCTTACAAGGAAGGCTATGAGGTCCCAAAAACACATCTTAACTCGGACGACTCCATGGGTTGATGGTGACAGGCCCACGGCTGCACGATTGACATGTTTAAGTTTCGCCTTGCTCTGCATTCCGGTTTTTGTTGGGGGGAGGCTCTGCTTCCGGGCCTTCAGACAGAGCAAGGAGTTCCCAAAAAACAAGCAGAGCAACAACAGTTCAACGGTATAGGGTTTAGAGTTTAGAGTTTATTTAGAGTTTAGGGTTTAGGGTTTGTGAAGCCTGAAGCCTTCGATGCCCAAGACCCTGAGGCCCTCAAACTATACAAGGAAAACCCAAGCGTTTAAGCCCCCAAATTCTAACCCGCAACCCTGAAGTCTTCCAAGGACCCGAAGAGGACCGGAGAGATCCGCCTGTCACTGATTGACCGTGAAGTGGCCGAGGACGCGATGAAGGCCACGAAACTTGGCCTGCTTTAGGAAGGTTTTTCAATCGTTAGGGTGCAGGGTTTGGGGTGTAGGGTTTAGGGTCTAGGATGCCCAGTAGTACCCTTCTTCACTTTTTGGAGGGTGTAGGTTCCCTTATAAACCCCTTTAAGCAAAAAAGGGCACCCTTTTGTTGCTGCACTGTGTGTCTGAGGCCGCGACCTGTCGACAAGTAACAATGAGTAGCCGCTTCAGGCTGCTTGTGAATCCAGACAAAATAAGGAAACCAATACGGCAAAAAAAGGGCACCCTTTTTGAGCCTAGGTTACTGGGCAGCCTAGGGGTTTAGGGTTGCGTTAAGCCTGGTTTGCTCTCCGGATGAATGCGAAGCTTCCAGGAAGTTCTTGTTATGGAGGTTCTGCAATATATCAAGTTGATATCCCGGAAGAACAAAACACAGAGGCTTTAGGTGTTTCGATTTGTAAAACGAAAGTCTGACAGCTTGACGGGATCCCGTTCCCGGGCTGCGAGACAGCAAGGTGGGGAAAGGAAGGACCACGTGACACGAGCCAAGAGACACAAGAACAAAGGCAACGGTACGCGCGTCACATGACCAGATGGGAGAAGGGGTCAGCATGAGGTTTCGCGAATACACCGCCTTCGCTGTGGTTCACAACCCTACACCCTAAGCACGATATCATGAACCCCCAAGGGGTATGTAGCCAAGGTCCCTAATACTCCCCACTACTCCCGAAGGCTCCCTAAGGCTCCCTAACCTTCCCTGAGGTTCCCTAGGTTCCTAGCCCCCCTGAAACCCCCAAACCCTAAACCCTAAACCCTAAACCCTAAACCCTAAACCCTAAACCCTAAGCCTTCCCTAGGTCCCTAAGCCTTCCCTAACCTTTTTAGTTTTTGTGGGGGGGGTTTCCATCAAGAAGAGCCCAGGCAGACTCGGCTCCAGATTCAGCAGCTCAAGTCGGCATCCCAGGACCTGCCTCTTTGGAGGATGTCTCAAGAGTTTAGGGTTTAGGGTTTATAAGGTTTAGGGTATAGGGTGGGGTTTGGGGTTTGGGGTTTGGGGTTTGGGGTTTAGGGATACTGGTATAGTTAGGGTTCGGGCTGAGAGTTTCGGGGTCGTATGGGGGGGCGTCGGCTTTTCTTTTGCCGTAGATCAAACTGTCGGGTCAAATTCTCCAAAGGTCCTATAAGCCCTAAACCCTAAACCCTAAACCCTAAACCCTAAACCCTAAACCCTAAACCCTAAACCCTAAACCCTAAACCCTAAACCCTAAACCCTAAACCCTAAGCCATCCCGAAAGAAGTTGCAGGAACCGCCCGAGGGCGTGCCAGGCGGGGCGGAGCTCGCCGCGCAAGTCCCTCGACCTGCACTTGGCGGTTCGCATCTCTCCTAAGCCCCAAGACCCTAAAGGGTTTAGGGTTTAGGGGTTAGGGGTTAGGGGGTTTAGAGAATCATCTCCAGTGTTCGTTTCCTACACTCTGATGCCTTCAGGGTTTCAGGGCTTTTGGTTTTGGGGTTTCTTCAGGCATCCAGCCCCTACATTCACTAAACCCGTCAAAGCCTTCAACCCTAAACCCCAAACCCCAAACGCTGCACTCTAAACCCTAAACCCTCTCGACAGTCTAAACCCCTTGAAGCCCGAAACCCCACAGGAGCGCGCAAAGCGCCCGGGGAAGAACGCGCTGCTGGAACTGCGTCGGCGCTTGGTGAGGAGGCTGAGGGGTGGGCTGTTTGAGGCTTTATTCGTTGTGGGGTTCATATGGTTTCTAGTGTTTGTGGATTTATCGGGTCTTTATTTGGGTCGTTACATGGGCTTTTCGGGTTTATAGAGTTTTTGGTTAAAAAGTGTAAGACGACCTGGAGAGAAAATTGCAAGAGCACCGGGTGTCTGGGCCAGAGCGCCTAGGTGAGAGCGTCACGGGCACACGGAAACACCCAGAAGGTCGTTTGCGATTTGGGTATCTCCGAAGATAGGGGTACCTTTTGTACCCCCTAAACAGTTCCCTTAAATGGATACCCCTATTTTCTGAAACCCCGATTGTAACGCGCACGGCGCCCGGACGAGAGCGCTTAAAGCGTTCCCACGGATTCGCACCACACCCGCGGGGATGGCCAGCCCTAAACCCATGTTCGGCAAGCAAAAGCATGGAACCACATTTTCTAGGCAGTCGGGCGAAGCTGACATGCGCATTTTGCGGTGTTGCTAGGTTCGAACCGGAGGCAATTTTGGGCAATTTTACGCTTGCCGGGCCCGGCCTCCTGAAACTTTTTGTTTGAACAAGAAGGGGTTGGTCGTGCCACATTTTAACTCCCTCCTTGTTGGTGAGCGTCAGGTACAGAAGCATTACCCGCCCCGTGCTCAGTGGGGCAGGCGGCAAGCTCAAAAGTTCTCGGGGGTTCGCTGCTCCGGTGGATATAGCCTCTTTAACCCCTTGCAAGGTTCGGTTCTCTAAGGAGCCCCATCCAGCCAAAAAGGAGTCCCTTGTTCGTCATGGCAAACCCGCATTGTGATTGAAAACCCAGCCCCCTGGGAGGATCCGAAAGTAGATCACCTTCAGGGGCTCCTAAGAATGACCCAAGCATAGCATAGGGTAACTATCTGGGGGCTCTACTTGTTGGATCCGCCCGGGGGTCTGGGAATGAGCATGGCTTTCGGACTAGAGCTCATCAGTTTGCAGAAGTGCAGGTGGGCATCTCTTGGAATTCCAGGGGTTTAGGGTTTATAGGGTTTATAGGGTTTATAGGGTTTATAGGGTTTATAGGGTTTATTGGGTTTATAGGGCTTATAGGGTTTATACGGATTTTCGGGCTTATAGGGTTTGTAGGTTTATAGGGTTTATAGGGATTTTAGGGTTTTTAGGGTTTACAGGGTTTACGGGGTTTAGGGTGAGGGGTTTAGGGTTAAGGGGTTTAGAGCTGGATGCTGATTGGCTCCCCGTTCAGCTTAAATCTAAACCCGCAGGGCCCTTGCCCGAACCCCAAACCTCAAGCCCCAAAACCCTAAACCCTAAGCCCTAAGCCCTAAGCCCGAAGCCCGAAGCCCGAAGCCCGAAGCCCGAAGCCCGAAGCCCTTACCGAGGCGCCTGGAAGAAGGTCCAAGGCAAAGCTGCTAAGGAGATCGGCCTGGGCCCAAGACGAAATAAGCTGCCCAAAGGCGAAGGTTACAGAGGATCTAGGGTTTGGGGCTTAGGGCTTAGGGTTTAGGATTTAGGGTTTAGGGTTTAGGGCTTAGGGTTTAGGATTTAGGGTTTAGGGTTAGGGCTTAGGGTTTAGGATTTAGGGTTTAGGGTTTAGGGTTCGTTGTTTCTGCGGGGGCCGTTGTCTTCAGCTTCTGCAGGTGCGTCTCCCCCGAAGGCTCCATCTACCTACATGGTACTAAGCCTACCATATAGCCCGTGAAAGGCCCCCAGCATACTCTACCATACCCTGAACCCTAGGCACCCTAAAACCTAAACCCTAAACCCTTCAGGTACAATGATGTCTGTTCAGCTTGCCCCCGAAGCCCACGATGATCCTCAAGCCCTCTGGACTTCAGTCTCCTTGGGCGTAGAAGGGTTTAGGGTTCAGGGTTCAGGGTTCAGGGTTTCGGGGCTGGGGTTTAGGGTTTGCCCCCTGTGATAAGTAGAGTTAAAAGGACCCTATATTAGGCCATAAGGATCCTAAATTAGGTTCTAAGTCCCTTAACTATAGTTAGTCTAGTAAGGGGGCCCCTCCTTGTAGGGATTTATGAGGCTTACTTGAAGGTTCATGGTACTTACTAACCAATTATAACTGGGCTTATAACCCTACTTATAATTGGGATAACCCCTATAAGGCCCTCTAGGGGTATTATAAGTAGGGTTATAAGTACAGTTATAATTAGATAGTAAGTACCATGAACCTTCAAGTATGGGTACCTGTGCATCTTTCAGCTCGACAGCGGGCGGGGGCTCTCTTACAATCATCTCCAGGCCGCGATGGGTGGCTGAGCTTCTTCGACCAGGCTGTTGCTGGGGCGCTCCTGTCTCTGTGGTGTTGTGAGGGTTTAGGGTTTAGGGTTAAGGGTTTAGGGGTTTAGGGTTTAGGGTTTTGTAGGGGTATGGGCGTTTATGAAAATCTGGGACCCCCTAAATCCTTGTAGGATTTTCTTTTTAAGATAGACCCCAAATAGTAGGATCCCCTGAAGAAGGACCACAATAAGGTACACCGAATTTCGGAAGGCCCTATGTGGTTGGGGTGTTTTTGGGGATTTAGGGGTTGAGGGGTTCAGGGTTTAGGGTTTAGGGGTTTGCTGGGGGTTAGGGCCTCTGGTTTTCCAGAGTATGTGGGCTTAGGGCTGTACTAAGGGTTGCTTGTGCAATTTTGAAGAGGTTTCAGCGTGCCGCACCTTGACACACCAAACTCCCTATAATAGACTCCTTGGACCCTAAAACCTTGAATCCCAAAGTGCCTAAAAACCTATATATAAACCCTAGACCTTAGAATCCCTAACACCCTATAGACTCCTTAAACCCTGCAACCTTATATTCTAAAAACGCGCTGCGCACGTTTCTTAGGTTCTGCGCACTACTAGGCATGATCGCGTTTCTGCACACTACTAGGCATGATCGCGTTTCCGCCGGATTTTCTGTTCCTTTCTTTCGTCACGTTTTCATGGTGCAAAAGCTAAGAAACCCGATTAGGCTCATGAAACCTGACGCGGTACTGGCGTGGGACATGTTGATGGCGCTTTTCGCACGTTTTTCGGAGTCGCGTTTCTTGGATTTCTTGCGCAAAAGGAGCGGCCATTTTGGCCGATTGAGCACAAAGGGAAAATCAGCAATTCCGACCAGCACTTACAGAAACTGCGAGAAACTGCGTTACCTATGAAACGTGTGTGATCTCGCATTAGACACATCCCAAACTTGTTGCTGGTCTCGCTGCTCTAGGTAGGCCCCGGGGATATTTTTTGTTTTCCCTTATTGGGTTGCAGAGGAAACCCTAAGCCCTCTTCGCCAACAGTTGAACTTTCAACTTTTTGGGTTTCCGTATTTAGTAGGAATAGTAAAGTTTATCCTTTTTCTTCCCCTGGCTGTTAGAGAATTAAGCAAAAGATAAAAGTAATCTGATCCCTCAGCTGCTCTCGTGGAGGTGAGCATGCCGACGCAGGACGCTTATAAGGCCGGTGGCCAAGTGGGCTCGAAGAACAAGTTAAGCCCTTAAACCCAAAAACCCTAAACCTTACTTAACCCCTAAACCCCTAAACCCTAAACCCTAAACCCCTAAACCCTAAAACCCTAAACCCCTAAACCCTAAACCCCAAAACCCTAAAACCCTAAATGATCTTGATGCATCTTGGCATGTGGGGGTTGGGGATGTTACGAACGTCCCTCTTCGGGGGTCCCATGTAAGCCAGAATTCGCCATAGTTCACTACAGTACGGAAGTGTACGTGGAAACTCCCTAATGCGAAGCTGTTGCTGTGATACACCCGAAACCCTAAACCCTAAACCCTAAACCCTAAACCCCCTAACCCCTAAACCCGCTTCGGGAAGTGCGAGCTCGTTCCTGCGCGGCCCGCTCTGAGGCGTGGGAGCTCCTACCCCTGGTGGAGGACAAGCTGACGCTCACCCGGCGCTGCCCTTGGTGAACGCCCATGTCCAGGGTTCAGTTTAGGGACTATAAATATGAATATAAATACATAAGTAAATATACAAAACAATATATATATATATATATGCTCACGCCCCCCCCCCCCCCATGATCCACGTTTCTGCTTCGAAACAGATGGATCTTGGGAGGAGAGGGGGCTATGAGCTAGCAACAAAAACACCGACAGGGCCGATAAAAAACCTATATCATTTCAAGTCAGGCAGGTCATTTACATCAACAAGGTAGAAAAATACCCGAAAAATCATGCTTTTTTAGAAAACTCGAGCCGGCTCGAATTTTCCAAAAAAAACTGACACAGTAGATTGCCGAAACACGACCAGGCTCGAATTTTCCAAAAAAAACCTAAATTTCAGGATCTATGGCTCCAGCAGCCCGGTAGATCCTGAAAGTTCGGTTTTCTTTGGAAAATTCGAGCCTGCTCGAGTTTCTGGGACCTAAAGCTTCAAGAATTTTAGGAAAATTCGAGCCGGCTCGAATTTTCCAAAAAAAACTGACACAGTAGATTGCCGAAACACGAGCAGGCTCGAATTTTCCAAAAAAAACCTAAATTTCAGGAGCAGCCCGGTAGATCCTGAAAGTTAGGTTTTTTTTTTGGAAAATTCGAGCCTGCTCGAGTTTTCGAGACCTGGAGCTTCAAGAATTTTCGGAAAATTCGAGCCGGCTCGAATTTTCCAAAAAATATGCTGAAACCATGGCTGTGTGACCCCAAGGTCTCATAGATGACAGAATGTAGGTTTTTTTTGGAAAATTCGAGCCTGCTCGAGTTGTGGTGACCTGGTGCCTGGAGATTTTTCGGAAAATTCGAGCCGGCTCGAGTTTTCCCGAAATCTCTTGATATTCTGACTGCGGTAATTGATACAATTAGTAGCATTAGATACCAATTCTATTTCAATTGGTAAGTTTCCCATATTTTTTGACGGCAAATATCTAACTTGTGAGAAGAGGCCACGCAATGGTTTAAATCCAACAATCGTTTTGGTCTTAAACCCTTGACAATTAACATAAGAACTACCTTTGTGTCAAAGAAAACTTAAACTATCAATGAGGATATCTGCGGGACTAAAAGTTTCCATGATATATAAATAGCATAGATAATTTGATTACATATACATACCTTCAACTTGTATTCAATCAAGTAATTCAAAACTATATGAAGTGTCTTACTATTATTCTTCTTCCTACCTTTCACCTGCTTAACTGCTTCATCTACTTAATTATTCTCAACTAACTTTCTTATCTTTTCGTAAGCATGTTGTTTAAATTGCTTCTCTATCTTCTATGTCTCTATTTGTTCGTATGTTGTTGCTTTCTTATGAAATGATTATGGCATCAAACTGTTGTTAAAAACTCTTCTTCGGCTATAGGTAGATGTCCTGCTTTGTTTTTAATATTGCCTATATCTTCATAAGGATGTTTTTGTAGATGGTCCAATGTTGATTTCTTTGATGTTATACTTCCTTTTTCAAACATACTAACGGGTTCTTCTACTTTCCGTATTCATATGTTTTGTCCCAGTGTCTTCTGGTCGTTGTCCTGATACATAAGGAGAACCATAGCTACGACTTCTGAATACATTCCCATAATCATTGTTTATTTGTTGTCCCGATGCTGAACCTAAACTGTGACTTACAATACCAGAAATTCCAGTTTCTTCTTTTCTTTAACCGTCTATTTCAATAAAACCATCTTGAATGAACTTATCTACATCTTTATAACACTGAGTCAGTTGCGTCTTATATAAAGGAAGGTTTCAATCACCATAAACATCTCTACAGCTTTTAGTCCCAGCAATGTATAAAATAGAACCATTTTTGATATATCCCGTCAGGATTCTCATACGCTAATTTAAGTCCTTGCGTGTCCGTTAAGAATGTCTCTGTCTTTGCGAATTCGTCTCTAACTTCATTATGCAGTCTGCTTCTTGTGTTAGGTGCTTTATTTGAAACCCCTTCATCTCTTCTTTTATGTTCATGCATTATACAATGGTTTATAAGGTAATATTTATCTAATCAATGAGTATTGTTGAAGTTCAAGAAGGTGTATATTGGAAGCTACTATAGAGTGAATAACAGATATTAGCAAACCACACAAAACCAAATCCAGAAACGGATTCTGTTTGTAGATTTCTGTTGTTTAAAAGTGTAGATAATCAATAGCAAGTTGTAGCTTCAGACATGGCAAGACACGAAAGTATCGTAAATACCGGTGTTTTTTCACTTCAACCATATGTGCAAATAAGCACAGGTGCAGAAGGACAAGCAAGAAAAGGACACATATGGATCATGGGGGGGGGGTGTGACCATATATATATATATGTATATATGTATATTCATAATCATACCCATATACTGTGAGTTTATGTGTATATATATATATGTATATAGAGAGATAGATAGATAGCTATGTCCAAGGGTTTTTTCAAGACATTAGGGCTTGAAGGGTTTGGGGTTGAGGGTTTCGGGCTTCAGGGTTCAAGGCTTTTAGGGCTTCAAAGGGTTGGGGCTGGTCAGCTGAGGTTTACGGAGTCAGGATACAGCCCGAAAATACCTCTAGACCCTTCAGACCCTGAACGCTTTAATTTTGCATACTCAAACAGGTCTCGGTTTTGGCTTCAGGCTTTGAACCTTCTAGGACCTATAACCTAGTTAATGTTGAAGTGCATGGAGGGGTGCTTTGTGAGACTTCCTGGCAGTTCAGGGATGCTCTCGGAGGTTGCAGATGCAGAACGACCTGGTGAAGCATTCACTGCCATACAATGCTATCAAACCCTCCACCAACCCTAAGCCCTAAAAACCCTAAAGCCTTACAGCCGAAAACCCTAAAAACCCTAAAACCCTAAAACCCTCAAACCCTCAAACCCTCAAACCCTAAGGCCCTAAAGCCCTAAAACCCTAAAACCCTAAACCCTAAAACCCCAAACGCTGCTATCTTCACGCGAATTCTTGCAGTCGCTCCCCACCCTGAACCCTTCATAACGTCTTGGACCTCCCAGTCCCTAAAATCTCAAGAGCTGCAAGCCTGGGGGGGGGGGGGGGGGGGGTGGTTGGTTGGAGTTTAGGGTTGAGGGGGTTCAGGGTTTCGGGTTTCGGGTTCAGGGTTTAGGGTTTTGGGCTAAGTTAGGGTTCTAAAACTTAGTGCCCCCTTTCAGGTTAAGGATGCCAAAAGGCCACCCCCGGCTATGGGACCCGTGCAAGTTGAGAGTCTTAGGGCCTTAGGGATCGATCTTTTCATCTGAAAGGTGTTTCTGAAGCCTCGAAAGCGGTGATGTAAGAACTCACAGTCCGAACACAGGGTGAGAGGCCAACGAGACTTCGCCGTCAATGTGTGCTTAGGTGTGACAACCCAAGTGCGCAGAGAGATGCAGAGAAGCGCGTTCTGACAAATGAAGTGTTGTGTTCATGTTGTCCTTTAGGAAAACAAAGCTTGACAGTCGGACAAAAGCAAGGGGAACGCAGGGAACCGAACATGTCCACACCCCAAGCATTTGCAAAGCAACCCTTAAACCATAAAACAAAAGAAACGTTGTAGCTCGCCTTACAAGTACCTTTTAATTCGGGGCTTCGTTGTCATTTTGCAGACTTGCCTAGGCAAACCCCAGTCCCCTAAACCCTAAACCCCAAACCCCAAACCGCAATTCCTAGACCCTAAACCCTAAACCCTAAACCCTAAACCCTAAACCCTAAACCCTAAACCCTAAACCCTGAGCCCAGAAAGGTTCGAGCCTGGCATCGGCCGGGACTTAGAGGCCAGATGGTCGCGCCTGCACTTCGCCGACTCGTTAGCTTATGAGGGTTTAGGGTTTTGGGTTTTGGGTTTAGGGTTTAGGGTTTAGGGTTCATATGGTTTAGGATTCTGGGTTTAGGGCTTAGGATGTAGGTTTGGGGTTTTGGGTTTTGGGTGTCGGGTTTAAGGGACTTAGACCTTAGGCTTTGAGGGTCTTGAGGTTTTATAGGCTTAGGCTTTGAGGGTTTTGAGGGCGTTTTGTTCCCGCAAGGGTTTGAAGGGTTTGAGGGTTTTAAGGGCTTTGAGGGCCTAAGGGTGTTAAGGCTTTTAAGGGTCATTTTAAGGGTTATCCAGGGTTTGGGATTTGAAGGTTTTCAGGGCTTGAAGGGCTTGAAGGGTTCAGGGCTTGAGGATGTTAAGGTTTTTGAGTGTTCTTAAGGGTTTGAAGGGCTCTCAGGGTTTTAAGGTTTTTCAGGGCTTAGGGTTTGAAGGGTTTGAAGCTTAGGGTTTAGGGTCTATAGTTGTATAGGGCTTTTTGTTTAGGGGGACTTCTCCAGATGAGTAGCAGTTGGAAGGTTCGAAGGGTTTAGGAGGCTTTTGGCATACGTAGTGACGTAGTGGTGGACTTATTGTTTTTTGGCTGCGGGCTGTGGGCTTTCGGCCTCCAGAGTTTAGGGCGTAGGCCGCGCATTGTAGCGCTCAAACTGCACGGCTTACAAAGGGGTTTACCCAGGTAAGTGGGGAGCTACTTGTCGAAGTGCCCAGGTGCCAATTTATGTTGAAAGCCGGCTGGTCCTAGAGCCGGGCACTCCAAAACCCTGGGCATTCTGCACCCTAGAAACCCTAAATCCCTAGGCTCACAAACCCTGAAACCCGAACACTCCAGTTCGGTTTCTGAGCAGATCACCCAGCGCAGGCTTTCCACCAGAAGATCAAAGAGCGCTTCTGCAACGCCAAGAACATGATGCTGAAGGTCTCGGCGGTCAATGTTGGAGACCCGAAGCCCTAAACCCTAAACCCTAAAGCCCCCCCCCCCCCGCCCGGGGGGGGGCGAGGGGGGCGGGCGGGGGGGGTTAAGGATGCGGGTGTAGGGTCTCCGAATCTGTTGATGGGCTTGGTCCCGGTGCAGCAATCGGTTAAAGCCTGTTTTTTCAACGGCCAAATGCCCTAGCCTTCTTTGCCGTTCGAGGACGAGGGGATGATGGATATGAAGCCCTAAGCCCTAAGCCCTAAACCCGAAACCTTAAACCCTAAACCCTAAACCCTAAACCCCACACCCTAAACCCTTTTTGTCAAGCAGAACGCCTATTGAACCAAAGGGCATAGGATGGTCTCAGCGATACGGTCAGCACAAAGGGCCTATACAACTGCCACAAACTTTCGCAACACTCATGTTCTTACAAAGGGCCTATACAACTGCCAAAAACTTTCGCAACACACATGTTCTTGGTAGCCCGGTGGTAGTTTTTGTTTAAAACATTTTTCTTCTGGTTCAAGGTGCCTTTATAGAGTAACCAACCCCAAAAAGGGTGCCCCCCCTTATTGATAATATGGTTCCTGGGCTACTAAGTGTTCGAATCCTGCCTGAATAGAACGGCATTAGCCTCAAACTGCCCATGCTCCCATCAAAAGAGGCCCCTATAGTGGTTTAGGGTCTAGGGTCTAGGGTTTAGGGTCTAGGGTTTAGGGTTTAGGGTTTAGGGTATTTAAAGACTTTTCTGGGCTCTGGGCTTCAAGGGACTATGGGGTTGAAATGCTTGCGGGCCTTATGAGCTTAAGGCTGTACAGGGCTGAGGATGTAAAGGGATGTGGAGACTTGTCAAACGTTTTCCGGGCTCAAGGGCCTACCGGGGGAGTGGGAAAAGGGGGGAAAAAAACAACATCTTGAAAACCTCCCCAAAACTGCAAAACTTGGCCCTGGTGGTCGACCTGCTCAGATGCGTGACGACGGCGCTTCCCTGGACAAGAAGCGGCGCCTAGAGAAGATTTGGGGCTTTCCCGAGGTTCGAAGATTAACGTACATAGGTTGGAGCTTGCTTTGGTTTGGATTATAGTGTATACAGGGGGTACCCTATTTAGGGACCTACTCATGAGTTTTGAGGGTTTATGGGTTTAGGGCAGGGCGACATACAACGTCTAGGTTGTCGGGTTTCGGGTCTCGGTATAGGTAGCTGCTGCACCGAAGTCCCTTAGCCAAAGACACCAAAAGCCCCGCAAGGGGGGACCCGAATTCAGAACAAAAATCACCGGTTGACTTGGGGTTTAGGTTCTGTTGCAAGCCCTCAGCCCAAAACCCAACACCCTAAGTCCTAGGTTGTTAAGTTAAGTTCAAGGCTGCGGAGGTTCAGGCTTTAGTAATATCACAAACTTATATTAAATCTATCACATTCTTCATTGTAAATTACATACATGTACAGGACTTATATTATATCAATTATATTCTTCATTGTACGTGATATACATATGTATAGGACTGTTGGGGTTTAGTTTGGGCGTTGAGGTCTTAGGGCCTGTGGGCTCCGAGGGTCCAAAGCTTTGGGTTGACACCCTACGGAGCCTAATGGTCACGGTAGGGTTTAGGGTGTAGGGTTTAGGGTTTAGGGTTTAGGGTTTAGGGTTTAGGGTTTAGGGTTTAGGGTTTAGGGCTCTAAATTTTTGCTCGGCGCAAAACTGAAACCCGAAGACACCCGATCCCTGGCTACTGAGGGCGGCACAGGCAAGCAAGCCAACTCCTACCATTGAGGGCGGCACACTCTTTGGGGGTGCCCAAACAAACCAAGATGAACTTGTTCTCATGTTGTCCTCTTCTTCCTTGGATACGACCTCTTGAGCATTGAAAAAGCACGTATGCAAAGCCGTGCCGAGTGCTGTTTTGTGAACCCAACCAGCAGCAGCAGGCACTTGCTGAAGCGTCCCAGCAGCAACAGGCACTTGCTGAAGCGTCGGCTGTGAACCAGCACCTTGAGGAAGAGCCGTGATGAGCTTGATCGGTGCGTCAAAACCCTTTTTTGGGGTGCCTTAACTACTAGGGGCCGTAGTACAGTCCAACAAGGGGCCATCAGTTAGACAAGAAGTCACCAGATGTTCTGAAGCCAAAGTACCACCCTAAACCTTAAACCTTCAACCCTAACCCTAAGCCTTAAAGCCTGAACCCTAAACCCTAAACCCTAAACCCTAAGAGACTCTAATCCTGGACCTGCTCACACCTGAGAAGCCATGTGAGACGCGGGGCGCCGGGCCAAGAGGACCCAGGGTAGGCCCTTACTCCCTTTTTTAGGGTTTAGGATTTAGGATTTAGGGTTTAGGGTTTAGGCTTTTGGGTGTAGGGGTTTAGGGTTTAGGATTTAGGGTTGAGGCTTTAGGGTGTAGGGGTTTAGGATTTAGGGTTTAGGGTTTAGGGTTTAGGGGTAGCAAGGTCCCAGGGTAGGCCCTCCTTCCCTTTATTTGGGTCTCAGTTCACTGAGTAATAAAGCCCCCTTTAAACCGAAACAGGGCATCCTTTTTTCCGAGGTTCCCGTCTGTCAGCGTGTCTATAGGTTCCCTTATTATAAGCCCCGTTAAACCAGAACAGGGCACCTGCATCGTTCCCAGGTTACTCTTGGGTCTAGGTTTCTAAGGGTAGTTACATGGTCCCTTAATATGGTCCCTTGCCCTCTTGAGAGGGTTCTGAAGTACGGACTCTTGGGCTGTATAGGGCATATAAGGGGAGTATAGAGGGTCTTCTTTTAAGGGCCCATATGAAGGGACCATGTAACTACCCCAAGATGATTCCCTTTTTGTAGGGTCTCGGTTCCCTTATTATAAGCCCCTTTAAACTAAAAAAAAAGGCATCCTTTTCCCAAGTTCCTCTTGGGTCTAGGTTCTTGGAGCTCTGCTACGAGTGCAAGACCACGGGCAATGAGCAACACGGCTTTGGGACTTTGGTGTTGGGGGGGGGGGGGGGGGGTGGGGGGGGGGGTGGGGGGGGGGGGGGGGGGGGTGGGGGGGGGGGGGTGGGGGTGGGTGGGGGGGGGGTGGGGGGGGGGGGGGTGGGGGGGGGGGGGTGGGGGGGGGGGTGGGGGGGGGGGGGGTGGGGGGGGGGGTGCTTGAGCCTGGCATGCTGGCAGTTTTTGGGTTTAGGGTTTTTGGGGTTTAGGGTTTTTGGGGTTTAGGGTTTTTGGGGTTTAGGGTTTTGGGTTTAGGGTCTTGAGTCCCCTATGTACCACTGCACCCTTAATCAGGACCCCCCAACAGTGACCCCAATTTACAGAGTTCATGTCGGAAGTCATAGCTTGGGATGTTCCCCCTTATACTAACAGTCCTTAAGCAATAATTTTGATAGAGGGGGGGGGGGGTACTATAAACCTTTTTAAGGACTGTTAGTATAGGGGGGGAGCATCCGCACGTTCTTCTTGTATGGCTGATGCTAGCGCTTCAATGTCAGGAGTGCGGTTTTGGGCCCCGCCCGTGCCAGTGTACAAGCTGACATGCCCTCAACCCTAGGTAGGCCACAGGGGTATCTTACATCTTCCCTTGCTGGGTGTAAGCGCATCATGTTGCAGTAGACAACCTTTAACCTGTTTTGATGCATTGTAACCCCCATAAAATCCCAACGGTTGACCGTTCAGGGCCATCTTTGAAACCCCAACACCCTAAACTCTCCAAACCAAACAGCAAAGTTGTCAAACCAAAGGCCCAAACCCTAACCCAAAACCCTAAACCCTAAACCCTAAACCCTAAACCCTAAACCCTAGACCCTGAACCCTGAACCCTGAACCCTGAACCCTGAACCCTAAACCCTAAACCCTAAACCTTCCTCGCATGGCCCCTGAAGAGCTGCTTCTGCCAGGAATCGTCTCTTTGAGTACCTGGAGGAGCGGCCAGCGGCGACGCCAATCCATGCAGCAACTTCGGGTTTGGTTTAGGGTTTAGGGTTTTAGGGTTTAGGGTTTAGGGTTTAGGGTTTAGGGTTTAGGGTTTAGGGTTTAGGGTTTAAGATTTAGGTTTTTGGGGTTTAGGGTTTAGGGTTTAGGGTTCAGGGCTTCTAAAGGATTTAGGGCTTACAGTCCACTCCAGAAAGTTGGAACATGGTTTACGGATGATTAGAGCTGGCATTCCCTGTAGTATACGTTTTGTAGGGTTTCGATGGGGTTAAGTTTCAGGTTCTCTATCGGGTTTAGAGTTTAGGGTTCAGGGTTTCTAAAGGGTTTAAGGCTTAGGGTTATATAGAAATTTGAGGTTCAGGGTTGAGGAACGCCCCAGCACCCAAACGTCCGGGAAGCCCCGTCAAACACAAACATCAATCTTTGCACCAGGCGCTTCTCTGAGCCCTTGGTTGAGGGATTATCCCAAACCCTAAACCCTAAACCCTAAACCCCAAACCCCAAACCCTAAACCCTAAGCACAGTGGGAAGCCGTCATCTTCCACATAATGTTCTTCCCTGGGCTTTCTGCGTTTCAGGTGTAGGTATAGGGACTCAGCCTAAGGAAACCCTCGCATAGACTGGCAAAGCGATTCCGACAGGAAGACGGCCAGGTGGATTTCGAGACGATTGAGCAGAAGGCACTGCCCGCTCGCTTTGAAGTTGAATTCATGGCTTAATCGTCCGCAGACAAAACAACAAGCAACCGCAAGCTTGAAGCTTGCCAGCGCAAATGTCCACAAAAGCATGAACAAATCCTGAAGAATGCAACCTTGCAATCAACCATGGCAGTTTTGACCGTAGTACTCTTGAGTGCCAATTGGGATCATAGCAGACGTCGAAGACCGCTGACGCCTCACAGCCCCAGACGAGGCGAAGAGCAATGCCACAATAACCGTGCCCAATCATAATCCTGAACCCCCCCCGAAACCCTGAACCCTAAACCCTAAATAAACCCTAAACCCTAAACCCCAAACCCCAAACCCCAAACCCTAAACCCTAAACCCTAAACCCCCGCCACATCTGCGCAGCAAGTCAGGCAGGCGCCGAAGTCAAGGAGCTCCTCGCCGAGGAGGCGATGGCACTGGTTGTAGGGCCCTCTTTGTAGGGGCGGAGGGTTTAGGGTTTAGGGTTTAGGGTTTAGGGTTTAGGGTTTAGGGTTTAGGGTTTAGGGTTCAGGGTTTAGGGCCTCACAGGGTGTCTTAGTGGTTTAGGGTTTAGGGTTTAGGGTTTAGGGTTTAGGGTTTAGGGTTTAGGGTTTAGGGCCACCCAAAGAGCCCCATACGCCTTAATTCAGGAGTATCCCAGTCAGGATCCCTTTATCATTCCAGGCACCATTTCCTGAACTTAAGGTATTGGGCTCGCTGGGTAGTTATAAGTAGGGCTATAAGGGCCCTTAATCGGGTTATAACTCGTATTATTGAGGGGTTTTACGCTTTTCCGGTGTCTGGCTGTCATCTGAGGGAAGTTACATGGTCCCTTAACATGGTCCCCCGTTCTACAGGGTATATAAGGATTCCCCGGTAAATGGCCCATACAAAAGGACCATGCAATTACCCTGAGATGTAAAGGTGGGAGTCAAGGGTCCACACTCCTGCACCTCAAACCGACAGGGACATGCTCTCAGAAGCTACATCGCCCCGTAGCGAAGAGCGGAATCCCCAGCCCTAAGCCGGGCCTTACCCGGACCTTTCAGACAAACGCCAAGGAGGCCAAGCGCAAGCAGGAGGAGAGGTTGGCCGCGCGCTTGGCGAGCCGCGAAAAGAAGCTGCAGGAAGAGAAGGAGAAGAAGCAAAAGAAGAAGGCCTGCCTAGACCCCCGCAAGACTTCACCCAAAATGCCCCCATTCAGATGCACCTTGGCTTATTAAGGGAGTACTTGGGGTAACCTGCAGCGTATTCAGTGTCTACTCGCCATGAACCCTGAAGGTTCAACCAGGCCCAAACCCCCTAAACCCGTACACCCCTAAACCCCTCAACCCCTAAACCCCTAAAGCCCTTAGACCCTGAAGCCTAAACCCCTAAAACCCCTCAAGCCTGGAAGGCCCAACCCTGAACCAGGCCAAAGACGAAGACAGCGGGTCCGAGGGCAGCCCGAGCAACGGCGGCCAGTCGCCCAAAGGCAGGACGACGGGCTTAGGGTTCAGGGTTTAGGGTTTAGGGTTTAGGGTTTTCGTGTGCCTTCCATTTCTCATAAATAGTATCTTATGGCTGAGAGAAGGTTCTAGGTAGGCCCCTTGAGTTTTCAAGCCTTGCCTTTTCTTGGGCCTTGGGCCGAACCAGGGCTGAAACGGCAAAGACAGATGCTCTTAAGCCATATGAACCAGGGTTTATATTACTGTTTTTGGTGAGTGTATGTAAGGTTCCTTTTTTAATATTGGTGAGTGTATACCTTGGGTGTCCTTTTGGGGGTACAAGAAATGTAAACCCTAATTCCATAAGCACTAAACCCCTCGATCTTGAACTTCTTTAAAGCCGTAGAAGCCCTGATCCATGAAGGCCCCACCTAGGTTTAGGGTTTAGGGTTTAGGGTTTAGGGTTTAGGGTTTAGGGTTTAGGGTTTAGGGTTTAGGGTTTAGGGTTTAGGGTTTAGGCCCACATTCTACATCTCCCTCTATTGGGTTCAAGAGGCTCATAGTTAGGAAGATGTTTAGGGGTGCCTTTAAAACCCTAAACCCTAAACCCTAAACCCTAAACCCTAAACCCTAAACCCAAAGCCCTAAACCTAAGGGCCATCCTAGCTACAAAATTCTAACCTCCACAGCAGGCAGCGCGCCGAACAGCCGACTACCATCACCGGCGCCCTGGCTCAAACACGGGGCTTCAGTGGTTTAGTCCCTAAACCCTAAACCCTAAACCCTAAACCCTGAACCCTAAACCCTAAACCCTAAACCCTAAACCTAGTGTTTAGGGTGTGCCTGTAAGTCCGATTACTAGGATTCCTTGATGTGCAGTTTTTCCCATTTTGCTTGGAGAGATGCTCTTTTCCTCGGCACCCTGGCGTGTCGAAGCCGAAGCGGAATTTTGCTCTAGGCTTGACCGTACTCTTTGACAGCGAAGGAAGGAGCAGCAATGCCCCGGCCCCGTTTGTCCCCTGGAGAGTAGAGTGCGGCACCCTTGTTCAAGTGGTTATAACCAGGACCCCAAACCCCACGCCATAAAACCCTAAACCCTAAACCCTTCTCAGAACTCAACCCTCCGAAAAGGACCTTGTAATCTAGAGAGACCAAGTTGAGGAAAGGGAATCGTAAGTTGAAGGGCAAAGTGGGTTCTGGTTTGAGGAGGGGGCACCCTAAGCTCCTCATGCCCCCCACCCCCCTCCCTCGCGCCTTTAGGGTCTGTTTGGGGGTTTTGGGGTTTATCCCTACCGTAAACTCCAAAAAGTTGGAACATCCTCAAAAGGTATACTAAAGATAATCCCAGCTCGAAATGTCCTTAAACCATGTTCCAAGTTTCTGGAGCTTGCTGCAAACCCGAAGCCCTATCGCCTCCATAAGGCTCCAAACTGACAGTCCTGACGAGGCAGCTAATCTGAAAGCACTGCCAACACACAGTTTGTGGGCATAAAGTGAATCAGAATGGTATGTTGGGGTAGGTGCCTTTGTTGATGTAAAAAGCCTCTCATACATCACCATGAAGGGATTCTCAAAAAATATGGACAAAGGCTCTCCCTAAACCCCAAACCCCAAACCCCAAACCCTAAACCCTAAACCCTAAACCCCCAAACCCCCCAAACCCCTCGTAGCATTTCAAAGCGCCGCCCTTTAAGTGCCGCAAGGCCGGGAAGGCCCGATCGGACCGGAACTAAGGGCTTGGGGGGCATCGGGGTTTAGGGTTTGGGGTTTGGGGTTTAGGGTTTCGGGTTTAGGGTTTAGGGTTTAGGGTTGGGGTTTGGTCGGGATTTGTGGGGTTTCGGGTTTGGGCTTTATAGGGTTTAGGGCTTTGGGTTTGGGGTTCGGGGTTTAGCGTTTGGGGTTCCGGGGTGTGGGGTTAGGGTTCGCGGTGTGTGGTTTAGGGTTGGACGTTTGGCGCAGCCACGTTGCAAGAGGAATCTGACTAAGTTGTATGTAGGCACATGTTCATCAAGCTGCGATGCCTGGGCTCTTTGGGGGTAATGGTCTCAGCTAGGGCTCAGAGCTTCAAGCAGAGCCGAGGTGGAAGGGAGGTTCGGTCACTTCGACTCAGGATCTGAAGAGGAACCGAATCCGCAGCCATCAGTGGCAGTGCTCTACTTCAGCGAGGACGAGCGAAGACTCATCCGAGACAATGACCTCAACCGCGCGATGCAACAGGCGTTGTTCCTGCTGAAAATGCAGCCCAAGGACCAGCACGCAAGGCCCATCGGCGTCCTAAATGGCAGGTTCGTTGCTTATAGGTGCTGAGTCGGTAACATTGATCCTCTTGGGGTATGAACCGAAACCCTAAGCCCTAAAGCCTAAACCCTAAACCCTTCTTCTCCTAAGAGAACTCAGGCGGCAAGTCTGGGCTCCCTGTTCTCCTAGAAAGCCCGCATGAACCCTGATCCCTCAGGCCCTAAACCCCATAAGCCTAAACCCTAGACTCTCCAGACCCCATAACCCTAAAACCCTAAAGTGAGCGAAGTTCGCGATGTCCTCCTCTTATACCCCTATGACCCTATAACCGTAAAAACCCTAAAACCCTAAAGTTTCGAATCTCTTCCTCTTGAAACCCTAAACTCCCCAAACCCTATAACCCTATAACCCTGAAACTCTAAACCCTAAGACAGGTAAATCCTAGAAACCTAAACCCTAAAGCCTAAACCTTGGACCCTAAACCCTACAACCCTAAACCCTACATCCCTAAAGCCTAAACCCTAAAGTTTCGGGTTTTCCTCTTCTGTAACCCTACACCCTAAAGCCCTGAAGCCCTAAACCCTGAAACCCTAAACCCTAAGCCCTAAACCCTAAAGCCTAAAGCCCCAAGTTTCGGATTTTCTTCCTCTCCCGCCTTCCGGAGGTCCCTCGGCCGAAAGTGCAGTGGCCAGCAGGCAGGGGCCATCCGGGAAGCGCAGTCCCAACCGTGGCAATAGCAAGACCAGCTAGATGCAGCAAGCTTTGGTTAGAAGAGAAGGAAGGACGCTACCTGCAAAGAAGTAAGTTCCCAATCTTCTCCATCCAGGCTTTGGGCATCTCGCCTTGCAAATGAGACCGCGCCAGGCCTCGGGCATGTCGCGCTAAGCCGTTGACAGTTCTTATTATAAGGCGTCCCCGGCCCCTTTTTGCTAATGGGAACCCCAAAAAAGGGCCATAATTTTGGAGAACTGACCATATGCCCTCGGAGATCCCATGCTCCTAAACCCTAAACCCTAAACCCTAAACCCTAAACCCTAAACCCTAAACCAGCTTTGCCAGGTCAAGCTGACGAAGTCAAGCTCCCTGCCAAACGTCGCCCTGCGATGCCAATGGAATGCCGGGGGGCCCGGGCGGCCCGGAGTCGCCGTCGCCTTGTTTAGGGTTTATAGGGTATAGGGTATAGGGTTTAGGGTTTAGGGTTTAGGGTTTAGGGTTTAGGGTTTAGGGCTTACCTAAAGGCTCCTTAGTAGTAGCTTGTTTTTTTTTTTGGGGGGGGGGGGTAGTATTACTGGGGTTCCCTATAACTAAACGCCAAAAAGGGAACTGCTCCTTAGTAGTACCTTTTCGGTGGGTAGTATTACTGGGGTTCCCTCCCACTCAGCCCCAAAAAAAGAACTCCGTTAGAGCCTTCAGGTCAAGCCTAGTTCGAGCGTTAGGCTCTAGGTGAACCTTCCACCATGAGGAGCCCAATGCCGACATACCAATCCCCATAGTCCTTAGTCATGGACTAGATCTTCAAATCATACGCAGGGTCCAGCTAAGGGGTACTGGGCCCTCTGGGCAGGTGATGACATCGAACATGCTTTGGGGCCCAAAGCCATAGTTGAGGAACGACCTCCAAGTTGATGACGACTCGGATGAAAAAGCGTTGAAGGGATGAAGGTGTAGGGCATTCCCTCACGAATTAGAGTAAAAAAGCAGAATCCAGGGCGACGGCGATTCTTGCTATTCGGTTGGAAGAGGCTTTGGCCTCAAAAACCCTTGCAAACCCTGAACCCTTAACCCCTTGAACCCCAAAGCCCTGTGAGCCCAGCAAGCCCAGTAAATCCTATACCGCACCCCACCAGGATCGGCATCACGTCGTCCAAGCCTCGGCTCGAAACTGGTTGTTCTCTTCGTACGGATGTACGTACCTCATATATCCCCCCTCGCAGGAAAACCGGAAGAGAGCCCTGACGAATGTAGCCCGTGTAGGCATTATACAATGAGCCTTCCGTGTTCATAGTACCCGTCATGAGATTGCAATGTGACGTTGAGGGGCTAACATATCCCTTCATTCGATTCTAGATTCTAGGCATGTGAACCCCGAACCACAAAAGCTTTACGGGGACAACTCGACGGACGACTGTGTGCTGCAGGATGAAGCTTCAGTTTCTTGAGGCTTCCGTTTGTTGAGGTTATCAGGGCTTAGGAAGCCCTAAACCCTAAACGGTAAGGGCAGGGGGTGGGAGCTTTGGAGCCCAGGCGTCCTCTCAAGATTTTCGAGCTCAGGCGGAGCACCGGGGAAACCGCGACATGAATCTCATCCACACCCTTACGAGGTCGACACTCAGGCTTGGGGGGTTGAGGGTTCAGGCTTTAGGGTCTAGGGTTTAGGGGGCTCGACTATTGGGCCGCCCGGGGTTCGAATGGGTGCTAAAACCTTGGGCTCCTGTGCGAGCGATGCTGCTCTTGGGCTTCTGTTGGGTGTCTCAGGGGACGCCCTGAGGGCTCGAAGCATCAGCCGAAGAGAACCCTTCGGCCGAAGCTGAAGGAGTTTAGGTCTGGTTTAAAGCTTCAGGGTTTTTGGGTTTAAAATTTGGGGTCTAGGATCTAGGATTTAGGATTGAAGCCCTGAAGTGACCACCCCCCCGTCCTGCGCTTCAGGGTCTAGGCGTAGAGATCCCCAAAGTCGACTGTCCATATAGCGTGCATGCAACACTCCCTCATTGAAGCCCTAAACTCAGCCGACCCTCGTTGACCCCTAAACCCTAAAGCCTAAAATCTGGAGCCGGAACCGAAGGGTACCCAGAGGGTCAGATGCCCCAATATCAATATGCCTTACGTCATAGAACGTAGGGATCCGAAGTCTGGTCTTAAGGTATAGTCTTGATTTCAACAATATAACCGTGACTCAGGTAACTCTTTAGTTTGGTGTTCTTGGCTCTCAGGGCCCAGGTAACCCTAAGCCCAAAGTCCTAAACACAAACCCAAAAACCCAAAACCCAAAACTCTAAGCCCTAAAACCCTAAAACACCTAACTCTAGACCCTAACCCGTAACCTAAACCCTAAACCCTAAACTCTAAAACCCTGAACCCTAAACCTAAACCCTGAACCCTAAACCCTAAACCCTAAACCCTACATGATGGAAGGCTGCCGAGCGCTGCCACCTTCGGGTTCGCAGCAAGCTGGCGGAGGTCCCCCCGGCAAGAGAGATGCCAAAATTGGTTTAGGGTTAGGGTTTAGGGTTTAGGCTTGTTTCGGGTTTGGGGAGTTTGGGGTTCAGGGTTTCGGGTCTAGGGTCATCACAGCGCATGTTCTGAATTTCACCCTTAAAGGCTCTGAGCTTTCAGGGTTTTTTGGGTTTTAGGGTTTAGGGTTCAATAGGTATTCACGTTTCTTTTTAATTAAGGAACTTAAGCTAAGTTGCCAGAAGAGGACACAGGGTTTTTATTTTGCAGTAAAGCCCCATTCTGATACTTTTTTCAGCACTACTGGCTGTGTTTCCTGTGATGATGGATTGAAGGATTTATTTCAACATCCCCTTATTGCTAGGATGCCCAGTACTGCCCTTATTCCCTTTTTGGGAAGGTTTAGGGTCCCTTGTAAACCCCTTAAGCCAAAAAGGGCACCCTTTTTAATCCAGGTTACTGGACAGCCGAGATTGTGACAGCTTCATTCCATTTCTTTGAGGGAATCCAGCAACCCGAAAAACCCTCGGCTAGACCCAACACTAGACCTTCATTTGTTCATGCCACCCCTTCTAGCATGTTTAGGGTTTAGGGTTTAGGGTTTAGGGTTTTAGGGTTTAGGGTTTAGGGTTTAGGGGGGGCTACTGGAGTTGCAATAAGTAACCATCTAGTGGTTTTGGTTGCTATAGGGTGAAACCCCCGTGCCCAAGCTCACAAACCTGCCACGGACGTGCGCATCATGTTCGCTACCCAAAATGGACCCTGCTGCCCTAAACCCTTAAAACCCAAACCCCAAACCCCAAGCCCCAAGCCCCAAACCCCAAACCCCCAAATCCCAAACCCCAAACCCCAAACCCCAAACCCGAAACCCCAGTTAGCTTAGGGAACCTGCCACATGCTTCTCCTCAGTGGCTCCTGATGGCAGACACCGACTATGGCTTGGTACGAGGAGGTTCTGCGAATCGAGGAGGCATGGGGGTTTGGGGTTTAGAGCAATGTGGCGGTTTACGAAATTTGGGGGCGGGGGGGGGGGGGGGGTACCTTATTGGGGTCTTTATTACCAGGGGATCCTACTATTTGGGGGTCTATATTAGGGTCCCTTATTCTCGTAAACCCCCATGAAGCGCCTTAGGGGTTTAGGGCCGCCGTTGCTTTGGGAGGGGAAGATGATGGATGGCGTTGTAAGAGATCGGTGCCCGCAGGGTGTAGCATTTCCGGGGTTTAGGGGCTGTGGCTTGCGGCTTTAGGGGTTCCCGCTTGGCAGCGTTCAGGCTTCAAAGTTCTGCCTACATTACATCAGCAGAGGGAAATGGGAGTTGAGGGAATCCCAACCTTATACCCGAAGTTTTCATCTCTCGGTGGCTGCGGCTAGCATGCCCCCAGTGGTATGCTGCTCGGGGCTTCAGGTTTTGTGCATTTGCAGTCTGAGCATGAACCTCAACGGACCCGACGACACTCGTCGGCGTCCCCCCCCCACCCACCCCCCCCACCCCCCCCCCACCACCCCACCCCCACCCCACCCCCCCCCCCCCCCCACCCCCCCCCCCCACCCCCCCCCCCCACACCCCCCCCAACACCCTTGATCCTTAATCTTGTTCGCACCGTGCTGCAACCAGCAGCGCGAAAAGAAGCACATGACTGTTGCGGAATCGCGCTTCTCCACCTCGGTATATGCATTGCTCAAGGAGCGCAACGCCCAGCTCAAAGCGAAAGAGCTGCTCGACCCGGATGAGTCAGAGGAGGAGGAGGACCCGTTGCAGTACTTCCTGGGGCTTCAGCCAGGGCAGTAGACCTTAAGAGTGTGGACGTTCTTGCAGCAGACGTAAAGAGTGTGGACGTTCTTGAACCTTAAGCCCTAAGCCCTAAGCCCTTGCAGGCGCTGTGTGTCTAGCTGCCGGGGCAGGGAAGGGTTGGGGTGTAAGGTGCAAAGTGCCATGTGTGGATGGCTCTTAGATACTGTGCATAAACTACTAGTTGCTGAAGAAGCCCCCCCCCCCCACACCCCCCCCCCCGTCCCCACCCCCCGCCAGAAGCAAACACATAAAAGATACTATTCCCTGTGTTGCCCTTGTAAGAAAGAGTATTGTGCAGTTTTTGGGGGGCTTCTTCAGCAAATAGTAGCAAAGGGACGCCTTATCAAGAAATTCAGCAACAGGAGGCAGTCCAGGCTTGAGTGCAACATTGGAGGCATGTGCTTCCAGACGTGGGCAAGAGCTAAGGAGCCTGGAAAAGCAACCCTAAACTCGAAACCCCAACCCTGAACTTAGGGGCCGAGCAGGGATCACGAATACACAATGGTCACTCCTCTTAGATGTGGTCCCTTTTAAAGTCCTCATAACATGGCGGGCCCGATGATTTGCAATGCCCCAAAAAAGGGGGCCATATTTTTGAGAGCTGAGCACACATCGCACTTTGGGTATGAAACCCTCCTTAGCCTTAACCAAGTGCAGACCAAAGCCACACTCCGAAGTCTGTCCCCAAAGGCCCTAAGGTTGGAGTTCATCACCGACCCGCTGGGGTTTCAGGGTTCAGGGTTTAGGTTTTAAGGTCGTTGTGTGACGGTGTGATTCGTGGTGTTTATTTGGAGGTTCATGGGTACTTAGAACACCAAGTATCACCGCACTGCGAAGCCCCCTACGTCCCCGAAGTAGGTGACGCGCACACTTATGATTGGGGTTTTAAGTACCCATGAACCCTTGGAGGCTTGCAGACTAGTCCCAAACTGCCCTGTGCCAGCGTTGACAAGCGCCACCCCGCCTCGAGTCAGGTAGGCCCGGATACTTGCAGGTTCATGGGTACTTATAACCACAGTTATAAGTCTACTTATAACCTACTGAGGGGACTTAGAGGGCTTATAAGTCGAGTTATAGAATGGGTTCTAAGTACCCTGAACCCCGAGGTAGGTACTAAACAAACCCTAAACCCTCAACCCTAAACCCTAAACCCTAAAGCCTAAACCCTAAACCCTAATTGCGCGAGCACAGTTGCAGGAGCCGGAGGACTGAGTTGTCACGACGCCGAGGTGTGAAAACCTACTCGTGCACAAACACGGGCAGACCGAAAACCCTAAACCCTAAACCCTAAACCCTGCGTAGGGTTGAAGACCACGCAAGCCCTTACCCTCGAAATGCTTGGCAACGACCAGAGCAGCAACAAATCGATAAGTCGCAGCTTCGCAAGCACGTCTCACCGTATCACCAATTACGCGTGGGTACGTGCTGGACTGAGGGTCTCGGTATGATCTCCTGCGTCGAAGGTAAGCAAATCTTGAGGCTTCTTTGGGGCTTAGGATCTAGGCCCGCAGATTCTACCTGCAACTCTAGTTGCCTGCACTATACGTAGGTTGGGAAACTGCAGGGAACTCAAGTGCCGGCATAAGGAAATCAGTCTGGGCGCCAGAAAACCCTAAGCCCTGAACCCCAATCCTAAACCCTAAACCCTAAACCTTATAAACCCTAAGCCCTATGCCCTAAGCCCTGAACCCCAATCCTAAACCCTGAAACCCTCTGGCACGGATCCGCATCTTGCCAGCGGCACCTTCCAAGAAGTGCGCCTTGAGCTGGCTGTTCAAAAAGTTTAGTGTTTAGGGTTAATCGTTTAGGGTTTAGGGTTTAGGGTTTAGGGTCTAGGGTCTAGGGTTTAGGGTTTAGGGTGGTTTCGGGCTGAGGGTTCAGGGTTTTTAGGCTTCAGAGGCTTTGTAGGGGTTCGCGTTTTATAGAGTTATCGGGTTTAGAGAGGTGTATAGGGTTTGTAGGATTTATGGAGTTGTATAGGATTTTGTAAGGTTCATAGGGTGGGTTTGGGATTTCTGGATTAAATGCGTATGGGGTGGTGGGTTGGGTGGGGGGGGGTCCGGGCTTTAAGGCCTTCGGTGTTGATTTCTTAAGGTTCTTTTGAGGGGCTGCGGGGCTTCGGAGTTTGCAGTTTAAGGTCTTAAGGTTTGGAGGTTTAAAAGGTTAGGGCTCTCAGGGGTCATGGGTGTGGTTTGGGGTTTAGGGCTAGGGTTTAGGGTTTAGGGTTTAGGGTTTAGGGTTTAGGGTTTAGGGTTTAGGGTTTAGGGCCCTAATAGGGCCCTAAAAACCCTAAACCTAAACCCTAAACAGACGCACTTGCCCGCAAACAGGCACGACATACAAACTCCCGTAGGCGACTCTACGCCGATGGTCTGGGTAGTGCGGACTCTTGGGGGGATAGGGAGTACCCTCTTTCAACCCCAAGCCCTAAACCCTAAACTCCCCTAGCTTCGGTTGGTGTCTAACGAACCACGGTGTGCAGCTTCTGAAAAACCGAAGTGCGGATTCCGGGTTAGGTTCTTAGGGCCTGAAGCCTGCACAACCCCAAAGATCAGGGCTTCGGGCTCTATCTGTAGGACTACTCATGATCGAACTCGTTGGGCTGCCGAAACAATCTCGGCGTTCACAACCCTAACCCCAAAACCCGGAACACCAATCACCAGGACCCGGCCCTTATCCTCCCTTTTCTTAGTGTTCAGTTTCCCTTCCACAAGCCCCTTTCTTAAGCGAAAAGGGTGAGTTTTTTTCCTAGGCAACGCTTGGGTCTAGATCAGCTTCTGCACCGCCGCAGCCTGTAGGATCAGGGCGGACAAGTTAAAAGTAGTTGCCTCCTCACCGTCTCCGCGGTCCCCCCTTCAAGATGATGAGCTTTGAGTCAGCGCTGGGGGCCTCGGCACGCTAGGGTTTAGGGTTTAGGGTTTAGAGTTTAGGGTTTAGGGTTTAGGGTTTAGGGTTTAGGGTTTACTAGGGGGTCAAAATGTCAAACTTCCTAAGCCCTGAACCTTAATCCCCACGTATTAAATGCATCAAACCCTATATACGGTCGGGTATGCCGTTCGGGATCGGTTGGGCCCTCGACGACTCTTGCATAAATGCCTGTAGGCCCTAAACCCGAAACCCAGATTGGCAGATACCCTGGGGGCGTTGAGAAAATGCCCGGGGTTTACCTTTTTGGGGGGTCCCTTGAAGGGGATTCTCTTCTGTTGGGGGTATAAAAGGGGTACCCCTATTTGGGGAAATGCCCACATCCCCTGCAAACCACGAAATATCAACCTACCCTGCAAACCACGAAACATCAACCTACCCTAAACCCTAAACCCTAAACCCTATACCCTATACCCTATACCCTAGAAACCCTAAACCCTTAGGGCTTGGATGGAGGCCTGGAGGCTGGAGGCCCGCAACCGGATGGAATCTCTTGGAGGGAAGGCAAGCGTTGGCTCACGCCACAATACATGTTCCTCGGTTTAGGCTTTAGGGTTTTGGGTTTAGGGTGCTTGACACACCCTAACCCCAAGACCCTAATCTCCCCAAACTTCCTAAACTCTCTAAACTCCCTGAACATCAGACCCTGAACTCCCCAAATTCCCTAAACTCCCTGAACCCTTTTCCCTAAACTCTAAACTCGAAACCCTAAACCCTAAACCCGTGTAACCCGTCCCAAGTTGGAAGTCCGAGTCATTCAGAGGCTGCTGCACCAGACTATGACACAGGCCCAGGCCACCGTGGGGAGGGCTTGGGGTTGCCCTGACATCCCTTTAATAAGATTATAGGGTTTGGGGTTTGGGGTTGAGGGTTTCGGGAGTAGGGTTTAGGGTTTAGGGTTTAGGGTTTAGGGTTCCGGTGTAGTCCTAGAGTTTTTCAGCTTCGCATCCGAAAGTCCTACGCCCGAAGCACTGCGCAGAAGCGTGTTTAGGCTCACAAAAATGTGCAGGGGCAATGAAGGATGGGGGGGGTCTCTACAACATGAGCATCCCACAAAGCCCCCTGAACATTGAAGCCTGAACCTCTTAGGGTTTGAGAGTTGAGAGTTTTGGGGAGGTGCAAAGATGACAACCCCCTTAAACTTGTTGCGCTGAAACAATCTCCTTGCGGAACGAAGCTTGACCTTCGGTTGAGGCCGCTGGCGTCGAGTTCAGATTCTATCGGGTGTCTGCGGCTTCTAGGGGTTTGTGGGTCAACAGCCTTCATAGGGTCGAAGGGTTTACTTATTTGGGGTTTACCTATAAGGCCCATGAAGCCTACACCCTGCAGACCTTAACCCGCTACGAATCCCTTAGCCCCTGTGAACCCGAAGCTCGAAACTCCGTTATCCTTAAACCCTAAACCCTAAACCCGAAACCCCAAAAACCCGAAACCTGGAAACCTAAACTGCTACCCGAAGCCGCTACAAGCTCCCAAGCCTCGCAGGTGGCTGCCACGCTTGCAAATGCTGAAGAGTCTGGGCCTTGAGCTTTGTGGTACTTTACTGTAACTTTAGATCCTTTGCCTTTTTGGGTTTATTGGGTTTCTTAATAAGGCAGCTAGTTTTTTGTTTAGCTACCCTTCTGAGTGTAGCCAAGTGAGGGACTTCTCTCTGATGCTCTTAGAGGGTTTACGAAGCTCGGGAGGCCTTTTGGGATATTTGACTTTATAGCCTTATCAGGCTTAAGAGGTCTACATGTAGGGTTCGTTTTCAGAGGGTTTTAAGGGCCATCCTGTAAGGTTTGCCAGGGTTCATGTAGGGATTATAGTTTTTTTTTTGGGGTTTAGGGAAACAAGGGCTTGGGGTTTGGGGGCGTCTCGCCGAGCATGCGGGGGAGGACTGACACGCAAAAGCCTGCGATGCAGGCAGCCAAGCGGGAAGCGCAACAGGAATCCATCGACCCTGTTAAGGGTTCAGGACCCCAAGTTACCCTAAGCCCTAAACCGTAAACCCTAAACCCTAAACCCTAAACCCTACTAGGAAGGGCTTGGTGGGTGGGGGGGGTGCGGGGGGGGGGGGGGGGGTCCTAGACGTCAGCACTCAGAGAAGCCAATGGCAGGCCTTGAGTGGAAGCTCCTCGTCCTGGGTTCTCGTTCAGGAACTTAAATGAATATGTGCCATTGCCGGAAATATGTATATATATATATGTCTATATAGGGAGAGAGTATCCGTATTTTCGGTATCTGACTTATATAAATACATAGATATACACACATATGTATATATATATATATAGAGAGAGAGAGAGCAAATGATAGAGTATTTTTGTTTTATGGGAGCTATAGCTTTATGTTTGCTAGCAAGAACCAAGAAGCCTATCATTGCCATCCACGACATGAGGACGGACTACTCTGACAAGTACTGCGATGATATCTACGAGTACAGGCCCGGTAGGGGTGCTGGGTACCAGAGTTGCATGTTTAGGCTGCAGGGTTTAGGGTTTAGGGTTTAGGGTTTATGGATTTATAGGGTTTAGGTTGGGTTCAGGCTTTCGGTTTAGAGTTTCATGACCCGGCCTTTAACGGACTGATCTTCCCTACACTAACTTCCCCCAGCAATCGACACGTCGATTGGTGAACATCTCCACTGTCTCCATGGCGATGTCTCCCAAACGTGGTTCTTTCATGTCTCTGTAGACAAGTCTGCAGAGTGATGGTTCAGGTGTTGGGGACATACGCATCCAGAACAACGTAACTATTGACGGATGCTGAGTTTAACGGCTCAAGATCCCTTTGAAAGGGCTCCCTCAGTTCACGGGACCGCGTTGTCCCAAGGGACCTTGCTTTCGAGAGCCACTGCGACCCTGACGCCTCTGAAGCTCTGAAAGCTCCAAAGCTTAGGGTTTAGGGTTTTGGGTCTAGGGTTTAGGGTTTAGGGTTAGTGTTCAGGCCCAGGGTTCTGTGTTTGTAAGGGATATAAAGCCCTTGTAGTCCGTTATAGGAAACCTCGAACTTTCCCGAAGGCGTGTCACCATTCCGCGGCACCTCGTGCAGAGCCTTCCCGGCATGAACCAGGGACGCACCATGGAGGAGCCTTTGTCATAGTTGGGTACCATTTTGCATGTTCAAGGGTACTTAAACCCTATAAGGAATAAGCAAGTAAGCTTTTAACATTATGCCAGCCATGAACTAGGAGCTAGCGGCTGAATCATTTTGGAGGCTTGGGGTTTCTACTCGGGGCTCCGAGGACGCGTGGATGCAGGGGTGCAGCTCTTGACTCCTGAACCCTGTACAATTAATAGGGTTTAGGGTTTAGGGTTGACAATTAATTGTACACTCCTCATACCTTGGATTCGGCATAGTTTGCGAAAATTGGGTTTGCTGGGGCTTCGTGCGTTTCGCGGCTCAGCCACAACAGCACAACTCAACCCCAACTCAACCCTGGTTTAGGGTTTAGGGTTTAGGGTTCAGGGTTTAGGGTTTAGGTTTAGGGTCCAAGCACCCAACTCCCAAACCCCAAGCTCCCTGCATCCCCCCACCTCTACAGAGTTTGCATTTCGCAGGCCCCAAACCCCGAACCTCAAACCCCAAACCCCTGACGCCTAAACCTAAACCCTAAGCCCTAAACCCTAAGCCCTAAGCACTAAACCCTAAACCCTAAACCCTGAACCCTAAACCCTAAACCCTAAACCCTAAACCCTAAACCCGAAGCCCTAAGCCCTAAGCCCTAAGCCCTAAGCCCTAAGCCCTAAAGCCTGAGCAGGGATGGGTTTGGGCTTTCGGGCCAAGAAATGGCGGTTTCAGGGTTTTGTGCTTCGGGGTTCGGGGCTCTCGGGTCGCAGGCTTCAGGGTTATAGAGGGTTGTATAGGGCTTAGGGTCTCGGGTAGAGGTTTAGGGTTCAGGATTTCGGATTTAAGGTTTAACCCCAGCCCCCTGGGATGCGCCGGTGCGCGTGAGCAAGAGATACTGGGAAGGGCCGCAGGAACTGTAGGGGTGCTGTGGCGCAGGAATGGGAGTGGCGCTCGTGTGGCATCACCATGCGGCTGCCTCGGCCACGACGTGTTCCTCAATGAACAGGGTGTCGGGGATGTGTGGACATTACCCTGAATCCCTCCGAGCTGCCATGGAAGAGGTTCTCCTTGGCGTCTCAGGGCGTTGACGCTACACCTATAGGTTGGTTTACAGGTTTCGTAGTTGCTTATTCAGCATTTAACTGCCTCTAAGCCTCCAGCACTCGTCCTGGCAGATCTGGACCCCCTTAGAAGGTGTCTCCAAGCCTCCATGAACCCGATCTTCAAACTCGATCAAGCACAGGGAACCAGTGAAGAGGAGCCGAGCAAGGTTTCAAAGTGATCGGATAAGAATTGGGAAGGTCTTGACCAGGTTTGCTGTGCCAGTGCCTGTAAACCCCCCTGCTTCTGCAACATGAACATTGCCCAGGGCGTACCCCTAAACCCAAGTTCCTCGCTCAGGTCACGCGGTTGGGAGCATTATGATCACCACTCGCCCGAGGCACGCGACAACGCGCATCTCATGCTCTAGCCGACGTCAGTCTTTGCAGCTTCAGCATATGAAGGTGTTGAAGCTCCGTGACCATGCCTCTAACGCAGCTAGCTTGTCGGAAGTAAGCAAGAGCACCCTAAACCCTAAACCCTAATTAAACCCTAAACTGGCATCTTTGCCACAAGGCTTTGGCAGTAATTTTGCCAGCGCCGGAAACTCTGCTCGCCCCCACTCGCGAATTACACACCTAGCTCCCCAAACCCGAATATGCAAGTAAGGGTAAGCCAGCTGTACATGGGCACCGCACTCTGCGCCTCCATGGACCTCATGTTTAGTGCTGGCTTGACGCGGAGTTGGTTTTTGCATTGCTAAGTTCCCTTCGTCGTTGTCTCTTTGTCTCTCTCCCCGCTCGCTCGCTCTTTGGCCTGATGCTGTAGAGTACTGTCGCCCGCAGCTTCACAGAAGCACAGCACTGGTGCACTGTGAGCCTGCTCCCATATCTTCAGTGCTGTGCTCAGCTCCTAGACTTCCATTCATTCTACAGATTTCCAAGCCTCGCATTCTGGAAAGGTGAAAAAACTGCAAACCATGAGCTCACACAGGTAAGTTGCAAACCAAGTACTATGTGGGCAGGCGAACGTGCTGCTCTTCCGTCGAGTCCTGCACACTGACCCAAAGACAGGACAGCCACTGCCTCAGCTGTGTCATAGCAAGACGGTGCTATCGTGACAGGGCAAACCTGCTTGCCCACAGCTGATGCATCGGATGCGTTTTGGAGCCTGACCCTCATGAATGAATGCTGCCCAGATGCAACTCTAATTCTGCTTCTTGTGGCATCCATGCGCTGGCAGTTCTAAACGACTCAGACATCGACACTCTGCTAACCTTGGTCTGCTCAGAGGGATGTTGAAGGTCGAGAACTGACGTTGGAGGTTGGGTTTCGGATTTGATTTCTTTCTGACTGTTTTGTGCCCACGGGCATTGATCTCGTGCCACTGAGGGTTCCTCCGTACATGCAGATCAAGGCCAGTGCTTCTCCAACAAAGAAGTAGGGCTTGGGACGGGACTAGCTGTTCCGGGTGCCAAACTAATGTTGGCATCGGGTAGTATTTGCTGGGAGTCTGTCGGGTCGAACTGTCCGCGCTCATCTTTGAGCATGTTCACGTCACGTTCCGGCGGGCATGGTACACGAATACTTCATGTGTGCCTAGGAACTCCTTGCTGTCCGAATGTTAGATCGGCTTTTGGGATAGAGCGCTGGAACCGTCGATGGCAGTGGGCAGGGAATGCTCGGTCTCAGAAAGCGGTCCGTTCTATTCCGTTATGAGCGTTGCCTGTTTGTTGTCGCTTGAACATGGAGCTAGATGAGATTTCGCCTCGCTTCCGTTCAATGTCACTGTCAACTTGGCCCCAGCGATATCGACGCAAGTGAGGCATCTTAAGCACTGAGAGCCGAGGGTTTTTGACCATCACGCAGGGGTAAACGAGCCCACGCGCATCAAACAGTTATGCCCGCGGGCACTGTGTGAACTCAAACTCACTGCTCAAGCAGCTCCGATGATTCGACCTTGTGTCCTCAAGCAGGTGCAAGAGAGACTGGCCTACATTGAGAAGTTGGAGCAGGCCTGCGCAAGGGGAAACCCCTAAACATCCTGAACAGAATCTTGGAGCCCAGTGGCACCCTTTTGCCCGTTTTTGGTTTCTAGGTTCCGTGATCAAAAAAAAAAGATAACAACAAAAAGCTGGTACCCTTACTACAATCTGGTTACTGGGCTGCCAAGAGCAGGTTTCCCAATCTTGAAAACCCTAAACCCGAAACCCTAAACTTGCCAAAGTTTTCGGCTCAGGACCTAGGGAAATTGGGTTGCTGCCAACCTTTTTGGTCGAGTGGGAGTTGAGCTTGGAGTTGGGTTTAGGGTTTAGGGGTAGTAAGGACACAGAGTAGGCCCTCATTCCCCTTTTTTGGGGGGCTTCAGGTTCCCCTGTTGGATTAGGTTGAGGGGCACGAAAACGTCTCAGGAGGGTTTGAAGGAGGTGGGAGATGTATACCCAGGAGGTAGTTATGTGGCCACTCTCAGTTGCCCCTAAACCCTAAACCCTAAACCTTAAACCCCAAACCCTAAACCCTAGTGACCTTCAACCCTTATCCAGCCCTATGCCGTTGGGCCCTGGATCCCTGTTTAGAGGAGGGTGTATGGGGATGAGGACGTTTGGTCTATCAGACGGTCCGATTTGTTTTTTAGCTCAGGCGATGTCAGGCATAACCACGTGTAGCTGCGAGCAACCCGGTGGATGGCGGAGTTCATGGGGGGAGTAGCTAGGGATCCAGTGAGTTCCCAAGTGTTTTGGGCATGGACTTGGTTAGCTGGCTGTGCATGTTTAGCCGGCCATTGAGTTGAACTGTTTATTGTTTTTTTGACTTCATGTCTTATCCGTTGCTTTGAGCAGAACATGACTCAATGACAGTACATACATAAGCATCATATGCCAAAGGTGTTGGGGCGCCCTGGCTCCCGACCTTCTGTTCCAAACCATACACCTTGAGCCCAAATTGTCTCGATATTCTCGGCGCAACTCCAAACCCCAAGCCCCAAGCCCCAAACCCTAAACCCTAAACCCCGTTATGGCAGACGTAGAGGGGTGGGAGTTTTGGAGTTCCTTGCTGAAGCTTTGGACCTGAGGGGCTTTCTACAGGGCTTAGGGCGCGGGCATACAGGATGGAATTAGGGTTCAGGGTCTAGGGTCCATATAGGGTTTAGGGTTTAGGGTTTAGGGTTTGGGGTAGCCCTTTAACCCTAAAGCCCAAGTTGGAGCGCCGGCGGGGGCATTCAGTCAACACGCAGCCTCGCTGCTTCGCGCTAAGAGCAGGCAAGGCAACAGATGATCCAAGAACAGGCCCTACCCTGAGCTGGGCATGCTTAGGGTTTAGGGTTTAGGGTTTAGGGTTTAGGGTTTAGGGTTTAGGGTTTAGGGTTTACGGTTTAGGGTTTACGGTTTAGCTAAACCCCAGGACTCAGGACAAGAAATACAGTAAGGCTTCGGCATGTCAATGTCAAGTTCGGGGTATACCAAGACGGGTTAGCTTAGGCTATGAAATTCTCGTTGGGCTTTATCGATTTTCGCCTATGCAGGCGCTATTGCTGTGTGATGGCCTAAGTCTGGGGCTAGGGTTGAGAGTTTAGCGTCGTTGCTTGCCGATAGGGTTGAGAGCCTCCCGCAGACCCTGTGTGACGAAGATACCGGCACTACAGAGTACGATGGACCACTTCAACCCGAAACTGCAAACTCCACGTGACCACAGCACAAGGTGGGGTCTTAAGGAGGGCGGTGCTTTATTGGCAGTCTGCACCTCCTACCTGAAGGCCCTAATGTAGTTTCCTGTTGGGATCAGTTATGGGACGTTGTGGTATACTACTCAAGAAAGGCAATACAGCAGAGCCTCCAGGTTAAAACTCAAAGCCCCGAACACATCCTCTACGTAGACCCACGAGGCCATGACTGTTGTTGGGAAGCGGTGGGGTGCCCCATCGATTGTCTTCTTCTTTCCCGAAACCTATGAGAACTTCTATCTTTAGGTAGAACCAAGAACTCTGGAGCAGCTTTCTTGTGGGTTTCTATGGTGCTGAGGCGCGCAAACAGGAGCAGTACATGAGCGACATGTACTACTGAGCTGCACCCGCCTTAGCAACCTTATCATGGCGGGTGCTGGTGGGGTTGAGTACTCTAATTGTGATACATCCGCTTGCAGGCTCAGAAGTGTTCAAAACCCTAAGCCCTAAACCCTAAACCCTAAACCCTAAACCGCCTACGCCCTAAGCCCCAAGCCTTAAGCCCTAAGCCCTAAGCCCTAAACCTACAACGATGGTGTCGCACCCCACAGAGCTCGCGCTCGTGGAGCGCCGAAGGATAATTATCCCATTAGGGGACGGCCTGGCGTGTAGGGCCGCAATTCGATGACCAAATTTGCAATCGTAGTGTCCGTGCGCCAATCTCCGCACAGAGTTTGCAAAGGCATGGAGGAGAGCTCCTCACGAGGGGCATCGATGTTCCAGACTGACCCAGGTGCCAGAATACACAGTTTTTTGGTTGATGAGGAGGCCTAGTCTCTAAATCCTAAAACCAAACATCCGTAAACCCTAGTTTAGGGGTCTGAATAATTACTTATCTTCCTTTGTGGTCCCTATATACGCATACTATAATGTCCCCGAAAACCCTATTCGAATTATTAAGGCCCTTTTACTACACACTCTTAACACAAACTCCGTCAGACCCGAATACCTCGAAGTTGATCCTGCCACCTTCCCGCTGCCTTTGACGCTAATTCGACCACTCAGTCAATAGCCTGGCTGCGGGTGCTTCTCTGCTCGCGCGACGCGAGTGCGTGCGCATATCTCAGACGTAAGGAACTCAAACCCTAAACCCCAAACCCCAAACCCTAAACCCTAAACCCTAAACCTAAACTTTTAAACCCCACCCTTCGGGGACTCCTGGGTCTAGGGTCATAGAGGTCGATATCAACTAACGAAGTCTCTGCTTTCTGGAAGGAGAACCCAAAACATTCAACCTCACCCTGGATTCAAGATCTCGCATGTGTGTTTTCCTTGAATCCCACAGGTATCATGAATAAGTCCGAAAAGGGCAGTTTTGTCGAGGAAGCAGCTTTTAGTATTACATACCTTTTTTTTTTTGGGGGGGGGGGGGGGGGGGGGGCAGCACAACCCTTCATAATTCCAAAGGTTCGCTGGGTTAGGAAGACCCGAAGCGTTGGACCCGAAGCCCTCAAACGAAGTTTCAGGACTACGGCCTCAATGAGCGCCCGCTCCCAGTGCAGATGACTTCGATGCCAATTAGATCCGGGGGGTGCAAGGTTTCACTGTGGCCGTTTTAGGGTTTAGGGTTTAGGGTTTCGGGTTTACTTAGGGATACTAATTTTTGCTAGGGTTCCAAGTTCAGTATAGTGTGGCCGTTAGGATTTCAGGATGTAGGGGCTGTTTGCCTCGAGCAGCTGTTACCACAACGCACCGTTATACTACCCCTTGATCGGATGGTTCTCTAGGGATGTTGGTACTTGGACTATGTACGGGGGGGGAAGTGGGAACCGCCTAAGTTTTTGGAGTCTCGGGAGGCCACCACCAGGGCAGGTGACTCGCTTCACCTGAGAACGGGTATGCAGCAGGCAGCTGATCCAGCCGGCTGATGCAAAGTTTCTGGGCAGTCTTTAGGGATGGGGACCGCGCGCCTAGCGCAACATGCGGGAAACAAAGGCTGCAGTGCAAGCAAGGCGCCTTGGAGGAGTTGTTGGAGCTTAAGCCACGCTGATTGATTCGGGGGGGGTTTAGGATGTACGGCTAACAGAGACCCCCCCCAAGTACTAGGATCCCCTGAAAATAAGGACCTCAATAAGCTACCCCTGAATTCGGAAACCTCCACATGGTAGCAGTCCTGCAGAGTTCTGCCCATTCGACCACTGTGCCACCGCCATCGCGTCATCAGCTGTCGGCTCGGGGCCGGATCCTGACCTGTACATCAGCCCACTTCAAGCCCAAGCAACCCTTAAGCCCCCCAACTCTCTATAGCCAACGTACGCTTGAAGCACGTGCTGGCCCCACATGATTCTGCAGATGATGACCTCTGTGACCGCAAGGATAGAACCCGAAGACCGTGACCCTGAACCCCCACACCTGAACTCTGAGCCATCGACCATGTCAAGCATCCTTCTCAAATACCCTCAACCATACGCGAGTCTAGGGGTTGGGGTTTTGAGGGTTCTGCGCGCAGGTAGGAAAGAACCTGTGAGGGTTTATGGTCTAGATTTCGGTGCTCTGGGAGCTCCACCTCAGCCCTCTACCTTGCACCCTCAACCCTAAAGCCTACTCAAAGCTTCTCGCATGCACGGGCCCGCTTGCCAAGCGACGTGCGCCGACTCTCCAGCCGGAGCCCCACGACCACAAATCACGTGAAGAAAAACGCTGTAGCTTCGTAGTCGAACAAGTAGCCGCTTCACCTGTGGTAGAATGTCTAACCCTAAGCCCTAGACCCTAAACCCTAAACCCTAAACCCTAAACCCTAAACCCTAAACCCTAAACCCTAAACCCTAAACCCAGGGTGGGCCTTTCCTTCCCATGTGAAGCCGGAGGAGGGTCAGTAGGATGAGACACAGGTGGTTTCTCAAGTTCATGAATCCCCGACTCGGGGTCCTTGTACACGGCTCCTCCCTCTTAACTTAGTAGGCGTTGAACGTCTGGGCGTTTACGAAAATAAGGGACCCCCAAAAATAGACCCTCAAATTGCAGGGTTCCCTGAAAAAAAGGACCCGAACAGGGTACCCCTAATATCATCAACCCCCATCTACCCGGACAAAAACACTGCAGCGACAAGGCAGTGTCCGAAGATGGCATCGGCAAGTCGTGGCCTCGATTGCCTCAGACAGACTCCCACCTTGAGCTCTGTATACCTCAATCTGAATCATAGTCGTATAGGGTTTAGGGTTTAGGGATTAGGGTTTAGGGCTTAGGGTTTAGGGATTAGGGTTTAGGGATTTGGGTTTAGGGTATATGACCCCAATTCTATTTTTTTTTGGTCCCCAGAGTGCTCTAAGCCGGCCCTCGCTCTCTTTGGTTGTTTCGCCAGTGGCTCCCCACAGCCCGCCAATAGTGGCAGCTGATCTGAAATCCTGAGATCTAAGGTGATGTCGGAGCATTTCCGGAGGCTGATCAGGCTGATGAAGCCAACCTCATGTGTGGTTGGTTGCCTTGGTGGTCTGCTGCTGCTGCTGCTGCTGCTGCTGCTGCTGCTGCTGCTGCTGCTGCTGCTGCTGCTGCTGCTGCTGCTGCTGCTGCTGCTGCTATTAAGCCCTAAAGCTTACACCTTAGAGCCTAAACACCCTAAACCCTAATCCACACCAGCCCGAAAGCGACTGGTAGAGGTATGTTCATACGTGGTGTGGTTGGGGGTTTGGGGTTAGGGTTTAAAGATTTGGGTTTAGGGTTCAGCGTTTAGGGATTGGTAGGGTCCCCCCCCCCCCGTAGAGTGTCTTGGACATGCAGAGACCCATTCAGTCCACTCGCATCACTGTCCAACATCCTCCACAAGGGGTTCGGATCAGCACTGGAGATGGGCGGACGGAGGTTAAAGCCGTGATTTATGTGGAGGCTTCGCGTGTGTTGGGTCAGAGTAGGGATTTTAGTTGTTGTTCCTTGGGTGGCCTTCCAGCATGCCTCCACCCCACCTGTGTGAACGCAGGCGAGAGCCACCGCCCGCTGCTCTCATCCGCTTTCGCTGTGCCAAGCTTCACCGCGCCGGCGATGGGAAGGTTAGGGAGTCTGCTGATATATGCAAGATGGAAGGAGGGAGTAGACTAGAATGCCAGCACTGTGGGGGGAGTCCGTAAGCAAACGCCATAGCTTGCCGCTTGCCTGCCACGAGCGATGATCCGGTTTGGGGTTCCGACAGGGAAGCTTCGGAACCAGGCACTTGGCGACATCATACCATTTCGATCTTTTCCCTTGAGGCTACCACGCCTAGGCAACGTCCGAACCCAATCCTAAAACCCTCAACCCTAAGCCTGTTTCTTGCTAAGGAACTTCAATTAGGTTGCCATGACAATCAGGACTAATTATGCTGGTTGTCATATATCCCCATCCTGGCAAGTGAGTGAAGTTCCTTAACCAGAGCACCAGTTGAAGCAGGACAACGAGTACAACACCATCTATGACGTGCTCAAGTCACGGGGCTGGAAGGAGACGGACGTCGATTCGGAGCCAAGACTTGTACGAGTGGGGGGTTTAGGGTTTAGGGGTTTAGGGTTTAGGGTTTAGGGCATTTTGGTTTGCTTACAGGCGACTTGTATGATGGGACCCCCCGATTGAAGAACCCCTACATGTATTCGATTCTTTGAGGGTGTAGGTGGCCGAGTCAAGAGCTGCTGGCAGCCCTTGCCAGCCGGCCAACAGCACAGTGCGGATCCTGTTGATGGGGAGGGGGTTGGGGGGGGGGGGGGGGGGGGGGGGGGGGGGGGAGCCCGCAACGACCCCAAACCCTAAGCCCTAAGCCCTAAACCCTAAACCCTAAAGGGCATGTAGTTTCGGAGTTGAGCTTAGTACTCACGCAGGGTCTTGCCTTGAGGATTCGGGAGTATGCAGAGAGAGATTGTAGGGTCCTTAAGCGAGGGTTTAGGGTTTAGGGTTTAGGGTTTAGGGTTTAGGGTTTAAGGTTTAGGGTTTAGGGTTTAGGGTTTAGGGTTTAGGGTTTAGGGTTGGGAGTGTGGGGTTTAGGGTATGTAAGCCAAGGTTCCCGACTACTCCCCACCACTCCCTAAGGCTCCCTAGGCTTCCCCAAGGTTCCCTGCGTACCTACCCCCGCTATGAAGCCCCCTTTCTTAAGGACCCTGTAAGAGGGCAATTCATATTCACAGCACCAACGCTTCGGGTCATGGCCACAAATCTGAGTTGTGGGGTTTCGGGCTTAGGGGTTTGGGGGTTTAGGGGTTTTAAGGGCTTAGGCGTTTAGGGGCTTAGGGGTTTAGGGGTTTAGGTGTTTTAAGGACCTAGGGGTTTAGGGGTTTTAAGGGTTTAGGGGTTTAGGGCCGCCAGCCGGTTTTTCAACCTTGGACATCAACCCAAACCCAAAGCGCGAGCTGATAAAGACTAGTAAGGCCGCCGTGCACCAGAATAGTGTCAATAATATACTACAGTCCCATATGATATACTAATATATACTAACATATAATATAACACAGTCCCATATGACATAGTAGCATATAATAAAATGCAATATGATATAGTCAGTTTGATATAATCGGTGAGGTGAGTGAACCTGCGCCCGGGGACGCTCAGTTAACTCCTATTTTGACAGACGGAACTGCAACCCCTGTCTCGTATGTTGATTGTTGGTTTCTTGTAGCCCTAAAACCCTGCAAGCCCTAAACCACAACCTGCAAGCCATAAACACAATAACCCCCTGAACCTAAATATAGGGGTCGGAATCATTGCTAATCGTATTCCCTTACAGTCACTATATAGTTATACTAGAATAACGCCTACTTTCTACAAATCTTATAAATCTTATAAGCCTTGTAAGACGGCTAGGCCCCAAAACCCCTCCTAAGCCCTAAGCCCTAAACAAACCCTAAACCCTAAACTCAAGGCCTACACCGCCCCCCTACGTTGGGGGGCGGCGCCTAAGCCCCTCGACCTCGATGGCGCAAGCCGACCCAGGTCGTTCGCCCGCCTCCCACAGCTCGGAGGTCGGTAGCACCCACAATAGATCCGGAGCACGGTCCCTTATTGAAGTTGCCCCCTGTGGCCCTGGACCCCTCTCTGCCCCTTCTGGCCCTCCTGGCCCCCCGCCCCCCGAGCCCCCTTGGGCCCCCAAACCCTGGCCCTGCTGCCTGGTTCCTCCACCCGTGGCCCTGACCCCCCCTGCCCTCTGTGACCTGCTTGGTGTCGGACCCAACCCGAATTCATGAAACTGAATAAGTTTTAAAAGTGGACTGTTGCCTTGAGTTTAGGCCTAAACCCTAAAAGAGTAGGTTTGGGTGCTTTCGCTCGGACGCGGGGGGAGAAACGTGTTAGATGGCCCTCCACAATCGGGCCAGAGCTGCTCTTCGCACCTCACGAAGCTTTCGAGCTTGTTCGAAACCTAACCTGCGCAGCACCTACGCCCTGTCACAGCAAACCCTAAACCCTAAATCCTAAACCCTAAACCCTAAACCCTAAATCCAGGATTGGCACATCTTTTGGACAGACAAAGACTGGATCCACTCTGTCTTCGACAAAATGCATCTGGACCTCGAGGGTGCATTTCAAAAGGATGCGGGTCTAGGGTTTAGGGTCCAGAGTTCAGGGTTTAGGGTTAGGGTTTGGGGTTTAGGGTTTAGGGTTCAGGGTTAGGGGCTTTAGGCGGTTGAAGGGTTCAAGGGCTTAAGATCTAGTATCGGTTTAGGGTTGGGGGTGGTTTTGGGGGGCCAGGGCCCGCGAAAGGGACCTACCGTAGCGCATCAGGAGTTGACAGTTGGCTTCCCTAAACCCTAAACCCTTCCCCCTAGACCCTAAACCTTAAACCCTAAGTCCCAAACCCTAAACCCTAAACCCTAAACCCTAACCCCCGCAATGCAACTGGCAGGATCCCCACCAGCATGTGAACCACTTTCTGAACCACTACGAGCTGACTCGAAAGGACCTGCTGGTCAAGAACCTGGGCGGCTCATGCAGATTTTGTAGCTCTTGGTAGCCCTGTGGTACCCTTTTTGCCCTTTTTTGGGGTTCTAGGTTCCCCGACAAGAGCAAGGTACCCTTATCATGATGTGGTTTCAGCGCTACCGAGAGCTACTTGTTGATGTTTGTTTTGAGGCTGAGGGTGGTTTCGGGTTTTGAGGCTTAAGGGTTCTAGGTGAAGTCGTCAGTTTATCAAGTTGCCCGGCTCCCTGCTGCTACAAGGAACATGAAGAGGATGAAGAGGCAGTGTGAGAAGGACTCCGATGTTTGTTTTTGTAGACCTAAACCCTAAACCCTAAAGTTGAGGGGCCTTCCTGGGCACTTAGTTGAGAAGTGAGGCACTGGCAGCTGACCTGCCCTGGCCTGATGTTGCACCAAGAAGTGTTGCTGCATCCCTCCTCAGAAGCGACAGCAAGATATGTTTCTAAACGTTATAACCCTAAGCCTAAACCCTGAAGAACCTTCAGCCCTAAACCCGAAACCCTAAACTTTAGGCCCTAAACCCTAAACCCTAAACCCTAGCCCTAAACCCTAAACCCTACAAGGCCTCTGGAAAGGCATCCATCAACCCGGAACCATCAGCCAAAAGAAGCGAAGCGAAGATGCGCCAATTCTCCCGTGCCTTGAAAGGCTGTTGGCCTGCAGTAAGCTTGAACCCCAGTAGTACCATGAGGGGTTTAGGGTTTAGGGTTTAGGGTTTAGGGTTTGGGGTTTAGGGTTTAGGGTTTAGGGTTTAGGGTTTAGGGCGAGCCCTTACTGTTTTTTTTGGAGTTGTTTAGCGGCTCAGGGCGGAAATATTTCAGGACCCCAGTGGGCTCTGGGTTTTATAGTTGCACCCCAAGCCCTATACGGAATCAGCCCTCAACTCTAAGAGCCCTAAGAGCCTCGGAGCCTTCTCCAAAACCCTCAACCCCTGGATGGTCCGAAGCGACAGCATGCCTAAACTCCTAACAAAACCCTAAACAACCCTAAGGCCCTAAACCCCCAGAATCCCCTAGAATCTCCCAAAAAAACCCTTGTGAAAAAATATCACCCTAAACAACCCTAAACCCCCATAATCCCCTAGAATCTCCCAAAAAAAACCCTTGTGAAAAAAGATCACCCAAAAGCGAGCAAGAAGGAGGGGCGACTCACCGAAGCCGCTCGCTACAACATCTGCCCCATCACCTTCGTGGTGCCGCAGGAGAAGGGTGTAGGGTTTCGGGTTTAGGGTGTTTTAGGGTTTTTAGGTTTTGTTGGGGTTTTTAGGTTTTTTAGGGTTTTTGGGGGGTTTTGAGTGTTTTTAGGGTTTTTAGGGTTTTTAGGGCTTTTAGGGTTTTTAGGGTTCAGGGTTTAGGGGTTTGAAGGTTGGGATGTTCCCCCCTTCAACAAACAGCCCTTAATAGGGATTCTCGTAGGGGGCACGAGGGTCCCTATTAAGGACTGTTAGCATAAAGGGCGAGCTGCCCAAGTCGAAGGGCTTACAGGGGCTTTAGGGATTTAGGGTTTCGGGTGGGCTTTTAGGGCATGAGGGCTTTATGGTCTTAGGGTTTTTAGGGTTGTAGGGGTTTTAGGGTTTTAGGGTTTTAGGGCTTTAGGGTTTTAGGGTTTTAGGGTCACTTTGCAAGGCGGAGCCTGCCATAGGTTGTCGTCTCATGGCTGCAACTCGGAACTTTCCTGCGCAGGAGTACAGCATGTTTGTGGAGGAGTTCAAGAAGTGGATGCTTGACTCAATGGTTTGTCGCTCTGTCCCGCTTTTCGGCTTTTCGGGGGGAAGTTGCTCCTTAGGGTTTAGGGCTTAAGGTTTAGGGTTCAGGGTTTGCCAAGGTTCCACGCACACCACCAAGCGAGACGTGTGTTGTGGTGTGACGCGCTCTCCCAACCCACCCACCCACATCTCAACCTTGGGCGGTTTAGGGTTTTATAATGTCGTGTGTATGCAGTGGGAGGGGGCGCTACGGGCTGACCAAATCCTGGGGTACCCCCTAGCGAAGGCCTCCCTGTAGACCCCCTGAAGAAGTGCTCTTGATGGCAAACTTTCCCTCTCAAGGGGGGTCGGAGTTTTAAGCAAAGGTGGGTCTCCAAATACTATTTTGCTTTGAAAATCGAGAATCCCCTGGAAGGCCTTCCCTAAGCTTGTTTTCGAACCGTTCGAAAGGGTCTTTACAAGGCGGTTGGAAGCTCTCAAAGGATTAGGAAGCACGTTTACCCTTTGAAAAGTATTCCGTAAGCCCCAAAATCTGGAAATTAAGGGGGAATTGCTGCCATCCAATTCCTTGTATAAAACCCTAAACCCTATACCCTAAACCCTAAACCCTACCCCGTAGCCCTAAACCCTAAACCCTAAACCCTAAACCCCAAACCCTAAACCCTAAACCCTAAACCCTAAACCCTAAACCCTAAACCCTAAACCCTAAACCCTAAACCCTAAACCCTAAACCCTAAACCCTAAACCCTAAACCCTAAACCCTAAACCCTAAACCCTACCCCGTAGCCCTAAACCCTAAACCCTAAACCCTAAACCCTAAACCCTAAACCCTAAACCCTAAACCCTAAACCCCTCCCGCGTTGCCCAGGACCGGGTCCACCTGGATCATGAAGCCCATCGGCCGATCCCAGGGCTCTGGCATCTTCCTGGTGACCCCTGGGCTGCCAATGTTCGTGTTTTAGGGGGGTTAAGGGGTTAAGGAGTTAAGGGGTTTAGGGTTTAGGGTTTAGGCTTGGGGTTTAGGGTTTAGGGTTTAGTTTTTGTTTGAGTGGAGGTTTGAGAGTTTAGGGGTTTGAGGGTTTGGGGTAGGAGGGGTTGGAGTTTAGGGACTCAAGGGTTCACATGTAGGGCAGGGGTTTAGGGTTTCAGGGTTTAGGCATCTAGTGCTCATGGTTTTCGGGGTTGCGGGGGGTAGGGGTTAGCTTTGAGAAGACTTCGGTGGCGAGCTCACGGGTCAGGTCTTGGAGTTTCAGGGGGGCTGCTGAATTAGTGGGCGAGCAGGTAAGCCCCTTCAAGGGGGTTGGGGGGTGAGGGGGAAGAATCCCTATGTCACAAAGGTTATAGCCGTTAGCTCCCATAGGAACCTGGTCAAGTTAGGGTGTTGAGGAAGTAACCAAGAAGCACAGGGGGGGGGGGGCTGTCGCTTCTTCGGCTCTGGATTCTGGATGTGTGGGGAGGTCGAGGAGTTTGGACGCATGCTTCCGAAACCCCAAAAATGAGAGACAGCTCGAGAGCCGAGGAACAAGCTCGCACAAACGCAGCAGTGGAAGCCAAAGCAGGCAGGGCCCAGAAGTCAAAAGGGTTTTGGGCTCGGTGAAGAGTGCTGAGGTGTACCTGTCTCTGGTGTAGGTGTGTAGGTGTGCAGGTGTGCAGGTGTGCAGGTGTGCAGGTGTGCAGGTGTGCAGGTGTGCAGGTGTGCAGGTGTGTAGGTGTGTAGGTGTGTAGGTGTGTAGGTGTGTAGGTGTGTAGCTGTGTAAGGGTGTAGGGGTGTAGGGGTGTAGGGGTGTAGGGGTGTAGGGGTGTAGGGGTGTAGGGGTGTAGGGGTGTAGGTGTAGGTGTAGGTGTGTGTGTGTGTGTGTATCGCGCCAAATAGTTGCAGTTTTTTCAAGTCTTACATATTAATACACTCGACAAAGACCCTAAGAGGCACAAGCGTCAGATGGAGAGGGCTTCTTTGGTGTCAGTGGACAGATGCGTCAGCCTAAACACTAAACCCAACCGTCCTTTTCCTCCGGGCCGTGATCAGTGTCACAGTCCTGTCCATCCCTTCTTCATCCCTGAAAGGACTGGAACCAGGCGCAGCAACCAAAGGCTTCAGAGGACATGCAGGGACTTGGGGATTGGAAATCCGGAGTCGTACCGTTCTCAAGGAGAAAAGGGGTTGCAGTGTCAGGGTTTGGCTTAATTATGTTGGAAGATTTAGGGCCCACCTGAAACCCCGGACTTAGGATTTAGGATCTTGGGTTCGGATTTCCTAGGGTTCAGAGTTTAGGCAATTCGACCCTGAGTCTCCAGGGTTTGGAGTTTGAGGTTTTAGGCTGTAGGGTTTAGGGCCTAGGGTTTTAGGGCTAGGATGCCCACTAGTACCCATATTCCCTTTTTGGGGAGGTTACTGGACAGCCGAGTAGGGTTTCTTAAGCCAAGCGAGTCGGAATTCTGACTAGTCTTGGCAAGCAGTGAGCAACATTTTTGGCAGGCACATGCATGTAATTGAGGCTGACCCGAAACTAAAGCAACCTAGAAACCGGAAGTTACTGGTGGCTTTGTGTGCTAAGCCCTAAACCCTAAACCCTAAACCCTAAACCCTAAACCCTAAACCCTAAACCCTAAACCCAGAAACCGGAAGTTACTGGTGGCTTTGTGTGCTGAGCACTAGTGCCGGCTGGAACCTCGGCCCGCACAGGACGATGAGAATGGTGTTGCTCCCAGGCCGCAGAAAGTCCGAGATTAGGGGTACCTTCTTGGGGTCCTTAGGATAGGGAATCATATTATTTGGTGGTCAAAATTGGGGGCCCCTGATTTTCGTAAACCGCCATTTCTGGTGTCGGCTACAGCGTCGGTCGCTTCCGAGACTCCCAGGGCACAGAATGCTACTTCTTCCACGTGCACAGCACGTTTTGCAGACGCGACTCAGTGGCTCAGGAAACCTATGTCGCGCAGCCGCCGAGCAGCAGAATACGCACAACAAGTCATGGGGATTGGGCCTGTTGCCCCAAACATTCCATGAACCCATATAGTATATACTTGGGCCCGAAATCTACCATATTGGGACCCCTCAAGGCCCCAGTATAGACTATAAAGGTACATGGACCCTTTGAGGTTGCCTGTTGGTGTGTGTTTTGAGCGTGGCTAGCAGATGTTAAGCTTCTTGTTCTGGGCCTGCCCAAAGAGCCCAATACCCCCTAATTAAGGAATATACCTTAAATCATACTAAGATCCCTTTATCATTTAAGGTATATGGCTTAATTAAGGGGTATTGGGCTCTCTGGGTGGGCACTCTGGATTTCGCGCTTTGCAGCTGGGTGCTTCGGGTCGCCCATGCCTGGGCTCCTGCTAAGGAGTTCGAAGCAATTTACCATTTTCACCTTATAAAGCACATATCGTATGTCTACAGATATATATATATATATATATTTATTTATTTTTTTTATTTGTTTGTTTATATAGAGAGAGAATATATGTGTGTGTATATATATATATGTATTCATCTACTATGAATTCTAAAAAGACCTAGCCTTCGTACGCGGCACCAGTAGCTTACTTCAGGTCCCTAGGGCTGAACACGAACCCAGACGAGCAGCCCGCAAGGAAGTACGTGGAAGCACCGCTGCTCATCGGCGGCAAGAAGTTTGTGCCCCATCCGCATTCCTGCAGGGTCCAATGTAGTACGTCACTGTACCTCTACGGTGCATACTTGAGCCCCTGAAGCTATATTATACTAACATAGGAACCCAAATAAGGCCCAACCATGGACTATGTAGGTACATGGAGCATTCTGATGCGTGGTTACTTAGGCCGCCACATCGTCACAGCAGCAAAAGTTTGACTGTCGAAATGGGCCAAAATAACCACCCTAAGGACATGCGGCTGTACGTTTGTGTCACGAGCTACCACCCCCTGACGGCCAGGCCCTCAGCACAATGGAGGGGCTTGGGGGTGTAGGCGTTTCAGGGCCTTCACAGTTCAGGGAGCTGCCAAGGTGTACATGCACCGCGGAGGCTTCTGCCGGTTCTCAATGTCTCGCTACTCATCGGACAAGAGCAACCTCAATGACCTCGGGTCTCACCTTACCAACGTGGCGGTCCAAATCTCAGCACTGTGAGGAGCGTGTCCCCGGAGCATGGCACATGCTTGTTTTCAAGATGTAAATGCTTCAAGCCACACCTGATTGAATGAATCGAAACCTCAAACTCCTAAGGTCCAGAAGCACAGCGGGAAGGCAGCTTACAAGCGAACCGGTGCCAAATGGGATGTGAACAACCTCAAGTCGTACCTGATGACAACTGCCAGATTCTCAGGAACAAGGTTCAAGGCTTCGGGTTCAGGGCTTAGGATTCAAGATCTCCGGCAATGCTATGTCCAGGTGTCCCCGTATTCCCCAAACCCTTGTGCGGCCACCCAGTCTCAAGCCCAAACCCACCCAAGGCAGAGCCTCAATCCCTGAAACACTGAACCTGAATTCCTCAACCCGAACAAAGGCATTAACTATTAACAGCAAAGCCCTAACACTGCAGAAGCAACGCTCCTATGTAGTACCTTTTCGGGTCATACATTGGAATCCCCTATAACAAACCCAAAGAGGAACTGCATTGCAGCCTTTGGGCAGAAGCAAGGCTGGCAAACCCTGTACCCCAAACCCCAAACCCTAAACCTAAACCCTAGAAGCAAGGCTGGCATAAATGTCGTCAACCAGCTCTTTCACGACATCGAGGGGATTGTCATCCATTCGCTGCTCTCAGTGCAGAAGGCCCCCTGGAAGCTTAAGGGTACTACCGTGGTGCAGGGTTTAGGGTTTAGGGTTTAGGGTTTGGGGTTTAGGGTTTAGGGTTTAGGGTAACTTCGGGATCAGGTTTTTTGGGCTTGTTTCAGGGATCAGGGTTTGCAGTGGAGGTCATGATCAATGACAAGCACTGCTTTGAGATGCGCCCTGGCAGCAGCTGTGAGTAACGTGCAGCAGCAATGCAAGAGCCAACGAGCTGACATTTTTAGCTCCTTTTATTTCTTTGTCTTTGGGGGGGGGGGGGGGGTTAGGGTGGGAGTTGGGGTGGGGCTTAGGGTTTAGGTTAGGGTTTACGGTGGGGGGATAGGGCAGCAACCACAAAACCTAGATCCTATTCCCAACCCTAAACTTCCTAAAGCCATTCAAAACCAGGACGTTGCCATAAAGACCAGGTTTTCCCCGGTCGCTCGTCGAACAGCCGAATTTTGGCCTACACTAACAAGTCTGATTCACAGATCGGCCAATCCGAAGAAGCTGGATTTAACCCTCTGGGTTTCTTAGGGACATTCTCATCAAACAGCCACGATTTACCTCGGAGAACTTTTCGGGCTGTTCGGTCCAACAGCCACGATTTACCCCAAAGGCCTGGTTGGGCCCAAACGGTCTATAGGGTTTAGGTTTCTGGGTTTCGAGTTTAGGGTCTAGGGATAAGGGGTTTAGGGTCCAGGGTGTCAACCCTGGTGAGGGCCCGAACCCGAACATTCAGGGTTTAGGTTTCGAGTCTGGGTCTAGGGTTTAGGTGTCCCGTCGGATGGCAGCCCGGCCGGCTCGGCCACACTGCAAAACTGTGTCCAGATCAAAAGCTGGCATGCTGCCCTCGTCTGGCACCCGGGCCGGTGACAAGCAAAACGATAGTCTTTCTTGAGAAGGCCAACATGTAGGCGCGTTTGAAGTGCAGTCCGTGACACGTTTGGCGCGCACACAGGGGGCGCCACTCACGCCCACTCACGCTTTTCTCATGGGAGAAAAGCTGGCTGCTGAAGAGGTGGGCTCCCTTCTAGCCGGAACCCACTCACGACTACTCATGGTTTCTCACGGCTTTGTTGGCTGTATGTGGGTATTTTGTGGTGTTACATTGGGGCTAATCGATGTCGGCGTCCGAAAACCGGGCTTGGGGTGGATTTAAGGCCTACGGTGTTTGGTGGGGCTGTGGGGTTTATGAGTTCTTTGTGGGCTGTCGAAATCTGCACAAGCCCCTGGCCTTGCCAACGCCCTGAACCCAACGACCTTGGCTAAGGGTTTGGGGGAAGCCGGGCACAGTACACTGAAATTGCAACCCAGCCCATACCACCCCCAGCACCTCACCCACACCCTGAACTCAAGTGAGCCTTGCAAAGGGTTTTAGGTTGGGGTGTTTGCCTGTGGGGCTTTGAGGCCTGAACCTACAACCCAACCGAATGCTTCCAAACACATTAACAGGGTAAATCGTGGCCGTTGCCATTTTGCAACTTAGACATTTTACCGGGTAGAAATTGGACGTTGCCTTTTTCGTGTCGATCGGAAAAACAAGGTCGTTGCCATGAGAAAACGATCCATGTTGCTGCGAACATTGTCGGGGTAATCTGCGGCCGCAAGTGGGTAAAATCAGGTCGCAACCAACATGCCAGGGAAAACTCGGCCGAAGAAGACTAGGGCAAGTAATCCAAAGGCAACGTTCTCAGGGTGGGGAGCCCTGCCTGCCTGGGCTTTAGGGTTTAGTTTAGGGATGCAGGGTTTTGGGTTTTTGGGATTTGGGCCCTAAACCCAAAACCCTAAACCCTAAACCCTAAACCCTTTAGGGTTTAGGGTTTGGTATTCAGGGTTTAGACCGAAGGTATGGCTATGACATTCTTATTGACTCGGAGTACAAGCCCTGGCTGTTGGAGGCTCGCCGGGACGGTGAGGGCTTTCGATCAAGGTCGCTTGAAACAGGGTTTAGGGTTTAGAGTTTAGGGGTTTAGGGGTTTAGGGGTTTAGGGGTTTAGGGGTTTAGGGGTTTAGGGGTTTAGGGGTTTAGGGGTTTAGGGGTTTAGGGGTTTATGCAAGTGGTCCTGCGGACGATCCAGGCGAGAGGCACGCAAAGATCCCTAACGGAGACTTAGGACAAATGAATTATGAATTCGCACGTCGTTTGGTGCGTTGGGATCGTATGTTTCGGTTCCATACTTCAATGGGATGGACAGTCGGGACATCACATGGAATTGCCTGTTTGACAGGAGCGAAGGGGCTTTTCATAGCTGTAGCAAAAGGCCCCTTATCAAAGATAGCAAAAACTTGATGCCTGATTTCGCGTAGCTCCTTTGGAGCAAACTGTACTGACTGTACCGGCTCAGATACTCCTGCAAACCTCAAAGACTGCACGCGACGAAGGTTGAAGTCAAAACCTGCGCGGATGCCAATCGCTTTGACAGCGTGGAGAAAAACTTTCAACTGTGCCCCCAGATTGGGACGACAAAGCTGGAGGCTATGATATTCAGTTTCATGTACCCAGGCAGACGGCACCTTGCAGTCCTTTAATGAAGGTGGGAGAGTTCCCGTTTTCAAGTTGGCTATGTTCACTGGCGTCACCCAGCCGGTGCGCCGAACAAAAAGGAAATACATCTCAACCAGGGACACCGAAGCAGGGGCAATCGACACAATCTGTGAATGTTGAAGGAAATCGTACAGCACTGTCATGAAACGAGGGTTAAGCAACGCGTCGCACATGTCCAGCACCGGCCAATGAAAGGCACAAAGCGGGGCTGCCAGCAAATCCACGGGTTTGGGGTTTGGGGTTTAGGGGTTTAGGGGTTTAGGGGTTTAGGGGTTTAGGGGTTTAGGGGTTAGGGTTTAGGGATTAGGGCTGTAGGGTTTAGGGGTTTAGGGGTGTAGGGTTTAGGGTTTAGGGTTGAGTTATGGAGAGCTTAGGGCCCCGTGGTAGGGTAGTTTGTTTCACCAGAGCCCTTACCTAAATGCTTTACCCTATGAAAACCGCCCCGAACCTTAGGACATGAAGCTAAGCTAAACTCTGCGAACCTGATCGAACTAAGCGCACGCGGGCCGGGACAACACCCGAAAAGCAAAAAAACCCTAAGTCCTGGCGTAGGCGGGTTTAGAGTTTCGGCTTTGGGGCAAGCCCGAGACGCTGTCCCTAAACCCCAAACCCCAAACCCCAAACCCCAAACCCCAAACCCCAAACCCCAAACCCTAAACCCTAAACCCTAAACCCTAAACCCTAAACCGCAGCCAGGTCAACGCATCTCCATCCCTGACAGCCAATACCATGGCTGACTACGTGACTGGGTTGCAACAATTTGGGCCCTCGGCTTCGGTTTGCCTGTTTGGGACCTCCTTCAATGTTAGCACACGCCTCAACGTAAACACTTCAGCCAGAAGTATGGGGTCGTCAACAACAACGACCTGGAAAAAGATGTTGGTTGCCCTGGCTGCTCCTTTGGGGAATGAACAAAGATGTGCAGAGGCCTAGACCAGTAGAGGCGAATGAAAACAGAGCCTAGAACAGCCCCAGACAGGCGACCATCCCAAATAATGGTCCGTAAACACCAAACCTCAAGCCCTAAACCTTAAACCCTCAACCCTCACATGATTCAAAACCCTATAAAGCCGTGCTGACCTTGGCCCATGCCCTTCCACACACCCTTAACTAGTTAATTGGGGGTGAGGGCCTCAGTTTCGGAATAAGGCTTTCAGATCTCAAGGGGCTCAGGATCCCGCAGTTTAGGGTCCAGGATAATTGGCGAGGTTGGCCATCTAGGCCCCCCCCCCCCCAGAGTACGGAGATGCTACCCCGTAGAAGTCTAGGGTGGGTTGTATTTCTGTATGGGTACTGCACATCATATCATGTGTCTGTCCGTGCACTGTATGTCAGATCTCCCCCTCCTCCCCCACAGCCCCGCAAGGAGATGAAGTACGGTCTGCTCGATGACCTGCTAACGTGACTGGGACTGCAATCGATAAGAGCGGAGGATCTGACCTGTGGTCCAGTCCTAAACCCTAAACCCTAAACCCTAAACACATTGCGGTGGAATGTGGGACCTTTCCTTGCAGCAGGTTTCGGGCTTCGGGTACTTAACTCGATAAACAACCTCCCTAAACCCAAAACCCTAAACCCTAACCCCGAAACCCTAAGCCCGAACCCCTAAACCCGAATCCCGAAACTAAACCTTGAAGCCGAAACCCTAATCCCTAAACCCTAAACCCGAAACCCGAAACCCTAAACCCTAAAGGCCCTTAAGGTTGCTCGACATCGAGAAGTACCTCAGCGGGAACGAGCTGCAGATCGGCGGCTTTGACTTGCTCTACAAGGCATGCCGGCAGCTTTGGGGCCGGAGGGGGAGAGGGGGGGTTTAGGGTTTAGGGTTTAGGGTTTAGGGTTTAGGGTTTAGGGTTTAGGGTTTAGGGTTTAGGGTTTAGGGTTTAGGGTTTAGGGTTTAGGGTTTAGGGTTTAGGGTTTAGGGTTTAGGGTTTAGGGTTTAGGGTGTTTTTCCCGGCTGCACTGCACCTCGGGGAGGGGTTCGTCCAGGGTTGACGGTTGTGTGTTGAGCCTTTGGGGATCTGTCTGGGCCCATAGGGCCCAGAAAGGGACCTCTCAATGTCGACATAAACCCCGTAAACCTTACACCCTCACCGTGTGGGTTCAGGGTTCAGGGTCAAGGGTTCTCTCACACCAGTGGATATGGAGAGGGCTGCTAGAGTCGGTGGCACTGCAGGGCATGGGACCGAGGGAAGGAGTTTTCTTTTTTCCCCCCAAGAAAGCAGGGCCTGTCGAATGGTTCTTGTGGGTTTAGGGTTTAGGGTTTAGGGTTTAGGGTTTACGGTTTAGGATTTAGGGTCTTCTTCTTCTTCTTTTGATTGTTGGAGCTCATGAAGGCTCAATACCCCCCCCCCCCTCCGAATCTGCCAAGCGGCTGGGGGCTCTGTGTTTGCGGATTAAAAAGTGGCACTGGGCTTTGGGTTTGGTTTTTAGAGCGTTTAAGGGGCTCTTTAAACCCTACGCCTACACCGACCCTAACCTTAAACCCCAAACCCTAAAGCCTAAGCCCTAAAGAAGCGTTTCGGGCCTAGGGGCTTTGCCTCACCTCGAGGATGGCTACCGCTATTCGCCGCCCGAGGGCTCCATCTTCACGTCCTACTTGGGCCGCGGCTCCCAGGGCTTTGGGGGGGAATCTTTGGCTTAGGGTTTATAGGGTTTATAGGGTTTATAGGGTTTATAGGGTTTATAGGGTTTATAGGGTTTATAGGGTTTAGAGGGTTTAGAGGGTTTAGAGGGTTTAGAGGGTTTAGAGGGTTCGTAGGGTTTATAGGGTTTAGGAAGGGGTTTAGCGAGGCTGTGGGTAGGCAGCGCTTTTTGGTCTGGTCAAAGAGGAGCGCGCGTGGGCTGTGCAGGAACTATCATAGTTCTCTGTAGTTTCACAGCAAGGTGGTGGTGCAGGCCTAGCATGGAGCAGAGATGTTTTAAACCCTAAAGCGGTTTTTTTAGGGCTTCGAGTTTAGGATTTGATCCGAGCTGGTCGTACGCCGCAGAATCAATCATCCTTACCCTAACTGCCCCTACTTGGAGAATCTGCGGTACGTATAACCCTACTTGAGACTCTACTTCTGAGCCCCAAAAGTCCCCTAAGTAGGTCATAAGTAGACTTATAACTGTGGTTATAAACTAATATATAAAATCTAAACCCTAAACTCCCTAAACCCTAAAGAGTAAAGCCTGCATTACAAGCATCAGGGCTAAACTCATGGCCCCCCTCGCTGGGTCGAGTGGAAGTACGGACCCTCCGGTCACTACCTAAACCTTACAACCTAATCCTTAAACCCTGAGGCTTTAAACCCGAAACCTTAAACCCGAAGCCCTGAGCCTTAAACCCTAAACCTTAAACCCTTAAAACCCCAAACCTTAAACACTAAACCCTAGCCTTACACTTTTTACCCCAAGCTTTATAAAGCCCCAAACCCTCAGGTTGCTACAACAACCGACTGACCCAGCTGCAACGCCTCGCCAAGACGCGCGCCTGGGAGCTGAGGCGCGGCAGTCAGGGCAGCGTAGAGGCTTTCTTGGAGGTTCATGGTACTTATCAACCAATTATACCTGTACTTATAAGTGTACTTATAACCATATTAGGGCACTTAAGGGGCTTATAAGTACAGTTATAAGTACAGTGATAATTGGTTAACAAGTTCCATGAACCTCTTTGAGGGTCTGGGGTTTGGGCTTCTGGAGAGCTTTTTCTCTTGGGGGTTGTAGTTTGGGGTATGAAGTTTTGAGTTCAGAGTTTGGGGCTGTATCCCAAAAAACTTGCCCGGACACCCTAATTCCCAATCTTAGGGTGTGAGGTTTCCCCGGTTGCCCTGCCACTTGCGAATAACGACTGGTGCCCAGAAAATTCAGGTCAGACTCTGAAACCCTAAACCCTGAACCCTAAACCCTAAACCCTCAACCCTAAACCCCAAACCCTAAACCCTAAACCCTAAACTATTACTAGTTGGGGCGTTCAGCTGCTTTCAGCTGACCACCAGCCTCGAGGCTGCCCACAGGCAGGAGGCTGGACCGGCGTGTCAGGCCTCGAGGGCTGCACCCTCTGCTTTAAAACCCCAAAAGCCCCATAACCTAAACCCTCAATTCTCCTAAAAACCCTAAACCCTAAACTCTGACCCCTACACTCTCAGACGAGCTTCGGAACCCGATACCACTGTAGGAGTCAGCAGCAGTCGCTCCGCGATCCCCAGGGCCCGGAGGCTCAGAATCCTCGACGCCTGATTCAGGAGATCTTAGGGTTTAGGGTTTAGGGTTTAGGGTTTAGGGTTTAGGGTTTAGGGTTTAGGGTTTAGGGTTAGGGTTTAGGGTTTCAGTGTTTGGGTTGTCGGATTTAGGTTTGTGGTTCAGTGTTCCTTTTTTTGTTTGGGATGGGGGGGGGGGGGGGGTTTTGGGGTTTATCTCGGAGACGCCTGGTCATGAAGGCTTCAGGGGTTCAGGTTAGGCTACGGGATAGGCTAGAGCAGGGTGATGGGTTAGAGGTTTAGGGCTTCAGAATTTCGAGCTTCGTAGGGTTCAGAGTTTAGGGTTTAGGGTTTAGGGTTTAGTAGGGTGTGGGGCTCAGGGCTCAGCTAGTGTTGAGGGTTTCGTTTTGGGGCCAGAGAGGCGTTGAGGGTTTCGTTTTGGGTTATTGGGTTTAAGCTACAGAGCTACACACTCTTGAAGCTCAAAGAAAGACTGAGCCCCCTAGTTTGCAAACCCACCCTTTCATTTCACGTCCCAAGAACCCCACTCAAAAGCCCTAAATTGAAGCCCCCTTTCTTGAGGTTCGCCGCTGGCCGGAGATGATAAGGCACGGCTAAAACGTCCCAAGTACCCTTTTTCAGGCATTTAGGTTTCAGTTCTATGTTGGGTCCCTCCCTTTAGTTGTTCATGCACCCGTTCAGAAGCTAGATTCCCCAAGCATTGGATTGGGCTTCGGTTCTCGGGTTGAGGGTTTAGGGTCCCTGCAGCCCTAAACCCTAAAGCCTAAGCCCCCTAGAAGCCGAGTCCCAAATCCACCTCAAGACCGACGAGACCCTCTCACCAAGGGATCTTCGCTCCGCTTAGGGTTGGGTTTAGGGTTTAGGGTTTAGGGTTTAGGGTTTAGGGTTTAGGGTTTAGGGTTTAGGGTTTAGGGTTTAGGGTTTAGGGTTTAGGGTTTAGGGTTTAGGGTTTAGGGTTACGGGTTTAGGGGTTAGGGGTTAGGGGTTAGGGGTTAGGGGTTAGGGGTTAGGGGTTAGGGGTTAGGGTAGCGGTTACGGGTTAGGGTTTAGGGGTTAGGGGTTAGGGTTTAGGGTGGCTTCCTGTATGCAAACTTGTAGATTTTGCCGCGGACTTGTTGAGATCGAAAAGTCTTTGTGCAAGTGATCATAGCAAACACAGTTGCTTTAAGGAGGTCGAGGAACAGTGGAGTAGTGTTTAGGTTTAGGATATACTGTTGCTTGTGCCGATGTTGCCTACTCCTACATATTCTGGACCTTATAGGCCATAAAAGCGTTATAGGCCTCTAAACCTTTGAAATCCCAAGCAAACAAAGACCAGGAGAAGGACCCATGGACTGTCTCTGCAAACACACAGAAGACTACTAATTCCCTAAAACCCCCCATATATTCTTCCTTGTAAGGGCAATGTAGGGAATCTTGTCGTTGATGTTTTGGATGGTTCTTAAAAAGCAATAATGCAAGTAGCAGTGAATAGGCTTTAGGATCTGGGCCCTCAAGCCCCAGCCCTACTGAACCCCAAGCTTGTACAGCCAATCACATCCAAGGCCCCATGTCCTTCCACACGCTAAACCTGAAACGCCCCGCATGCCCGAAACCCGCAATACCGGAACCTATGCAAATACCTTAAGGTACCCTTTTACTTCCAGGGACCTAATACGTGGGGATTAGGTCCCTGGAAGTAAAGGGATACCAATATCACCCCAGACAGTGTAACGAAAGATGCCAAGAGCATGCCTACCCTGAACCCCTAAACCTTATAAACCCTCAACCCTAAACCCTAAACCCTAAACCCTAAACCCTAAACCCCCAACATTTGTGAGCGTCCTGGGCCCGCAGCAGGAGCCGGAGTGCTGGTCTTAGAGGGTGACCAGGGTGCTGTTCGATATGAGGTATGACCTTTGGGTTTAGGGGTTAACCGTGAACCCGGACACCCTTAATAAACCTCTAAACTTTAAACCCTAAGCCCCAGCTTCAAGGTTCCCAGGGCAGTGGGTTCTGGTTTAGGGCTGAACCGCTTGCCACAATCAACCTGAAACCCCAACCCCCCGAAGCCCCATCGAACGACATCCGGTCGCTTCCCTGTCTGGGCACCTGTGATAATGCGAGCCCTTATATTTCGACCCCCCCCCCACCCAAAACTAAAGGAGGATCAGAGGAACCATCCGCCATCGCCCCATCAACCTCCATCCTAATCCCCAGAACCTTAAAGCCTGAACAGTAAACCCTAAGACCCTAAATCCTAAGCCCTAAACCCTAAACCCTAAACCCTAAGACCCTAAATACCCTATAAGCACCATCTCCGTCATCCTTAGGCCTGCCAGAAAGCAGAGCACCGCGCCGGAAGCCACATTCCCGAATCCCGAGGATCCAAGGCAGGGTTCAGGGTTTAGGGTTTAGGGTTTAGGGGTTAGGGGTTAGGGGTTAGGGGTTTCTGGTTTAGCGGCTGATGGGTTAGGGGTCTAGAGCCTATAACCCCTAAATCTTAAACCCCAAAGCCTACACCTAAGAAGGTTTTAAGGGTTGTCAGTGGGTTGGAGTCACGGCATTGCAATTCCCCTTGAGTTCAGGATGAACGTGCCAGCTCTTAATTGGGGATTCGGGATTTTTGGCTACAATGGCTACCCGCAATTCTTCAGAGAGGGTTATAGGGGGGCATGTTTGATGGCCCTTAGGACCTGAAGCTCCGATCTCTGCACCCTGACCCGACGGGCTCATATGGCTCTGGGGACTTTGGTGCAGCTCATAGCAGCTGAGCCTCGCTGCGGCCCGAAACACAAACACAAATCGGGTTTGCGTGCGTGCAAAGGCAACGCACATGCTGAGGAACTAGGATACTGCGAGAGCTATGGTTGCAAATGACAACTCACACAGTTCACTAAAGCCCTAAACCCTAAACCCTAAACCCTAAACCCTAAACCCTAAACCCTAAACCCTAAACCCTAAACCCAAACCCTAAACCCTAAACCCTAAACCCTAAACCCTAGACCCTAGACCCTAGACCCTAGACCCTAGACCCTAGACCCTAGACCCTAGACCCTAGACCCTAGACCGTAGACCCTAGACCCTAGACCCTAAACCCTAAACCCTAAACCCTAAACCCTAAACCCAGACCCTAAACCCTAAACCCTAAACCCTGGACACCGAAAACCCCATAACCCCAAAAACCCTTATCCAAAGCCTCAGGCTGGACCCGGGCTTTGGCGCTGTGACCCGGCCGCGGACGGTTCGCCCATATCCTCCCGCCGCCCCTGCGCCGCGCTGAGCATGGCGCAGGATTGGGTTTGGGGTTTAGGGTTTGGGGTTTGGGGTTGAGGGCTGAGGGTTTAGGGCTGAGGGTTCAGGATGTGTCTAGACACTCACTCCAACTACCCGTAGCGGGTGTTGCAGCACATAGGACCCTTATTTCATAGAGATATGACAGAGGACTGTCGGGTAAGGGCTTGATAGGGGCTTCGGGCTTAGGCGCAGGGTGCTTGTGCTCCACAGCGACAGCAAGCCCTGAACCCGAGAACCCAAAGACTCTTGACCCAAAGCTCCAAAGAGTCCCAGGTCTTGCACACCCGCCCCAAACCCCAAACCCCAAACCCCAAACCCGAAATCCCAAACCCCAAACCCCAAACCCCAAACCCTAAACCCCCAATCCGAAACCCTAAACCCAAAAACCAAGTCCCCCCTCCCCTCCCTAGGTCGGCAAGTAGCGTCTCAAGCTGTGACCCGCCGGAGATGAGGCTGCCCTGATTCGGACCTGAGGCTTTAACGTTTAAAGGGCTCTTGGTTTAGGGTTTAGGGTTTAGGGTTTAGGGTTTAGGGTTTAGGGATGTTGAGGGTTTAGGGTTGTAGGTTATAGGGTTTAGGGTGTGGGGTGTACTCTTATATTCTTGAGAATCTTCATTCATGGGGCCTAGAACGGGCTTGCATGAGGCTGCAAGGGACTTAAGGTAAGTTTGCGTACGGTTTTTCGGGTTTTGGGTTTCGGGCGGCTTACTATTTGTATGGGGGTTTGTTACATGCGCATCTGGGGTTCGAGGTTTCGGGATTTCGGCCCGGGCCGCGGCCCCAATAGGGGCTGTAGCGCTGTGGGGCGTTGGGGAACTCTCTGGGGGGAGTGGTGTTTGGCCGGCCCTTCAAAGGTCTTGCAAAGTCTTGGCAACCTAAAAGCTTTGGGAATGAAGTATAGATGGCATGCACGAGGCTCATAGTTCCATCCTGAAAGCAACTTGAGGCTTCATGGCCTTAAGGGGCTTTAGGGTTTAGTGTGTAAGGTTTAAGGGCGCTTGTGAGTGAACTGCTTCCTGCAACACGCGTGGAAGCTGTCATTGTGCTACTGCGCTGCCGCAAAATGCGTGCAGCACAGGGTCTCGCCGACGGAAAAGATGACACGAGACGGAACAGCCCAACCGTCCTCTAATGCCAAAGCCAGCCAATTCTCGATTCGTTCCGGGTCGATGCCCCAAAGCCTACAGTAGGCCCCAACAGCCTAAACCCTAAACCCCAAGACCGTGAACCCCAAAACCCTGAAACCCCAAAAGCCCTCAACCGCAAGACTATGCAAGGCCCTCGAGCCCGAGAGCCAGCGCGTTCTTTGTGTCTCGCATTTGGTGCTTGAGCTCTGTTTGTGCTGAAGCTTAAGGGAGGTGAGTAGACCTGATCAAAAGCGTCCAAAACAGAAATCAATCAATACATATAAATATTATAAATATAAATATAAACAAATACATAAATAAATACTATATGTATATATATATACATATATATATATACATATATATATATACATCACATATATGTATATACATGTATATATATATGGTTTTTTAGAAAAGCCTGATATACCTACTCTTAACCCTAGACAAGCCCCTAACCCAACAAGCCCTGTATGAATCCTGACCGCGGGAAGTCATCGGAATCTGTTGTTCGCGTCCATGCGAAGTGCTCCATCTTCGGGCGGCAGATGGCTGGCATCCACTTGGAGGTTCGGGGTACTTGGAACCCAATTATCAGAGTAGTTATACCCCACTTACAAGCCCTTAATCGCCCTCATGGGGGTACAATTGGGTTATAAGTACAGCTATACTGGGTTTTGGAGTACTATACTTTAATACTTCTTTTGGTTCTGGGTTCCTATTATAGCTACTTCTACCTGAAAAGCATATACGTTTTTTCCGGGTCTACTCCAAAGTAGGGGCTATAATTGGGTTTCTAAGTACCATGAACCTCCAAGCAGGAGGATCATCCGGACTTGCTTGCCGAGAGGGTCATTGCTGCGGTCCTGACTCTGGAGCAGCTGCGTCCTACACCCTAAACCCGAAACCCGAAACCCTAAACCCTAAACCCCAAACCCTATAAACCCTATAAACCCTATAAACCCTATAAACCCTATAAACCCTATAAACCCTATAAACCCTATAAACCCTATAAACCCTATAAACCCTAAACCCCAAACCCTATAAACCCTAAACACCCCAAACCCCCAAACCCTAGACCGCCCCCATTCTAGCTAGGTAGGGCGCACTGCGCCTACGACAAGAACTGCACAACCAGGACACCAAACCCCATACGCCCTGAGAAGCTCATCCCTGTGAACCCGATATCTATACATGACACACTCACACACGCAGGGTTTCGGGTTTAGGGTTTAGGGTTTCTTGGGGTTCAGGGTTCAGGGTTCTTGGGTTACATATCAATATAAATACTTACTTCTCCAACAGCTGAACTTTAAACTTTTTGGGTTTCCTTATTTAGTAGGAATAATAAAGTTTAACCTTTTTTCCCTTGGTTGTAGGAAAAGTAAGAATACAAAATATGAAAATATCTATATACGTATGTATATATGAATAAAAATAAGTAATAAACAAATACTTTTGAATATTGGGTTAGAAGCTAGAATTTTATGCTCCTTTGGGGGCCTCTGTTCTGGCATCGTCTAGAGCCACCGAAAAGGGGCCTGCAGATTGCTATTCCAGCTCCCGGACCATCCGAGGCAGCCTTCTTCGACACCAGAGCAAGTGCGAGAGGCATGCGAGCTCTGCCAGCATTTTTTGCAGAAGTACCGTGGCTTCTGCAGGTTTCGAGCTGTGGGCTCAAGATTTTGGGGTTCGGGGCTTCTTTGGCGGCTTAGGGAGTTTAGGGTTCGGGGGGCATCTTTGTCCAGCATGAGGCAGGGGCCCTCAGGCGTTGAGGTTTCTTGCGCTCTGCGCTGCGCAAAGGCAGCCCTCTGCTGAGCTGGCCCGGAAGCTGGTGGGCGCAGAGGCCCCAGCAGTTCAACGGTTGGGCTTCCAGCTTGCTTCAGCCTGGATTCAGTCACAGCTTGCTCAGACAAAGAGGCCAGCTGGACCAGAGTGGACATCGGCCAAGGCATGGCTGTTGGAGTTACTTAGTAGCTGAGTGAGTACACTTTACACTTCGTGGGATACTCTACTCCCCTATAGAACTGAAAGTGTACACTTTTTTGGGCTGATGAACTCAGCAACTAAGGTTATCACGCTCAGAGCAGTGGAGTCTTCCCAGCACCCCTGGATATGTTCGACGGAAATGTGCTGAGGTCATCGCTTGCATTGCTCGGTTGGACTGGCCGAGTGCCTGGCCAGAGCTTACTCCCGCGCTGCTCACGTCGCGCTCTGTGGGCCCCACTCTTGTGAGCCTGGGTGTGTGGGCACAGCTCGCCGAGTCGGTGGTGGAGGACACTAAAGACATGGCCCTGCAGCGCCGGCACGAAGTTGCCGCGGCCATGACGGATCTCTTCGAGAAGCCTCCAGGAGCCCCGGCTTTGGTGGAGTCCATCCAGTCTGCACTGCAGCGCTTTGGGGGCGAGAGTCAGGTGGTGCAGGAAGTTCTCACGCTTTGCCGCGCCTTGCCCTGCGCGGTTCCCGTGAAGTTTCTGCTTCGCCACAGCTTCGACAAGATCGTTCAGATCGGCTTCCAGTCTACTGAAAGCCGAGACTATATCCCCCTTGGGAATTATTTTTATTTTTTGTTTATATAAACCCAAGAGGATGCTAAGATTTTCGTTTAAAGGTTCTAAGGGGAGTATAGGAGAGCTTGCAGTCACTGTGCTGGCATCCTGGGCAGAACAGCTGGGAACGCAGAAGCCCTCGGGCAAGGGCTCCGGAGGCAAAGGTGAATCCACGGCGCCTGCCACCCACGACACTTGCCGTCTGGCGGCAATGATTGCACGACTCGTGGAAGAGTGCCTATATCCCCCCCTTGAGAATTATGGTTTCTTTTTTTGTCTATACAAGACCGAAGAGGATATTAAAAACACTATTCTTATTAAGGTTCTCATCAGGGAGTATAGGTGCAAGTTCGACGTCGAGAGGCCCCAGAGCTATGGTTACCATCAGCAGGTCGGCCGAGTACTCTCTGACCTGTGCAGCTTCAACGCAGCCGGCTTCGGTGAAGTCCTGCCTCCTGCTGAGATCCTTGGGGGGCCACATGAACCCCTAAAAAAGGGCCTTATGGCTCGTATACCTTAGCAGGGAGTATGGAAATAAGGGTATACGACCCCCAAATTTTGGAGTTCATTTGGTTCCCAAGGATGGGCACACTTTGGAAGGCGCTTCTCTTCCTCCTCCGCTACCCTTCTGCATCTCTGCAGATCGATTCCTTGACAAGCATCCAGGTAGGCCCTTGGGATGTGTTCAATATGTTCCCTTATGGTGTTCAAGAGCATCATATTCAGGAATACTAAACCATAAGCCCCAAACCCCAAACCCCAAACCCCAAACCCCAAACCCCAAACCCCAAACCCTAAACCCTAAACCCTAAACTTTCCGAGAGCTTTAAGGGCCATCCCAGGCATGATCGCCTTGGCCCGGCACGCGCCCACATCCGGCGCCGCCTCCCGGCCCCCACTGGAAGCGCTGGTCGGCCTCTTGCACGTGGCCGTCCTGAAGCCTGTGCTGTTTCTTAGGGTTTAGGGTTTAGGGTTTAGGGTTTAGGGTTTAGGGTTTAGGGGATGGAGAGTTCGGGAACCACGGGTGCGCTAAGTTCACTTCCCTAAGATGCTCCGAACCCTTAACATCTCCACCACGGAATCCTAAATAATCTGCCCCTGTAAGGGAAGCCTTATAGGCTCCTAACCCCTTCAGGGTTTAGGGTTTAGGGTTTAGGGTTTAGGATTTAGGGTTTAGGGTTTAGGGTTTAGGGTTTAGGGTTTAGGGTTTAGGGTTTAGGGTTTAGGGTTTAGGGCTCCGGTCTCAGGGCTTAGCGTTTAGGCCCTCCAGACTCCTACCCAACTACCAAGAGCCCGCAAGGAAGACGGACCTGGTCGCTGAGAGCTCCAGGGATCATTCGGAGCGAAGCGCTTGGCTGCTTCGATGCCTGGGCCCTGCTTCGAGCCTCAGGACTGCTTGTGTTCGAGGGGTTTATAGGGCTTATGGGGTTTAGGGTGAATTAGGGTTTTAGGGTTTAGGGCTCACGGTTTACAGGGTTTAGGGTTATCGTGTTTCGGAGGCCGCGCAAGCTCGCCTCCAGCAAGTTGTTGGAGGAGCGCGAAGACGAAAGGGGCTCACCCCCGCACCACACAAAACCCAGAACGGCGCGGCGCGGGCACCCCTAAACCCTAAACCCTAAACCCTAAACCCTACATCCTAAACCCTACATCCTAAACCCTAAACCCTAAACCCTAAACCCTAAACCCTAAACCCTAAACCCTAAACCCTAAACCCTAAACCCTAAACCCTAAACCCTAAACCCTCCTCCCCTCCCTCCCCCTTCCCCTGCATGCCCTCCGCTGCGGTGCGAATGCGGAGTGCGGATGCGGTCCGGTAGCCTAGCAGTTCATGTGTATGGCCATTTCAGGAGCTTAGGGTTTGTACCCTAAACCCTAAACCCTAAACCAACCCTAAACCCTAAACCCTAAACTTTAGTAGTTAGTGTGTATGGCATTATCAGGAGCCCCACGTCCATAGCGGAGTGGTTCGAGTGGATGGCCGTGTCTGCCAGTTTCGATGAAGTGGAGACGACCTCGCCACCCGGCTAGGCTTGCGGGCTCAGCGTGCTCATAACCCCCCTCAGTATTGCAACTGTACTTATGTTTAGGGTTTAGGGTTCAGGGTTTAGGGTTTAGGGTTTAGGGGTTAGGGGTTTAGGGTTTAGGGTTTAGGGTTTAGGGTTTAACACCCCAAGTATTTGCAGCTGTACTTAGAAGCCCCTAAGTCCTCTGAGTAGGCTATAAGTAGACTTATACTTGGGGCTATAAGTACCCGTGAAGCTCCAAGTAGAGATGAGAGCCAAGGTGGGAGAAGGTTTCGGTTTTTTTGTCGGTCTCATCCCTGAGCTCTGATTCCTCAAGCTCCAAGCCCAAGCGTCTTCATCTCTACAGGGGCTCTAAAGGGAGACTTCGAGTTGTGGGAAAGCATCCTGCCTTTCCAAGGGGCTAAGGTTCTCTAGGACTCTTTGTACATCCCCTGAGCCCCCCCTTAAACGCTCCAAGAAGCAACCCAGAGACCCACAACAGAAACCTAAATCCCCCCCCCCCCAAGCCCAGTTCTGGAGAAGCAGTCAAGGCTCACAAGGCACGGTCTAGACTCTGGGGGGTTGTGCCGAATTGCAATGGTTTTTGTGGGTCTTTGTCTTTCGATTACGGAATGGGGGTGAGGTGAGCTTTGGTTTGAAAAGGGGTGTGTTGTAACCACTGCTTATACGGGTGGGGCTTATTCGGAACTTTTGAGCGATAAGGAGGAAGCAGCGTTGGCACCGTGGTTCCCAAAGAGCCCAATACCCGAATGCACGTGAAGTCATATGAAGGGCCCCTATCTAATTTAAGGCATATTCTTGAATTCAGGGGTATTGGGCTCTCTACCCTAATCCCAAAACCCCAAACCCCAAACCCCAAACACCAAACCCTAAACCCTAAACCCTAAACCCTAAACCCTAAACCCTAAACCCTAAACCCTAAACCTTTGGGCTCTCTAGGTTCCTTAGCCTGCTGCATGACAGAGTTGGGGTGGTGGCTGGGACTCTGGGAGGGTTTAGGGTTTGGGGTTTAGGGCTTACGGTTTAGAGTTTAGGGTTTTAGGGTTTAGGGTTTAGGGTTTAGGGTTTAGGGTTTAGGGTTTAGGGTTTAGGAACCCAAGCCCGAAACTCGCAGACCTCGAGCCCTAAAACCCGAAGTCCAATGCCAAGAGGTTGGTGCTACCAGGGTTTTCTTCGTAAGCAAAGCGGCCAACAGTAGATATGAACATGTGTGCTTCGCTGGAGAATTCGGTGACTTGAGTGCCCGGGGTAGCATGCAGCCCATCCGTCCCTCCTTCAAACTGGGCTGCCAGTGTGAGCGAGTTCTGGGAAAGCATCCAGCATTACAAACCCGAAGTTCCCGAAATCTCCTACCACCCCTACAGCCCAAACACCCGAAGTCCCTGAAACCCTGGAAAATGCCTTCAACCTCTGCAAGCACCCCCAAAAAACCACTGAGCACGGCAAGAAGCTGTAGAAACCCTTGAAACCCTAAACCCTAAACCCGAAGCCCTAAACCCTAAGCTCGAAAGGCTCCCAAGTTTCCCCCCCCAACTGGCGCTGGATATAGAAAGTACACTCATAGGTACCCTAAAAGGGGCCCTGGTTGGAGTTATCCTACTTAGAACTCTATTTAGATAAGATAAGTACTTACTAAGTCCTCCGACCCTCCCGGCAGTCCTCAATAGCTAATAGGGGGACTATACTCCCTATTCAGGACTGTTACTATAGGGGGAACATCCCAACATTGTGACATCTTAAGGGGGGTACTAACAGTCCTTTAGTAGGGATTGGAGTAGCCCCCATTAAGGGCTGTTAGTATAAGGGGGAACATCTCAAGAAACCCTAAACCCTAAACCCTACACCTTAAGCCCCTAAACCCAACACCCTAAACCCTAAACCCTAAACCCTTAACCCTTAACCCTAAACCCTAAGCCGCAGTCCCTTTGTTTGGTGAAGGTCGGCATGGTCCGCACACTCGGCCGCGAGCTCCTGGGGGAGATCTGCCGGCCTGGCACTGCCGGCGAAGGGGAAGGTAGGACCCCAAACCCTGTAAACCTTAAACCCTATAAACCCTATAAATCCTATGAACCCTATAAACCCTATAAACCCTATAAATCCTATGAACCCTATAAACCCTAAACCCTAAACCTTAAACCCTAAACCCTACTGCACCCCCCAAGTACCCCTTAAGAAGAGCCTAAGTGTACCTTACTTAGGACCTCCTACAGAGTACAATGCTTCAGAGAGGTTGTCTAGAGTTGATTGTTATGCTCAGAGCGATGGCCCTCCTGAATGAAGAGCCTCCGGCTCAAGCCGCCGACCCCGGCAGGTGGGGGCGGGTGGCGGGGGTGGGTTCGGGGGGGGTGGGGGTGGCCAAATTTGAGACTTTCCGCCCTAGCGTGGTCAGCCAGGTCCCATGGTCATGTTGTGGGTTCCTCCACCACGGAAAAAGTTGCCGGGGCACCCCACCCTAACCCCTGCGCATTGGGGAAACAGCGCCGCGAGGGTCGGCGGATCTGTCCTCAAATGCCGAGCCCAAAACATGAAGACCCCAAACCCCAAACGCCCAAAGCAAAACAAAGAAACAGAGGCCTACAACCCTCTGGTGGTGAAGGTTTATGCAATTTTCAGCGCAGCGCTCCGCGATTCTGAGCGTTTCGACCTTATCTCGGGCCTCTACACACGGATTCAATGGCTTAAACAACTAATAACCGAACGAACTGAATTGTTTTACCTCGAACATCCCCACCCTCTCTTGGTAGAGATACTCTGGGGTTGGGCACTCCAGGGAGACTCTGGGGCTGGGCAGGGTTGGGCAGTCCAGGGACACCCCTAGAGTTGGGCGCTCCAGGGACACTTTGGGGTTGGGCACTCCAGGGATGAGCGAGGAGTAGACCGGCCGAGGAGAAGAGTTGAGTTTAAATCTAACAACCCCACACCGAGGGTGGGGAACAGCTAAAGAACCTCAGAACCAGGTATTCCGTGATAATGGCATGTGGTTTTCGAGTTCGCTGTGAGATCCCGATGCCGGATTTTGTTGAAGAGAAGCCAGGTGGCTTCAGGATGTTCGGCGCATGTTGCGGATGAAATCTAGGATCCAGTGCTTTGCTGCAGGTTCTAGGGCTCCCCACCCATGAAACCCTCAAGCTCGTGGCTAGTTCTCCAAGTTCGGGTCCCCATTCCTGGGTCCCCTACATCGTACGGCACCCAAGAAGGACCCCAAAAGGGATCCTGATTTCGAGAGCTACCCACATCATGACCGGCTCTAGGCTTCGCGGCGCTTTGCCGCTTTGCCGGATCGCTGGTCGCAAGGGCTTTGGCTGGCGACGCGACTGCCAGTTGGGCAGAAGCGTCCTGGATCGTGTTGAGGGTTTAGGGCTTAGGGATGTTTAGGGTTTAGGGTTTAGTGTTTAATCATGTTTAGGGTTTACGGTTTAGTGTGGGTGTGAGACGCTGAAGTGTAAGGTCTGAGCTCAGCTGTTGCTGGTTTGCATCTTCACCTTCATCTGCGTTTGGAATTTACATTAGCATGTACTAGCTCCTATTCTGATCCATAGTCAGCCCGCTATCTCGAAGCTCCTACCCGCCAAGTCTATGATTCTGATGGTTGCACAGAAGCCTTACCCAAAGGCTCCAATGTAGTTCCTTTTTGGGGTAGTATACTAGAATCCCCTATAACTACCGCAAAAAGGAACTAAAAAGGAGCCAAACCCTAAACCCTAAACCCTAAACCCTAAACCCTAAACCCTAAACCCTAAACCCTAACCCTAAACCAAGGAATACGACAGTGCCCTAGTTCTGGTGGAAGCCACAAGCCTCGAGGCGCTGAAGTTTGCCCAGAAGAACTCCCTGGATCCTTGGTAGCCCAGTGGGTACCCTTTACCCCTTTTTTTAGTTGGGTTCTGGGTTTAGGGTTTAGGGCTTAGGGCTTAGGGTTTAGGGTTTAGGGTTTAGGGTTTAGGGTTTAGGGTTTAGGGTTTAGGGTTTAGGGTTTAGGGTTTAGGGTTTAGGGTTTAGGGTTTAGGGTTTAGGGTTTAGGGTTCCCTTATAAGGCAGCCACCACAAAAAAAGGGTGCCCTGATTATTAAGATATGGTCACTGGGCTGCTAAGGATCTGGAAGGTGTCTCCAAGCCCCTGCTGCACTTTCTGCAGCAGGTCTGCGTGGAAGGGGCCACCTTCCACCCTGCCATTGAGCATCGAAGGCTCGAGTTTCTCTCCACCTGCAGCCCCTTCTTCAAGCTCTGGGCCGAGGATGTGCTGCGAGATGCGCTGGCGCGAACCCTGGCGCCCATCCGGACACCCCACCCTGAGGCTCAGAAGGCCCACCAGCGCGGCATCAAGCTCGAGCAGAGGCTTTGCTCAAATTGTAGACATCGTGGCTCCTTTGCCCAGCTTTCTCTGCAGCCTCTGCTGTCACCTGAATTCCAAGGAACCCAGAGCCCTTAACCCCTCAGTGGAGTCTTTCAGGAAAGAAGCTCCAAGCTGGGAGCTTTCAAGAATGCGGGCTCCCCTCTCAACTGTGGGACCACCTCCCGGTCCCAACTATCGGGGAGGAATGGTGGTCTCCCTGCGAATTCTGCTGTCAATTTTTAAACAGGTACCCTAAGCCCCAAACCCTAAACCTTAAACCCCAAACCCCAAACCCTAAACCCTAGACCCTAAACCCTAGACCCTCACCCTAAACCCTAAACCCTAAACCCTAAACCCTCAACCTTGGCATGCAGAGAAAGGAGGGCCTTGGGCACCTTCGTGGCCATCTGCAAGTCGGGCGCCCTGGGTGCCAACCAGCTCGAGGCCTGTTTGGGGGGGCCTCTCTGACTGCAAGCGGAGCCCCTAGGGGTTTAGGGTTTAGGGTTTAGGGTTTAGGGTTTAGGGTTTAGGGTTTAGGGTTTAGGGTTTAGGGTTTGCTGACTGAAGCGACGCGCCTCGACCCAAGGGGTCGTGGGCGGCGCGTCGCGCGAAAGCTAAAAACCCCCCACCCAAACCTTACTCTATTAGGGTTTAGGGTTTATTTTTTGGGATAGTTCGCTCGTTGCTTTGTATTCTCTCCTGTAATTGATATTTTTTAATAATATACAGCAATTTGAATATAAATCAAAAGGACAAGTAAAGCAGAGGGCAGCAGTATGTTTATATGTTGTGTCTTGACGCCCGAACAGGCCAGAACAGGCCAGGACGCGGGTCCCAAAATCGCGCTCGGGGCCGCGGCGCCATCGCTCGCTGTCGCTGCGCTCTGTGGCGCCGCTGTGTACAAGAACGTTTAGAGGCACCAAAAAAAGCCTTGAAAAGGCTTGAAAAAGCTTCAAAAAACCCTCAACAAGAGGGGCCCCAGGATCTGCCCTGGCCCACAATGAAAGTGCGATTTTTTAGTACTGAAATCGATGGTTTTGGGCACCCCGGGCCTCCGGGAATGTTAAATTACGAGGCCGGGCCTCCACAGGCCAAAACAGGCCAAGAAAAACAGTGGAGGCCCCTTGCAAAGGCCCTACGAGTCCCCTGACAAGGCCCCTGGCAAGGCCCCTGGCAAGGCCCCCGGCCCCTGGCAAGGCCCCTTGGCAAGGCTTTCTGGCAAGGGCCGGCAAGGCTCCTGGCAAAGGCCCCTGGCCAGTCCCCTGGCGGCCCCTGGCGCCAGGTTCCGCTTGCCCCCCCCCGCATCGCCTCCCCACTCTCATCACTCCCCTGCCTCAGGCCCCCCTTTCCGCCGCCCCCACCCTCTCCCACTCCACTCCCTAACCCTCCCACCAACCCTCCCCACCCTCATCATTACCCCCTCCCACCATCGTGCACCATCCGACCGCCCCCCCGCGCTCTCATCGCTTCTTCATCTCTATGCCCCCCAGTCCACCCCTGCCTTCCGCCCCCAACTCCCCAATCCGACACCAACCCTTTACCGTCACCCCCCACAGCCCTTGGCAAGGCCCCTGGCAAGGCGCCTGGCAAGGCCCTGACAAGGCAAGGTCCCTGGCAAGGCCCCTGGCAGGCAAGGCGCCTGGCAAGGCCCCTGACAAGGCCCCTGGCAAGGCCCCTGGCAAGGCCCCTCACAAGGCCCCTGGCAAGGCCCCTGGCAAGGCCCCTGGAACACGAAAAATCCTAAATCCTAACCTAAATCCTAAACCCTAAACCCTAAACCCTAAATCCTAAATCCTAAATCCTAAATCCTAAATCCTAAATCCTAAATCCTAAATCCTAAATCCTAAATCCTAAATCCTAAATCCTAAATCCTAAATCCTAAATCCTAAATCCTAAATCCTAATTTTTAAAGGGGAAGGACGGGGGTCTAGGCTTTAGGGTAGTACAATATGCTTTAGGGCTGTACGCCCTGTTCCCTCTTTCAAAGCTGTGAGGAGTGCGTTACGGTGCCAGAAGCTAACTCTTCTGGCACTAAAGAGAGCATCTGCCTCCAACTGCTAGACTGTCGCTACTCAGTTGTCGGCTGCCGTCGCTAGAGGCTCGGCGGGCTCGCTGCGGCCCGCTGCCTTGCCGGCAGCTAATCAGGGGCCTTGCTCGCAGTTTAGGGTTTAGGGTTTAGGGTGGCCTGGTAAGAACTTAATCTCGCGGGTTGTGGTGATGCAAAGTAGCTGCTGTATTGGAAGCCGCCCCATTTAAGGCCCAAGTATGTCATAACCCTAAACCCTAAAACCCTAAAACCCCAAACCGCAGGGCCCCTGGGTTGATATGAGTTCCCCTTCATTCGACCCAAAGCTGACAGAGACAAGCTCAGAGGGTCCGTGATTTCGATGCAACCCTTGGTTTTGGGGGGGGCGTTTCACGATAGGCCCGAGGATGGTCCCAAAGGAGCTGAAGTACTATTCTTTGTCCGATTAGTATGGTGATGATGATTCTGATGACTATTTTTGTTGTTATTGAATATCGTTATGATGTTGTAGTGTTACTCATAGTACTGTTCTTACTGTTTGTTACGACCATTGCAGTATGTTGGGGTTTAGGATGGCGTGGCCCTTTTGTGAGGGCGCAGCCGCGCCAGCTTGGGTGGTGTGCGTTGGCGTCGTCTCTCTGGTCGCCCAGAGGGCCGAATGTGGTTTAGGGTTTAGGGTTTAGGTTTAGGGTTTATGGTTTAGGGTTTATGGCTTAGGGGTTCATAACCTTGGCCCTGAGACTGAAATCTGAACCAACCGAACAACTTTCACATCGTCAGCAAAAAACCTGAACCCCAAACCCCGTAAAAGAAGAACCCTTATCCCGGCAATCCTCCTAAACCTCAAAACCTCGAAACCACTCCTATACCGCACAACCCCGAACTAAGCCCTAAGCCCTAAACCCTAAACCCTAAACCCTAAACTCTAAACCCTAAACCCTAAACCCTAAACCCTAAACCCTAAACCCTGAGCTTTCTGAAGTCGCAGGCGCTGAACCAGGAGTGCACGCAGCTGGCGGGCAGCGTCTCCTCCGCGCACGCGCGGGGCCAGCTAGTGGAGGCCCTGGCGCTGGCGTGTGCATCCTGCCCGGATCTGGAGTCTTGGCTTTTAGGGTTTAGGGTTTGGGGTTTAGGGTTTAGGGTTTAGGGTTTTAGGGTTTTAGGGTTTTAGGGTTTTAGGGTTTTAGGGTTTTAGGGTTTTAGAGTTTTAGGGTTTTAGGGTTTTAGGGTTTTAGGGTTTTAGCGTTTTAGGGTTTTAGCGTTTAGGGTTTAGGGGTTTGCCCCTTAATCTAAGGGAGTACAGCTCAAATCATATTCAATGCAAGATTCCTATTTGAATTCAGGTTAATTCCTTCATTAAGGGGTATTGGGCTCTTTGGGCAAGTAACAGCCGCCTGTCCCCAATCTTACACTCAACGACTCTGGCTCATTCGACCATTCGACCATGCAAGTCTCAAGCCCTTGCTTCCCAAACAACCAGCTGTGTTTGGAGAGCGCCCTCTACAAACACACTAAACCCGAAACCCCCAACCCTCCACCCTAAACCCCAAACCCCAAACCCTACCCCGAGGAAAAGCAGCGGCAAGCGCAGCTATTCAACGGAGTCCTTGAGCAACTTGGCAGCACAGTGGTACCCTTTTTTTCTTTTGTTTGTTCAAGGTTCCTTTATAAAGTAACTATCCCTAAAGTAACTATCCCTAAACCCTAAACCCTAAACCCAAAAATCACAAGATGGTTAGTGGGCTACCAAGGCAAGGGACGGCCGCCTGGTTGGGCTCGGAGATTGCGTCCATCGATGCGCAAGGCTTCTCACTTGGGGTTTAGGGTTCAGGGTTGTAGGGTTAGGGGTTTAGGGTTCAGGGCTTAGTGTTTAGGGCTTAGGTTTAGGCTTTAGGGGGGGGGGGGGGGGGGTTCTTGTGGCTGTTTTTTCTCTTTCTTTTTTTGGACGGGGTGGAGGGAGGGTGGGGTCTTTGGAGTTATTTGAGGCTGTTCAGGAAAGCAGGCCGTGGCACACTTAAGCAGCCATGACAAGTCGGAAAAATGAACGTCGCAGTGAGGTTTGCTGAGCATGCTCTTGACCGCTGCCCGCGAGTCCCCACCAATGGCAGATTTCAAGCTGGAAGAGCCCAATCTGGCCAAGCTGAGGGACGCAAGGACATTGCTTTCGAGCTTCTGCGGCGTCGTTTCCCGCACTGCTCCGAAAGTCTTGGAACCCAGCCTGCCCGATCCAGTGGTGAAAGACTGGGCACCCGGCATTTTCCGACTGCTGCAAACCATGGCCAACTTGTACGTCGAGGCAGCTGCCGGCGATGAGCTGGCGCGGCTTCTGGTGTTCTTCCCGGCGAAGCCGGAGTTAGAGGGCATGTTACTTTGTCATGGTAACAGTTTGCATTTTTAAGGGTGCTTAAAAGGCATGTTACTTTGTCATAGTGGCGTAACATTTTTGCATGTTTAAGGGTACTTAAAGCCAACAAGGCGTAGACATTGACATTTTCGTATGATCCCAACCATGGATCCAGGTTAGGCCGGTATCTGGGCTCGGACGAGGAGAAGGAGATCATGGAGAAGTTCTCCGGCGGTCTCAACCCTCGCTGGGTCCAGGCCCTAAACCCTAAACCCTAAACCCTAAACCCTAAACCCTAAACCCTCCAGGCCATCCGGGGCCTGGTGCATGAGCTCCGGGGTCATGCGGCCAAAGCGGGCCGTGCATCTAAGCAGGGTCTTATGATATTGAGGCCCTTGGGATATGTTGTATTGTCCCTCAATTTTTGGGTTTAAGAGGATTCTATTTTGGAATTCTTTCCCTTACTGGGTGTAAGAGGATCATATTGTAGGAATATGTTCCCTTAATTGGTTTAATTAAGAGGATCACATGTAGGAATACGTTCCCTTAATTTGGGTTTAAGAGGATCATCTGTAGGAATATTTTTCAGAGGGTTTTAGGGCCATCCTAGGCATGCATGGCGTGCCACGGATTCTGGGAGCTGGGTGAGTCCGTGGTCTGGTTGAAACTTCGTCATAGTTGGGTACCATTTTACATTTTTAAGGGTACTTAAACCCTATACGAAATAGACATTTTACATGTTTAAGGGTACTTAATATAAACCCTATAAGGAATAGACGTTTATATTTTTAATATTATCCAAACCATGAAGCAGGAAAGATGTGGCGCACAGCATCACTGGGGTGCGGCCCCATGCCGCCGAGCTCTACTTGCGGGAGCTCTTTACGCCCTTGGTCACTAGGTTTTGGGGTCTTGGTGTGTTTTTTTATATAATTATACTTTTCCCTTTTTGGGTTTAAGAGGAATCCATATGTAGGGATAGGTTTTTCATATGTTCCCTTATTGGGTTTAAGAGGACCCATATTTAAGGAGATTGTTCAGAGGGTTTCAGGGGGGGCCATCCTAGGTGAAAAATTCTGCGCTCATGCAAGATGTGCGGCTTGGGGACTTCAGCAACTTGCTAGCTGAAGGAGTAGACTTTTTTTTTTTTTTTGGGGGGGGGGGGTAAGGGGGGTGGGCTAAACCCTAAACCCTAAACCCGTAAACCCGCTCATGGACTCGGCCACTAAGGCAAGGCCTTTCTGCCTGCCCTGATCAAAGGCATCTCCACACAGCTGCAAGAGGCCTGGGCTGTGAAACCCACCGAAGCTTTGGTGCTCTTGGGAATTGCCATCCAAGATTTTAGTTTTTATGGGCTTTGGGGTTTAGGGTTTAGGGGTCTATTGGGTGCTCTTGAGAATTGCCTTCTAAGATTTTAGGCTTTGTAGGCTTTAGGGTCTAGGGATGTTTAGGGTTTCGAGGCTTGCGGTCTAGGGTTTAGGGTTACGTTCAATTTTAGGGTTTAGGGTTACGTTCAATTGAGGCTGTTTCAGTTGAAGTTGCCGGGAACCACCAAGGAAGAGTCAGCGGTGGTAAAGATGAGTGTGGCCGGCGTATATCCATGGCTCGACCCCGCCCACGCAGCCTCGGTCGTGTCCTTCTCCCGCGCGGCAGTTCCCCGACTGTTCAGCGCAGACTAGGAGCTCGATAAACCTCTAAACCCTAAACCCTAAACCCTAAACCCTAAACCCTAAACCCTAAACCCTAAACCTCGGCACGAGATGGCCATGAGATATTCGCCCCCTCTACCTCCCAGCAGGCTCCTCCATGCATCTAAAATCTGGACCCCTACAACCCCAAACCCCGACTACACCCGGTTCAACCTCTAAATCCCCTTCACAAAAGAACAACACCCAGGTTCACCTGCTGGCGGCACTGGCCGGCGCCGAACTGCCCCAGGCGGATCGGAGAGTCAGGTTTGAGGAGTCGGGTGTTGTTGCCTCTTGGAGGCTATGGTATAGGGCGATTCAGGGATGCAGCAGACAGGGTTTAGGGCTTAGGGTTGGGTTTAGGGTTTAGGGTTTAGGTTTAGGGTTTAGGGTTTAGGGTTTAGGGTTTAGGGTTTAGGGTTTAGGGTTTAGGGTTTAGGGTTTAGGGTGTAGGGTGTAGGGTGTAGGGTGTAGGGTTTAGGGTTTTGGGTTTTGGGTTTTGGGTTTTAGGGTTCAGGGTTCAGGGTTTAGGGTTTAGGGTTTTGGGTTTTGGGTTTCGGGTTTAATTAGGGTTTGGGGTTTAATTAGGGTTTAGGGTTTAGGGTTTAGGGTTTAGGGTTTAGTGTACTGAAAAAGCCCAGGGCCTGGGCCCTGAATGTTGAGTGCTGGCTTCAGGACCGTCCGCAAGACCGTACGCAACACCCTAAACCCTAAACCCTAAACCCTAAGCCCTAAGCCCTAAACCCTCCGAATCCGAATCCCTGGACTCCGTTCGGACGCAGGCAACTCAGCTGGAGGATCCGGAGGCGAACCTCTTTCAGGCGAAGCGATCGGTGCCTCAGTCGACTGCAAACCGCAAGAGGAGGCATCTCGTCAGAGTTAGGGTGTGCGTGTTTCAGGGTTTAGGGTTTATAGGGCTTAGGGTTGAATTCTAGGATGTTTGGGATTTTGCATACAAAAGCCAGAGCGTACTACTACTCTGGAGAAACGCTTCGGAATCTTTTCCGACGAGCCATATCCAGGGAATATAGCTGCAACTAGCTTTGAGGTGTACGGCCCCTTGAATCAAAGACTAAACCTCACACAAAAAACGGGGGCCTAGTAAACAGTTCAGGTATCTTGCATAGTTAAAGGGTTTAGGGTTTAGGGTTTAGGGTTGAGGGGGCATCATCCGGCTCCTTGGGTGAGGAAAGGCCGCAATGCGAACCGATTCGCAGCTCTCGACGGCGCAGAGGCCATGGAGGTGCAAACTGCCGAGAAAGCAGCCTGCCAGGATTGAAAGAATAGTCTTTAGGGTTTAGGGTTTAGGTTTTGGGTAAGCCCAAGACTATCATGTATAGCAGAGCTGTAGAGGCACTTCGTGGATACTGACTACTCGGGGGCTATACCTTAAACCCAACAATTATGACCCAGAGTAGGCCCTCATTCCCCTTTGTTTAGGGTTTAGGTTCCCTTAGAAACCCCTTTAAACCAAAAAGGGGACCCCTGTTCATTCCCAGCTTTGTCTTGGGCCTCGACAAAACCCCTCAGACCCCTACTCTCCCTCAAAGGCCCTTTGAAGCCCCAAACCCCTAAACCCTAGACTCTAAACCCTGAACCCTAAACCCAAACCCCTAAACCCTAAACCCTAGACTCTAAACCCTAAACCCTAGACTCTAAACCCTAAACCGTAAACCCTAAACCCTAAACCCTAAACCCTAAACCCTAAACCCTAAACCCTAAACCCTAAACCCTAAACCCTAAACCCTAAACCCTAAACCCTAACGCCACCCCACTCTCTTGTCTTTGGGGGTAGGCGGGCGCTGGTCGAGCGCTCAGTGAGACCCTGCGAGGAGCCCCAGGCGGGCGACCTTACCCTCGAGGCAGGCACAGGCCGAGTCAGCAGCCGTGGCAAAGATACCCTAACGGTCCTGCATTGGAGGCCCCCTGGGAGGGCCCCTGGAGACCCCTGCGTCCCTGACCCCGTCCGCTGGGCTGCAGGAGCAGGGGTCGTTTTGCCGCGGCAGGCAAGGCTCCGGCCTCCGGCCTCCTCTGAGCTGTCCACTCGCTTCGAGCGTCTCCGGCCCTGCCTCCCTGGCTTTAGCCCCTTCGCGCCAACCCAAGCTGTCTTCGCTGACCCTGCCTCGCCTTTCCGTCTGCGCATCGCAAATGCCCGGTACTGGTGTCTTCCTGCCTCTGGCCTTGTCCTGGCCCTGCTGCAGCTTTGTGCCTGGTCCACGCACCTTGTGGAGGTCCCCCAAAGGGCGTGAGTGCTGACTCATGTGATGCTTTGTGAAAAATGAAAGTCTTAACTCCTTGAGAGTCGTAAGTGTGCTGGGTAGGTCTGCAGACTACCGCGCCCTAAACCCTAGACCCGAAACCCTAAACCCTAAACCCTGCCTAAGCAAAGCCCAAGGCGGTGGCGAAGCCGCCAGGGCAGGGACCGACCGGTCTCGTCGCGAGCATCCTCAGGGACTCCCAGCTGCGCGGCTTGGTGGCATCGCCAGGGAGACCCAAGGAACAGGGTTTTTTAGGGTTTAGGGTTTAGGGTTCAGGGTTCAGGGTTTAGGGTTTAGGGTTCAGGGTTCAGGGTTCAGGGTTTAGGGTTTAGGGTTTAGGGTTACTTGAGGACTATATGCCTTATATCATACAGGGTTCCTAAGTATCCAGGTAGGCCCTTGAGATATTTCATAGTTTCCAGTTCTTGGGTCTAGGAGGAGCATATTTAGGAACATTTTTTCAGAAGGCTTCAAGGCCAGCCATCCTAGAAATTCTTCAAGCCTTAAACCCTAAATATTTCAGACCTTAAATCAAATTGAAGGATCGGGTCTAGGGCTTATAGAGTCTTAGGTCTTGCAAGGCTTAGATTATATTTAGATTCTGGGATCCCTATAGATAATGTGAGGTATATTCCTTAATTGAGGGGTTGCTGGGCTCTTTGGCTTCGGAATGGGGGGAGACACAAGAAAGGCAATATTGGTCAACCCCGTATGTTGCAGACGCATGCCCTGCCTACATCTCGATCTGCTCTCTGCTGAGTGGTGTAGGGCGTCAGGGGTTTAGAGGTCCAGGCCTTTGGGTTGATCTCAGCACCAAACCCTAAACCCTCAACCCTTGAGTCGTTGCAGCTGCAGGCGGTACCCTGCGTGCAGCCCTCGCAGAGTTCCTGCTGGTGCCGGAGCACTCCGGGCCAAGTTTCAATATATTTTGACTTCAGTATGTATTCCAGACTCGTTCTGCCCTCTACCAGCCCGGAATAATTTTAAAAGTCGCTGAGCCACGATCCCTTTTCGGAGGTATAGCTTGCAGAATCCATGTTGCTGACCCCCCAAATGAAGGGACGCCAATGTATGAAAAACTACCCCCCTAAACCCTATGAACCCTATCAACCCTGTAAACCCTTCAAACCCTTCATTCAAACCCTGTAAGCCTTATGAGCCCTATAACCCCTGTGAAGCCCTAAGCCATGCAGATTTTTTGGAGCTAAGGAAGGAGACCATCACGCGCGCGTTGGTTGGGATGGGGGCTTGGACCGCGCAGCTGTGGAACATGCCCGCCTGCTGCAGCTCGTGGGGGGGGGGGGGGGGGGGGGGGGGGGGGGGGGGTGTTGAGGGTTTAAGGTTTGGAGTCGGTTTGCTTAGGGTGAGTTTAGGCTGTCTAGGGTTTATGGTGTTTGCAGGTTTTTAAAGATTTTGGGCTTAGGGTTCTCCATCTGCACACGGAAGGGGTAGTTCTACTGGCGAGGGCCTTGTTCTTCAACCAGGGCAAACATACTCACTTGTCTCACGGCCCAGAAGTCTTCATGAACTTCGAACCCTCCCGGCTGCAAACTACCCAAAGCCGAGGTTCAGGGCGTTTTTGGGATCCGGGGGTTGGAGAGTGGGGGGTGGGGGGGGGTTGCGGTTCCCTGAACCCTGAACCCTAAACCCTCAACCCTAAACCCCTAAACCCGGCTTGCAGGCAGCTCTTTACAGCTTGCAGCCCCATGGGGTGGAGGTCTTAGGTCACTCGGAAATCTGTTTCGAAGATGTCGGGTCTGAGGGCTGCCCCTGAATGCCACTTCTACAAAATCCAGCCCTTGAAGCCCTGGAAAACCTAAGCACGAATCCGAGCACCTGTTTAATTAATACCTCCACATTTAAAGAATTTGTTTCGTCGAGAAGCCCGCCGGAAGACTGCTTTCCATTGCGGGGGTTTTCGTATGGGCCAATACCACCACATCTAAAGACTTTTTTCTGGGGGGGGGGTTGAAACTCCATCGGCTTTGGTGTTTTTCTTTGTGAGCTGCAGTTTGCTTCGGTGAAACTACACATCTTAAAAGTAAAAGCTTTAAAGAAGCTGAGGCCTTAGTTTTCTAGAAGCTGAGGCCCTTCAGAAAGCTAGGATTTCTTATGTGATTGCTTACTGGAGGAGAGAAGTTTTCATTCTTTCCTGAGCTACCCTTTATGGGCTGTGCCCGGCAAAGACAGCATCACATTTATAAAAAGAGATCACAATTTTGGGAGGCCCGGGGGGGGGGGGGGGCCTATTGTTTTCAATAACACATTCCTCTTGTTTTTAGTAGAGAATCAATACGTTGCCATGGTCTTATTATTGCGGCGCCTTGCCTTTCTTATTGCGCTGCGGGGGGGGGGGGGGGGCATTTAAACAGGTGCTCGGATTAAACCCCAAAACCCCTAAACCCCCAAACCCTAAACCCCTAAACCCCAAACCCCTAAACCCCAAAACCCCTAAACCCCTAAACCCCAAAACCCCTAAACCCTAAACCCTAAACCCTAGACCCTAAACCCTAAGCCCGCCCGACTAAGCTCCGAGGATCACGCGGGGAGAAGACTTGGCAGCCCTGTCCGCGGGAAGTTCCTGGCTGCTGAGGCAATTAAACAGAGTTACTAGTACCATACCCAGGGTTTAGGGTTCAGGGTTTAGGGTTTAGGGTTTAGGGCTATAGTTGGAGGTTCATGGTACTTATGGGCCCAATTATAACTGCACTTATCACCCAATTATAACCATGTTAGGGCACTTCTCTAGGCGTTTTCAGTGGCTTCTAAGTGCTCCAAGTACTTCCGGGGCCTGATAGTTAGGTTACTGGAGCCCTTCAGGGCTCAATTATTAGGGTTTAGGGTTTAGGGTTTAGGGTTTAGGGTTTAGGGTTTAGGGTTTAGGGTTTAGGGTTTAGGGTTTAGGGTTTAGGGTTTTAGGTCCCTGGAAGTATAGGATAGTGTTCGAACACATCGTAAAACGCGTTGTTCCGGTTGAAGTTAGATCTCTTTGTTGAGAAAGCTAGCAGAATGGGATACAAAGGACATCACCTGGCTTCCTTTCTAAGGGTGGTGCCATGGGCCCTTACTATGTCCCTTACCTCCTTTAAAGGCTTCTGAAGTATGGGCCCTTGGGTGGTTTCTGTTAAGGGCCCATAACAAGGGAAAATGTAACCCCTAAACCCGAAACCCTAAACCCTGAACCCTAAACCCTAAACCCTAAACCCTAAACCCACGTAACTGCCCTAAGATCCTTGTTGCGATCACTTAACCCAGGCTCTGCGGATCGGCTTCCAGAAACTGGCGAGATCCTGCACGTGGCCAGCGATGTCCTGCGAAACCTGGGTTGCTGTTTAGCTGCGGTTTAGGCTTTAGGGTTTCGGGTGACCTGTTCTCTGAAAAGCTTCATGTTCTGCACAGTGAGGCAGCATCACCCCTAGACTTAACCCTAAACCCTAAACCCGGCTCTGCCTTCAAAAGGGTTTAGGGTTCAGAGTTTAGGGACTAACTCTGAACCCGAAGCCTTTTTGAAGGCAAAGCCGAGTTTTGGCTTAAGGGTGCAGGGTGTAGGGTTTAGGATTTCAGGTCACCCTAAACCCGAAACCCTAAACCCTAAACCCTAAACCCTAAACATCCCTAAACCCTAAACCCTAAACCCGAAACGGTCACCAAAGCAAGAGCCCAGGAGTCCTTCCCCAGGGCATCCTCAAGCCCGTCGGAGAGCTGGTCGCTGGGAGGAGCCCTAGCCCGCCTTCGGACGGAGGCTTAGCTATATCCCCCTTGGGAATTATTCTTTATTTTTGTCCTTGGGAATTATTCTTTATTTTTGTCTATATAAAACCCAAGAGGATATCAAACAAATTGTTTTTTTTAAGGTTCTAAGGGGAGTATAGTTAGCAGCGGACCAGGCTGGCCTATTTTACCCTACAACTCCCTCTAACAGGCCTCTTCAGGCCTTAAAACCCAAAAGGGCACTCTTTTCATTCCTAGGTTCCTCCTGTGTCTAGAGGCCCTTTGTAGGGCCCTTGTAAAGAGCCAACCCCCCCCCCCCCCCCCAAAAAAAAGGCTGGGCTACCCAGGCCTGGATGGGCCTTATAATCCCCATTCTCGGTTATAGGGTCTACTAGCCCATGCTGGGAGTGAGTCCTCTTTGAACATCTTTTTTTGGGGGAGGGTGCGGGGGTTTAAAGGCTTAGGGCTTAGGGTCCCCAATTATCCCTATGTTATGCCAAAGGTTTTAAAGAGGGTTTGCCGGGCTTCCCTGAAAAGGGGATACCTCCCCCTCCCCCCTATGTAATTTAGGCCTGAGATGCTGGAGGGGTACCCCTTTTGGGGGGAGGTGTGGCCGGCTCTATATGCAGGTAAGGGCGAAGCCCAAACCCTACAAACCTTTATGGTACTTTTCCCCTAGACAAACCAAGGAGGCGCCCTTTGCAACGCGGTGCGGCAGAGCTGGAGCAGCTTCACCGCCGCAGTCACTGCGGACTCCAAGCGCAGCGCCTCACTGCTGGCGCCTGGGGCAGCCGAGAGCCCAACTAAGGAAAGAGACCTTAAAGTTATTATGGGGATCCTTGATGTATGATTTAAGGTAGATTCCTTAATTAAGGGGTACTGGGCTCTTTGGGGAAGAGAGGGCTTAGGCTTTTGAAGTTCGCGAGGGTTCAGGGGCTTTTGGACTTTCAGGGGTTTGGGGTTTGGGGTTTGGGGTTTAGGCTTTAGGGCTCAGGGTCGAGAGAAGAATTGACAACTAGCGGTGAAAGCACATAGAAACCCAATCCCTAAACCCTAAACCCTAAACCCTAAACCCTCCAGTGCTTGCTGAAAGCCCTTCGGCGGCTGTGGGCCGAGGTGTGCGAGTGCACGAACCCCGTGTTCCTCGCTCTCCTGGTTCTGGTGAAGTTCTTCAAGCTTCAGTGTCGGAAGTTGGAGCCTGGGAACTAAATAGGGTTCAGGGTTCAGGGTTGAGGGTTTAGGGTTTAGGGTTTGGGGTTTGGGGTTAGGGGTTTAGGGCTTAGGGAACTGTAGGGCTTTAGGGTTTCAGGAGGTTTTCGGCGCTTACAGGGTCCAGGAGCCTGGGGGCTGTAGGGGCTTTAGCTTCAGGGCTTAAAGCCTTTAAGGTTCAGGGTCTAGGAGCCTTTAGGGCTTGAGGTTTGAGTTCAGGGTTTTACCTCTGCTGGAAGCTTTCGGCGTTCAAGCGGTGATGCCAGGAGAGGCAGGTAGACTCTGTACCCCAAACCCAAAAACCCTAAAACCCTAAGCCTTAGACCCTGAACCCTAAACCCTCAACCCCCAACCCCAAACCCCAAAACCCCAAAACCCCAAACCCCAAACCCTTTAGACCCTAAGAGCTCCATGAGAGTCGGCTTGCTTCTCAAAGCATCGAGGAGCTTTCTGTTGAAGCCGCCCAGCTCTACCTCTGTCCCCCGCTCGTGGAGGCACCGGGGGTTTGTCTTCCTCTACGCAGCTCAGCTATAGCCCCCTTAGGATTTTTTGATTTATGCGAAACCCACAGGCACATTGAAGAGATTGTTGTTATTGTTATTCTTATTGTTCTTATCATGGTTACTTTTACTAAGGTTCGAAGGGTAGTATAGTTTGGCCCTGCCGCCAAGCCTAAGCTCGAGCCCTGAAGCAACACCTGGCCAGCGACAGCTGCTCCTGCTCGGACGAGCAGACAGCAAAACAGCAAAACTGCCGCAACGATCGCATCAGCGAACGAGCTTGCGCTGGGGGATATAAACCCCTAAAACGAAATGGACTGGGGGAGGTTTGCACGGGGGGATAGAATCGAGGTAGAATCGAAGAAGCCCCATTCCGAACTAGCGAGGTCTCCATGCAACATAGAAAAATCCAGGGGTGTCCCCCCCTCCCCCCCCCCCCCCCCACCCGGACAGAGGGGAAAAGAAAGAAAAAAACAGTTAGAGCTTTCGCTTTCTCAAGGTAGGGGAAAAAGCCCTCAAGGTAGTGGAGGTGGGACTTAGGGACAGGGACTCCCGGAGTATACAGCATCTCTTCGGTTTTTTTGAGGGGTTAGGTTCGTGCTCCGAGTAGCTTCTGCCAGGGCAGGACAGGCGATGTGAATCGAAGTCCACTGGAGTTTGAGATGTTGAGCCCAGACACCTCCACCGTTTCCATGCGTCGTGGGCCTTTGTCCAGGCATTGCGGGGTGGCTGCAGGAGCTGCCAAACAGCCAGGATCGCCTAGGGCTTGGTAGATTAAGGGCATGCCGCCTTAAACATGGCCGAGAACCCTAAACCCTAAACCCGAAAAAAACCCTAAACCCTAACCCGTAAACCCTTAACCCTTAAACCCTAAACCCAACCATATGTTGGGAGATGGGTTCTAGGGGGTCTGAGTTGGGACTTCGGGCAAGCATCTGCAGGAGTGTGGGAAGAGGGGGAGAGGGGATGGGTTTGGAGAGTAAAAGCGTTAATGCCTTTTTGGTGCTGGGTCCTATTCTAGTACTTTACCACAATAGTTATATACCTTTTTTCCCGGTCTACTCCAAAGTAGGGGGGGTAGACGGTGGTGATTCGAGCTTTAAGACTGAACTTTGTATTCTAAGAAGCCGAGTCAAGCTCGAAGGGTGGTTCTTGGAGTTGTTGGAGTGGCCTCAAACCGAAAGCACCGAGTTGACCGGCCGCTAGATTGATTTAGAGCTCTCAGGGCGCGGCCCTCGGGATGGCAGCCTGGACGTGACTCAGAGAATTTTTACCAAACACTCTGCGAATTTAGTTATTGTATTTTTTCTTTGTTGTTCTTTTTGGGCGCGGGGGGGGGGGGGGGGGGGTTCTGTAATATTTTTTGCCTTTCAAGCCCTGAAACCCTGGGAACTTGTTGGGGGGGGAGGGGGTTCTTATCACTGACAATCAAGCTCTTGTCTACGGGTAGGCCTTGACTTTCCAAGAGAGTGCAGATGATGCCCCCCAGACACGCGTACTGACAGCCTGCTGAAGGATGGGCCCGGTGCGCCTCCCCAGCAACACTTTGCCGGGGGGGGGGCTCTTCTATGAGGTGTCAGGCTGAAGATGGATCTAGAAAGCAAAGAGTTTAGGGTTAAAGCTTCCGTTTTGGATGTGGTACTTAAAGGGCTTAAGAACTTGGAGTGTGTTGCGGACAGGTGCGTAGGCAGAGGTAGACCAGTCGCGGTGGTGGTTGCGGGCGAGTCCCACGGGTCCGAGTTGAGGTTGCTGCTGCCATGCATCGGACAACAACGCCACCAGCTCTACTCCAAAGCATGGCAGACTTAGGTAGACGACTTTAGGGTGTGGGGTGTGGGTTTGGGTTTAGGGTTATAGGCTTTAGGTGCATGTCTTCTATTCTCGACGGTCATTCAGTTCTTCTCCAACGAACAAGTGAGGCGGCGCACCAAAGACATGCAGAGAAACTTGGTGCGGGATGGCTCTTCAAGCATCGCCAGACCCTCAGCGGGTGCCTCACCCTAACCCTGATTGCTGGTAGCATGTTGACGCTTAGGGGTCTGATCGTGTCCTAATACGCACCAGCAGTGGTTTGCGCTAGCGGTTTTTATTTCCAGTTAGACTTCCGGGGGGACAAAGCGCTGCGGGGGGGACCCTATCGCTCCTCCGAGCATGGTAGTCACAAGCTTCACGAAGGGCTTTTTTCAAAAGCTCCATGAGTGGAACGCAGTGGCAGAGCAGGTTCGACGGGAGTGGAGGTAGCAAGGGAGGGAGCCTGATAGTCTATTCTGACTCAAGGCCCTCCAATGCCATTGGGGGTTTAGGGTTTTTCGCCTTCGCCATTGGGGGTTGGGGGTTTCGCGCTTCAGCACTCTATGCCCTAAAAGCCCAAACCTACGAAAACCTGAAAACCTTTCCCTTATGCCCATGGCATCATTCCGAGGTTGACGGTGACGAGCTCACGGCAGAGCATGAGGCAGCAAAACGTAGAGCGCGGGAAGTTTTGCCCGGCCACGGGCCAGGTAGGACCCCTTTGTTCTCGTTCCATTGTTGTTGGATTATGTGATGGTATATGGTCAGCTCTATAAATTATGGTTTCCCGTGTTTACGACCCTACCTGACTAGGGGCCAGCGCTAGTCAGGACACTCAAAAAAAACCATCTTTTAGAGAAGTGACGATAGCATGGAGCCTAGTATTCCGTTTAGGCCCCTTATACATCTCCGAGAATGACCCCGCAAAACCCGTTCTACTTGTTTTGAGAACCTCTTTTAGCTGGCTGGAACTCGATTAAGTGGCAGGAGGTCGATGTCTCTGACCTTGGGAGCGTTTTTAGGGCCAGGGTTGGGGCTTCGGGTTTTTGGGGTTGTTAGGGTTTTAAAGGGTTTTCGCTGGGGTTTTTAGAGGGGGTGAGAGGCGGAGCCTAGGCGGAAAGTGAACAACTGAACGCTTAAGGCTGCGAGGTGTTCCTGGGCGACGGAAACGAAACAAGACGCGAAATGGAAAAGGTGTTCTTCGGGGGGAGGCAAGTTGGCCAGGGGGATTTCCTCAGCGGGCGTGGAGGGGAGGAGTGGGTTGGAGCTTGTTTTCGCAACTGGGCGTGGAGGCGTTTAGCGGTGAGGGGTTTGGGTTGAGTGGTTTCGGGGGAGTAGGGCTTTCAGGGTTTAAAGCCTTAAGGGGTGTCATTGCAGTTGGAGGCACTTTAGGGATCGGAGAGGTGTTGGGCCTGGGGGTAGGTCTGGAGGTCGCCCACTGCGCCAACTCCGGCTCTTGAAGTCCATGCGAACCAAGAGTGTGCCACCTTTGGGGCTACAGGAGTCAGGCCCTCTCAATTCAAGTGCTGGTTTCGGGTTTTGTATTGGGGTTAGGGTTTGGGTTTAGAGGGTAGGGGTTTAGGGTTTAGAGCGTAGAGGGTTTGAGAATTTTAGGGTTTGAAGGTTGCGGAGAGTTAGGGTTAGGGTTTAGGGAGTTTTGGTTTAAGGGTTTAGGGTTTCGTGTCTTCCGGCCTTTATCTCCATGCGCCTGCTGCAGCCGTTCCTGTTGGGGTCACGCTTGGGGGGGACGGGTGAGGGGCCGTGGCCCTTGCGACTGCATGCGCCCAGAGGCAGAGGTCGGCCGATGAATTGTCGAAACTTTGGTCCACGAAAACCTTACTAAAACCCTAATAAAGTACCCTAAACTCTAAACCCTAGACCCTAAACCCTTAAACCCTAAACACTAAACCCTAAAACCCTAAACCCTAAACATTAACAAGGGGAACATAAATATAGAAAGGCAGGGCCATTCCGGGCTTGGGACTTGAGGTGTAGATATGACCGTCTCGAAGTTCGGCTGACGAACGTTCGGCTTCTAGAGGAGCTGGCGCTTGTTTTGAAGTTTAGGGTTCAGGGTTTGGGCTTGGCTTAGGGTTTAGGGTTATGGTTTAGGTAGGGTCCTCTAAACCCGAATGTCGGATCTGCGGCACCTGAACCCAAAACCCTAAGCCCTGACTCCTAAGACGAAGAGAACCCAGGAGGTTTCCTAAGTCGCCCAAAGCACAAAGCCCTAAACACGGACCAGAAACCCGAGCAAAGTGATAGGGATTACCATACTCTGTATGATCTTAATATAAACATATATATTATATGATAGATATATGTATGTATTATAGATAGGGTTAGTGTAGGGGGGAATAAGGTCAAGGGATACTTCTAGGGGTCCCTCCCCTAACCCAGGCCATGGGAGGCCAGAAGAACAAGAGGGGTTTAGGGTCAGGCACCTTGTGGCTCCAAGAAGAAAGCTTTAGGTACCAAGGGTTTAGGGGTTCTAGGGTTAGGTTTAGGGGTTAGGGGTAGGGTTTAGGTTAGAATCCGTAACGGACTTTGTGGGTGTTATTCACCCTAAAGGCTGAAAATGGCCAAAGCCCTTATAGAGAAGGCCTTTGGCCCAAAAAGCCTTCAAAATAAAGTGCGCTTGGAGCCTCGGGGTTAAACTGTGCACACCATCTTGAAGAACTTTGTGCTGAAGTTTCCGTACAGACGGCCACAAGCGCAGGATGCCGAGGCCAAACCCTAAACCTGAAAACCCCAAACCCTAACCCAAACCCTTAACCCTCAACCCTAAACCCAAAAACCTCAACCCTAAACCCTAAACCACTAAACCCTTCAAACCCCCCCCCCCCCCCACCCCACCCCCCCCCCCCCACTCCCAAAAAAAATAAGCACGAGACCACAAGCCGCAGGTTCGTGCGAGCCATGGGCACCTCTTCACTCGACGGAGGAGGGGGGATAGGGGGTAGGGGGGTCTTCAAGGCCCTGCTATGGGAGGAGGGAAAAGCCCCGAGGATTTAGGTTTAGGGTTTTAGGGTTTAGGGTGTTGGGTGTGGGTTTAGGGTTGGTAGGGTTTCGAGGGATGATGGATTGGGCGTCTAGGTTCCAGATACCAGACACCATAGCTTTGCTTGCGCGACCCTCCTAAGAGCTTTGTGCAAACAGGGGTCCTTGTAATGGAAGAGCTCATTTTTCTGTAAAAAAAGTTTGCCGGGAGGGATTTTCAAAGCAGAGGAGGAGGGTTTATTCAAAACAAAGAGAGCGAGAGGAGAGAGACACAAACGATTCCTTGCAAAAAAAACAAGGGCTCTTAAACAGGGGACCCCCGGACCCCCTAGGTTGGAAAAAAAACTGATCCTCCAGGCTTAGGTGAGTTTTTCAAGTTTGGGGAGTTTAGGTTTTAGGGGTTCAGGGTTCAGGCTTTTACGGGCTTTAGGGGTTTTAGGGTTTTTGGGGTTTAGGGGTGTTAATGGGTTTTACGGGTTGGGGGTTTAGGGTTTTGGGCATATATTTAGGTGGTATTAGGGTCATAGGGTCATATCGTGCACGAATTGCGAAAAACAAAGGGACCGGTTTTGTAGGCTTCGGGAACTATAAACAGTTTCAAAAGACAGTTCGCGATAGTTATACGAACCAAAAGGTAAGTTTTGGGTAGTTAATGGCATTAGGGTCCTTATTTCCCTATAGAGTAAGGGACAGTACGGCTTTACAAACGACCCCCAAAGGGACAATACTCGGAGGAACCCTTATGGCAACTCAAGGGTTGTGGGGTCGAAAGTCCGGAGTTCTATGTTTGTGGCTGGTGTGCTTATGATGGCTTGAAGCCCTAGCCGGCCCAAACCAACACCCTAGACCCGAACCCATTTATGGTTTAGGATGGTCGCGGTTTTCGGACAGAAATCAGGGCCCAGCAAGAGCGACTGGCAAACGACCCCCCCACAATACACGCCAAGACCCCGTTTAACTTTTGAGCGGAAAGGTCCCTAAACACTTAAACCCTCAACCCCAAACACTAGACAGCTAAAAGGCACCAAGTGCGCCCAACAAAGCTCAACAAAAACAGCCTCACAAACCACTTCCTCAACATCCCGCGGGAACAATGCCCCGTCAACTGTCTTAAACAACAAAAGGCCTGGAGGAGCTCTGTAGTAGGGGAATGTCGGGGAAGGTGGGAGTATGTTCCCTTATGATTAGTCCGTTAAGCGGACTAGTTATGGGCTAGGGAAATTAGGGCAGCTGAGTCCCTAGTTACTGTGGCCCCGCCCTCCCCCCAATCCCCCCCCCTCTCCCCCCCTCCCCCCCCCTTCCACCCCGCCCTCCCCTTTCCCCCCCTTAAAACCAAAACCCACAACCCTAAACCCTAAACCTAACACCCCCCTTTCTCCGCCCTCCTCTTCCCCCCTCCGAAGGTGAGCCCCGGGCCCCCGCAGGCAGAAGCGGCCTTGAGGCGGCGGATTCAGGGGTGAGGGTTTGAGGGTTTATGGCTGGGTTGGGTTAGGGTGTGCAATACTAAGAAGTAGGAAATTATATTTATAGTGCAAAAAGTCATAGTCATAAAACACTCTGTTGGTTTTCGTATTTGCTACATTTCGGTTGTTGGGTGCTGTCGTTGTTGTGTATTGAGTACTATACATTCAGAACCTTTAAAGGAGGGAAGGGGCCATATTAAGGGCCCATGAAACGCTTGGGCATCTCAGGGCGTGGACTTCCGAGACCAATGGTTGATGTATCAAGGTCATTTGGCCGGGCTATGGTGTTTTGGCCCCGCATGTGGGAAACCCCTGCCGCAAGGGCACACACCCCGACCCCAAAACCCTATTAATTTAAAAGGACCGATTCAAGAGCTGCCCCAAAATCGCTCATTTTAAAAAAAAACCCAAAATTTCCCATACAGAACCCAAAAAAAAAACCCAAGCCGGGACTCGGAGAAAACCCCCGCTAAGAATAAGCAAACCTGAAAAAAACACAAAAAAAAAAGGCGGAACCAACACCTGCTACGAGACTAGGGACACATGGCTTTGGGCCGCCTCACCTGCATAGGGGGGGGGGGGGGGTTGGGGGGGGGGGGGGGGTTGGGGGGGGGGAGAGTGAGGAGGGGGAGGGCGAGGGAAGGGGGTGGGGTGGGGGGTTTTTTTGGGGTTTTGATTGGGTTTTTTTCACGTTCTGTTCACGTTTTTTCCGCGTTTTTTCCGCGTTTTTTTCGTGTTTTTTTCGCGTTTTTTTCACGTTTTCCTAAGGAACACAAGAGCCCCCTCCCCTCGCTCCTGATTTCAGGGTTTGGGTTTTCTCTGGGATTTTTTCAGGATTTATGCAGGTTTTTTTTTATGGTATATCTGTGTTCGTCTCCATGCCTCGAACCTTCTAACCCTATAAAGTAGAACCTAAACCCAAAACCTTAGAGCCTGAACTGAAATGTTGAAAGGTTATGGGTTCCGAGATTCAGTTTGGGGTTTGGGGTTTCGGGTTAGGGTTTAAGGTTTAGGGTTTAAGGCTATATGCAGTTTAGGGCTTTTGGTGATGAGGTCTTCTTTGACTTCATCCTGGCGATCAATGGCATCCGGTTGGAGCGGCATCCTCACTTCGGATGTGGCTGTACTAGTTCAGCCGGGCGCACTACACACAGGGTGAATACACAAGGGCAGGCACAAGTGAGTAGAGCCCTTGACTTCTGACTCATGGCTGTGCTCCAGCTGCTTGCAATCGATCAATCAAAAGCATGATTAGCATGAGAAATGACATCGAACCTTCAACCTAAACTCTAAACCCTTTAGTGCCTGTGCACACGAAGCTCTCCAGCTTGCTATTAAAGGGCACCTGGGCGACACAGAACAGTCCCACGAGCCGCACGCCCGGTGCTACTGCACCCGTGACATCCACTTATCGACGAGATTGCGTTTCTGATGCCCCCTTGGTAGCCCACTGGTGCCCTCTACCCTTTCTTTTTTGAGGGGTTCAAAGTTCCCTTATGAATTAGAACCAACCAAAAAAAAGGGTGCCCTTATCATAACATGGTTGCTGGGCTGCCAAGACCCTATGTAGTTGAAGCAAGGTTGAAGGCATACAGGCTGTAGCCTGGGCACGTGCTGCTTTGGTGTCGAACCGGCCGCAAACCAAGGCCCGGTGAGCAGTCGATCTTCGCGAAAAACATCCAGGAAGTGAGGGGTGAGTTGGTCACTTCTCTGAGGTTTGTTTCCCTTGTGGGGTCCTTCTGATAAGGCGGCCCGTCGTATTTAGGGCACTATAACTTAGAGAACTGACAGCTGAGCTTGTGCTCTTGTGCTTTCCGGCTCTTTGGCTTCGCTTCTGGGGTGTTTTGGGTTGCGCAGGCGCCAGAGGCACTTACCATTTTATCATGGTGCCATAGCACGACGATACTAAATCAGCTACTATATACTCGACCGCTTTGTGATAAACCCTAAACCCAAAACCCTAAACCATGATTCTAGCAGTTGTTGTGGGTCCCGACAACCAACCCCCTGGAACGCAGGAGGCAGAGAATGGATCGGCGAAGCTCACGGTGTACAACACCAGGGCCAACATGACCAGAGAGGTGAGATTAGCCTTAGGGTTTAGGGCTTAGGGCTTAGGGTTTAGGGTTTAGGGTTTAGGGTTTATAGAAATTGTATAGGGTTTGGGTCCCAATAAGTTTTGAGCGAAAGTTTTGACCGAAACGTTTTGAGCGAAAGTTTTGACCGAAACGTTTTGTTTTTTGGAACCACCTTTTCATTTTTGGGGCTGGGGGCGGGCTGGGGCGGGGCTGGGGCTGGGGCTGGGGCTGGGGCTGGGGCTGGGGCTGGGGGCTGGGGCTGGGGCTGGGGCTGGGACTGGGTTTGGCCCCGGGCCTGGTGGGGCTACAACTGGGGTGGGGGTGGGGGCTGGGGCTGGGGCTGGTGGGGCTGGGCTGGGCTGTGGGGCTGGGGCTGGGGCTGGGGGGGGCTGGGGGGGCTGGAGCCAATTTTCGGTTTTGGGAAACCAATCTTGGGCTTTGGGACAATTTGGGGTTTTGGAAGCCAATTTTGGGCTTTGGGAGGCGATTTGGGCTTTGGTTTGCCGGGGCCCGGGAAGGCCCCAGAGGTTTAAGTAAATTGAACATTTGGCCTCCCGGCCTCCCGCTTTGGATTAATTTACTTAAACTCTGTTTGTCAGCTGTTTAGACAAATATCTTGGAAAATTCAGATTGATACCACATACAATTTCTATTTATTTTGTTTTGAGGGTTTAGGGTTTAGGGTTTAGGGTTTAGGGTTTAGGGTTTAGGGTTTAGGGTTTAGGGTTTAGGGTTTAGGGTTCAAGGTTAAGGGGTTTCAGGACGTTTGGAGAGTAGCTCTTGCTTTTGAGGGAGACAGGGCCAAAGGGAATTGCTCATGTAGGTCCTGGACTCAACAATCTTGAGACTAACGCTAGCTCAGACGAAAGTTGTTTGGGAAGTCCGGGAGTAGCTTCAGAGCATCTACCTGCACCAGTGAACCCGCCTTTTGGTGGTTAGGGTTTAGGGTTCAGGGATCAGGGTTTTGGGCGGTGGGGTTGGGGTTGAGGGTTTTCCCCCCGGAAAGCCTATGACAGGTCTCCGTGCTGCCTAGAAAATGGGCGGGGACCGGGCTACTTGGTCGCGGCCTCGGGCCTGCGATGAACTGGGTGGACTTTTAGTTCTTGCATCAAGGTCGTCTCCCGATCCCTAAACCCCAAACTACCATTTGCTAAAGAACCCTCCAAACAACAAGAATATTCCCCATATAACCCTTAATCAGGAATAATATCTTCTGTGTTTTCGGAGTTCTGAAGCAATCAGTAGTGAACCCTGAACCGCATGGACAGAGATTGCAAGTTCTAGGTTCTGTTTCTTATCCTGCTTTCGGGGTAGGAGCCCTTCTAAGCACCCTTTTTTTAATGCTTAGGGGATTACTGGGCATTCTAGCACCCTAAACCCGAAACCCGAAACCCGAAACCCTGAACCCTGAACCCTGAACCCTGAACCCTGAACCCTGAACCCTGAACCCTGAACCCTGAACCCTGAACCCTGAACCCTGAGCTGGATGTAGTTTGCAGCCTTCGGTCTCCCTCTTTCACGACACCCTTGCCCACTTTCGGAGCCGGCAATGGGGGTGTACGAAACTAGGGGACCCCTATAATCGACCCCAAATAGTAGGATTCCCTTTTCATCAGGACCCCAATAAGGTACCCCTAATTAAAAAAAGGCGCCAATATTATGTAGTCCTTGTAACTCGGGAATAGCTTACCCGAAATGCCACATGAACTGAAGTAGGCCCCTATTCTAGAGACTAGACGCCCGATCGTGGAGCCTCTCCATGTTTCTTATACCCTTCATCGCCGAGCAAAAACGCCATGTGTCTGGGCATTGTGATGCCAGCAGATCTGATCTAAGCTCGTTGCACACCTAAATAGAAGCCTTGATTCAGGACAATGTGATGCAGAGTGCCCCATGTAAACCTGCATGTACAAGGTGTTAAATTCATTCAGCCGCACTTTGGCATCACATGCTCACTGGCCCTAAGTCCTATAAACCCTGAAGTGTGTCGTCCATGAGGTGCGACAGTGCGCTACGACGCCGTAGATGTCGTCAGAGCCTCTGTGCCGGGCTGGAGTGGGTTTCCGGATTTTGCGAGTAGCTCGGCGATAGGTAATTTCATTCCTTTCTTGATTTCAAGCTTCGTGGGTGAGAAATTTGGGGCGCTGCTGCCGATTAGCTCGTTCTGTCCTATTTGGATGCACGATGCAATTGAACGGCAACGGCGGCAAAGGCCCCTTGATAAACAGCTGTCTCCTTTTGGGATTACGAGCTTGGGGCACATTGGGTTTTGAGAGGGTAATAATCGGTAATAACTGGCTGCCACAGGTACACAGAATGCAGCTTCATGTAATAGCCTAGAGTCCTTCCGAAAGCAATCGCCCGGGCACCTAAAAGGGGCTTTTCGCGGGGCAGCTGGTTGAACGCCATAAACCCTGAACCCTAAACCCTAAAAGCCCTAAAACGCCAATCCCTAAAGCAAGTTTCAGGGTTTAGGGCTTGTAAGCCCTGCTCCCGAAAGCCCTACGTAAGCCTCCGAACCACCCCAAAAAGCACCAAGACCCTCTACACCCTCCTCTACCGCACCCGCCCCAGAACAAAAAAGAAGCAATGAGCCTCTAACCCTCCCCAACACCCAACAGGCGCACCACCCTCTTACTGAGGCTGAGAACCATGGAATCCGAGTCCTAGAGGCCAAGCCGGAGTATGGGCTTTACTGGCTGGTGCTTAGTGGGGAAGAAGGGAACGAAGTACCCTGTCATACTCCCTTAAAGGATAGGGCCCTAATTCCCTCATTCCCTACTAAGAACCACGGCCTTTAGGGTTGCCAGGTTTTGTAGCTTGCATAGGCTTAGGGCTTAAAGGGCTTGTAGAGCTTTTTTGGGTGAAGGAATCGCAAGGTGCTTGTTAGAGTGGTTTAGGTTGTTTTTGCGCTTAGGCTTTAGGGGGGTAGGTGGGTTTCTCCATGTAGTTGGTCTGGCAGCTGAGGGTCGTACCGCTTTCAGGCAAAACACCACCGCGATACTGCACCACACTCTACAAAACTATACTATGCTTGTCTCTTCTCTACCATGTTCTTGCAACACGATCGAATTTCTGAACTCCAAAGCCATGTTAAGTCGCACTCCTGTCTTCGGTGATACGCTGCACAGGGTGTGTCTTCTTGAGACGTCCCACCTCCAGGGAAGGCTTTCCTTACGTCAGAAACCCTGAGGGCTTAGGGCAAGCTGGGACCAGGTGTTTCCTAACTCGCCTGCTGCGCATGCCGGCCTCGTGCCCTTCCAGGCTCTGATACATCGGGGCTTGGGGCTATAGGGTTCTATTGGGGTTTAGGGTTTAGGGTTTAGTGTTCTAGGGTTAGAGGGTGATTTTGGTTAAACGGGGTTATTAGGGGTGTGGGGTTTAGTGTGTTGGTGGCCGCTGCTCGCTGTGCTTACGATCAAGAGGTTTCCAGGCAGAGAAACACACAGACGAGGGAAGCCTTTCTCCGAACCAGCCTCTTGAAGCTCAGACAGGCTTTAAGGGTTCAGGGTTGAGGGTCAAGTGAACTTTGTGAGTCCCTGCACTCCAATGTCAAGGTCATTTGCAATCCCGATGCGTTGCAGGATTTCTTGCTTGGCACTCCCCAGAGGGTGTTCCACGACATCGACGAGCTCGTCGAAGTTGTCCAGGCGAACCTGAACGAGCGCATGCAGGCGCCGAGCAGAATCGCTCAGACGAGCGTTAGGCCTCTCTCTGATTCTGGGGTTCGAAAGAGCCCACCTTGGTAGCCCACTGGTGCTCGTTGCCCTTGTTTGGGTTCAAGGTTCCCTTAAAACGTAACCAACCCAAACAGGGGTACCCTGATGAAAATATGGTTCTTGGGGGGTAGCAAACCACAAGGGGCGAACTGGAACTCCCCTCCCTACATCTGCTTTATACCTCGTGTCCCAACCGAAGTCCACCATCGTGCGCGTGCGGTCTCTATTCCCATGAACGAGCTGCCCGGAAAGCCCGACGCCCAAGCTGTGCTATTCTGGGGGTCGGAACAGTTACTGATAATCTTCCCTTATGATTATACTATCATAACCCCCCAGAACCGTATTCTAATTATTCAGGCCCCTAGATTACTCTGGAAAGGTGTATGTCTACAATGCGGACACAGAGTCCATCAGAGAGGCCGGAGTGTATGGCTTGCGAGGGTGACACCGCCGGTGTGCGAGGGTACTTGGAGCTTCATGGGTACTTATAGCCACAGTTATGAGTCTACTTAGGGGGGACTTAGGGGGCTTAAAAGTAGAGTGATAAGTAGGGTTATACTTGCCGCGAAGCTCCAAGTATGGGGTTGGCAGGGCACGATCCTGAACCTAAAGCCCTCCCACCCTAAACACAACCAAAGCACCTCTGCTGTCGGATGCAAGTTTTTATTTTCGCAAGCGTGCCCTAAACCCTAAACCCTAAACCCTAAACCCTAAACCCTAAACCCTAAACCCTAAACCCTAAACCCTAAACCCTAAACCCTAAACCCTAAACCTGTCATGAATCACCGCCGAATGCCTCATTCGGGAGGAGAAGCCAGATCCTGCACTCTAAGGATCCATGTACCTATGTAGTCCATACTTGGGCCCAAAAGCTACTATATAGGAACCCCATTAAGGCCCAAATAAATACTATATATGTATATATATATATATGTATAGAAAGGTGATGGGATGTCAAGAAGCACATCCTAAACCCTATATAAACCCTAAACGCGAAACCCCAGAAAAAGGTCGCACCATGCAATGCGCAGGCGATCCTCGTGCCCAACAACTCCTGGGGCGGCGATGGTTGCATCGGCTGCGACATAGGCAGGGGGTTGTGGGGTTTAGGGTTCAGGGTTCAGGGTTCAGGGTTTAGGGTTCAGGATTCAGGGTTCAGGGTTCAGGGTTTAGGTTTAGGATCCTGGGCCGGGATGTGCAGATCTCTGGCCGGTCTCCAGAACTTTCCGCATTATCGGCACAGCAAATCCGGGCGCAAAACCCTTAAAACCCTTGAACCCCTTAGAGCCCTTAACGCCCTTAAAGCTCTATACCCTATACCCTATCCCTATAATCAACCTTATGAAGGGCCGTTTTAAGACTCTGAACAAAAGGTACTGGCCTGCTCCACCGCATCCCCGCCCCGCGGCGGCCGCCCGGGGGCCCCTGCGCGCCGCCTCCTGCGCCGGGGGCTCAGGGTCATAGTTTGGGGTTAATGGTGGACAGTTGAGGGTTTAGGGTTTAGGGTTTAGGGTTTAGGGTAGGCTTCTGGGGTTTGCAGGGCTTTCCTTTCGAAACCATCGCGCGCAGGGGTTTGGGGATGCTTGGCGTCGGCAGGGCGAAGGCAAAAGGCTTGGGGCTTCGGGACGTTTGAGGGTGTGGGCGCAGTGCGGGTTTAGGGTTTAGGGTTCCGGTATAGGATTCAGGGTTGAATTAGGGTTTAGGGTGTAGGGTTTTTAGGGTTTACGAGTTTCTCCGGCGGGCCAGGTATCTGCCGCAGACTGCTGTGCCGCAGGCTGGCTGGGAGAAGGATTTTGGTCCTACTTGGAAGCCACTTTTGACTTAGTAGGAAGGGATAGTTGGGATGTTCCCTTATACTAACAGTCCACACTGGGGATTATGATCGGGGAAGGGGGGGGGGGGGGGGGGGGGTACCAGATTCCCTTTTAATGACTGTTAGTATGAGGGGGAACATCCCAAAGGGATAGCAAGGTGGGTTATGGAGGATTCAAGTAGGACTCACAGTCGGCCCGCAATTGCTTCATAAACCCCATTACGCAACAGCAGGGATACCCTTTATGCGCCCAGTTTTTTCTGTTCAAATGGGGTCTAGGGTCTAGTGGTGGTTTATGGCGCATGTCTTCGAGATGCCTGGGCTTGCCTTAGTGGCTGACTGAGGCCTCTGTCTTGGGTTGTTGAAGCTCGAGGTGTTTGAGGTTTGAAACCCTACATAAGCCCTAAACCCAAAACCCTTAACTAACCTTGATGTTGAGGCTTCTGAGATGTTCCTGCAGGTTTAGGGTCTCTAGGATCCCGACGTCGGAAGTAAACCCTGAGCCCTGAACTTCCCTCTACTCTGTTTTTTGTTTGAGCTTCAGGCAGAGGGTAATGAGGTGCTGGTTGCCTTGCTCTTTGGGTTTAGGTTTAGGGTTTAGGGCTTAGGATGCATGATGTAGGGGTGTGGACTTTCGGGTCTTAGTGTTTAGGATTCAGGGTTTAGGGTTTAGGGTTTAGGGAAGGTTCTTCCACGCTTGTGCAGCTCTCTCTGCCGGTTGACTGGTAGGCACCTTACTTCTTCTTAGTATCGAGAGTCTATGACGAGCTGGGAACACCAGATCGACGAACCCCCACGCCTGCGATTCTTTATGCTAAGCTAACCGGGTTTAGGGTTTGGGGTGTTTGGGGTGTTTAGGGTGTTTAGGGCGTTTAGGGTGTAGGTTTATAAGACTGCTAAGAGTTCATCCATCCCACCTACTGGCAGCTGCTGTTGAACCTCTCTTCGGCCTCGCTGCACACCGGCTTGTTCAGCCTGATCAGAAGAGCCAATGAATCCTAAACCCTAAACCCTAAACCCTAAACCCTAAACCCTAAACCCTAAGCCCCCAGAAGCCTCGAAGCTTCCTTGGGAGGCTCCACCTGTAGCGGCCAATGCGCCGGGTGCACCGACTCTCGTCAGAGAAAGGGTGTCTACATGGTTCTTTAAGAGGAACTTGTTGTGATGGTTTTGAGTACACTCAAGCGTTCTTTTGTTTGAGTCTGTTTCATCTTCTAGTTTTTGGCTCAACCCTAAAACCCAGTAAATTCTTCTCAGGCAACGGCAGTCCCGGGCCTCAGCCCTATACCCTAAAGCCAAGCCTGTCTCAGCCCTGAACGCCAAAGGATATGCGTGCCCAGCCCCGCCGACGGGGGCGTGCCAGCCCCCGTGGGGGTTGCCGTGCCTCCGGCCGGTGTCCCTGTGCCTTGGCGCGGGGACTTTCGGGTTCGAGGGTCTATGGGATGTTGGGTTTAAGGGTTTAGGGTTTAGGGTTTAGGGTTTAGGGTTTAGGGTCCCAAACCCACCTGGATCCTAAACCCTAAGCCCTACACCCTACGGCTTGGGGCTTCCAGGCTACGGACCAGCAACTTGGGATGCCGTCGCTCAGGACTGTGGGACGACTTCGAACTGTTACTACTATTATTGTTATTGTCATTACCGTGATTACTTTAAAGTACTTAGGTTACTTAAGTTCCAAACGTCAGGTTTTTCTTAGTTTGGGGCTTGCAAGGGCTTGTTCAGGTTGAGGTGCGCAGGTCGGTAGGATGAACCTTCTCTATGGGAGTTTCCAGCTGGGCCCCATTCATTCACGGCTCGGGGGGCTCACTCCGTAGAGTAGAGACATGCAAGGCGGCCCCAAAAAACAGAACTCGGCCCTGAACATTAAATATCCCGAAGCCCAGGTGCCGCCTGGCGTGCCCTTAGCAGCCCCCGCGGCACCGCCCGTCGCAGCGGCCGCGCCCAGAACTCGGACCTCTCAAAAAGTGTTAGCTTGGGGGTTTCGAGGCCTAAAGAGAGGTTTAGGGGTTTAGACTCCCAACTGCTGCGTTTTTTGCTCGAGAGTGTTCCGGGGCGTCGCTGCGTTTGGGCTGTCCACATGGGGAGTCAGCATGAGAAGCAAGGACTAGGAACCTGTTCGGAAGAAGTCGGGGGCAGCAGTTACAAAACGCAATTTGCCACATGCATCGTGCGCGGCCTGAGTAGAGCAAATGTCGCCCTACTACGCGCAACGCTTTTGAGTATCCCAATCTGAGCTACCCCGACTTCAGTCGATCGATTTGTAGCAGATGCCTCGCTGAATGATCTGTTTCATGCTTGTCTGGCACCACTTTTCCTTGCACACAGAGGTGATTGCAAGGACCCTGACGCACCCCAGCCCCCCCCCCCCCCTGTTGCACTCTGGATCTTTGACGTTTGCAACCGAAACCCTAAACCTGAACCCTTCAGCGTTTGAAAGCAAATGGGTGCAGCGAGGCTCAGGGTCTTTTGGGCTTATATAAGGGATGCAGGGTGTAAAGGTTTAGCTTTTGAGCTTTGCACCCTAAAACGTAGCGGGCTCCGGCTTTCGCAGTTCGGAGCCATGTTCGAATCGAGAGCCGAAGCCCTCGACCCTAGGGTTGAAAGGGTTCAGGGCCTATTGAAGTTTCGGGGGTTTAGGGCTTAGGGTTTAGGGTTTAGGGTTTAGGGTTTAGGGTTTAGGGTTCGGGGTTCCCCCGAGCCCAGGCCGGGAATCCCTATGCCCCCTGCCGCGCCGGCGGGTGCGCCAAGCCTTCCGGCCATCCGGCCAGGGGGTGGCTGGGCACCGCCACCTGCACAGGCGCCACAGGCGCCTTAGGTTTAGGGTTTAGGGTTTAGGGTTTAGGGTTTAGGGTTTCGGTGTTTAGGGTTTCGGTGTTTTGGCGCTGGGGGTTTGGAGGGTTTAGGGTTGGGGTTCGTTGCTTAGTTTTCTCCCTCGCATTCTAAGTACTGGTTGGTTTTGAGGAAGTTTTGGTTTCGGTTTAGGGAGCCCTGAACCCTACATCCATCAGGTATCTTCAGGATCCCAGGCAGATGGGATCTTCCCAGCCGATTTTGAGGGTGGTGCTTAGAAGTGGTGCTTGTGTGGGCTCTTAAGTTAACTACTCGTAGGATGATTCAACGTCTAGGGTTCTTGACATGTTTGCCAGGTTGCTGTCTTTGTGTTTCAACCTGTTGTGCTTTTAGCCCTTGGGTTTAGGGTTTTGGTTTTAGGGTTTAGGGTCCAAGAATACCACGGTGTCCCTTCGGGACTCGATTGTGCCTGCAGGCACAGCACTATCCATTCTTGTGACCCGAAACAGACCAATCCTGAAACTCAATCCCCAAAGCCAAAACCCCAACCCCAAAAGCCTACACCCTCTAAGCCCCAAACCCAAATCCCCAAACCTATTGCCCAGGCGCCGGGGGTGCTCCCGCCCACTTCACCTCCCCAGTCCCCTCGCAGCATGAGGGGTTTAGGGTTCAGGGTTTAGGCTTTATACCCTAATCACTAAACCCTAAACCCTGACCCTCTAGGGTTGGGGACTTCTGGGGCCCTCAGGGCTTCCAGTGGTTTTTGCAGGGCTTCAGGTTTGCAGAGTCAATAGGGTTTATGTTCAGGTGGTTTAGGGTTTAGGGTTTAGGGTTTAGGGTTGAGGGTTGAGGGCTTGTTGGATTGGAGGGGTTCAGGGTTTGGGCTTTGTGCGGGGGGGTGTGGGGCCTAGTAGCTTGACACGGAGCATGGTCTAGAGCTTCTAGGGAACAGAAGTACCCCCACCTCCAAGCCCCTCAACCCTCCACCCTCCTCATATCGGCCTTTTGGTCGCCCCCTCCTGGTCAGGCGGCTAGGGCAGCACTAAAACCGTGTTGCTGAGGCAGCGCCCCAACTCTAAACCCCGAGCCCTGAATCCCCAAGCAAATCCCCCAAACCATGCATTTTGGGCAATAGGCTTGAGGCTTTTGCAGCCCTGCGCAACTTGCAGCCGTTTTCAGCACGAGCACCCAAAGTACGCTCACCCACAACACGTGCTGCGACTTGATCCGCTCTGCCCATGGCGTTTCGGTACCTTGGCCCGAATTGCGAGCCAGGTCTTCGGCGAACTTAGGGGTAGGCAATTTCCATTTTCTGCATAGAGCACAAGGAAACCGCAACCTACAATCTTCATTCAGGCCTGGCCGATTTTTTCCTTCTGACACCCTATGCCCCTATGCCCTAAATCCGTGTGGCTCGTCTTCCAGGTACAAGAACACATTCATCGATGAGTGCTCCCCGGTAAATGCGGTATCTTGGACCACGCTTCGGGGCAATACCATGGAGTAGCGGAGTGAACACCCTAAACCCTAAGCCCTAAGCCCTAGACCCTAGACCCTCGACCCTAGACCCTAAACCCTAAACCCTAAACCCTAAACCCTAAACAATCAGAGGGGAATATGGTGATGAGACTCCACTTCTCCACCCACGCTTAACCACCAGGAGGAAGTTGAGGCTTCTGAGCTTCACTACTGTTTGCTTAAGAAAAAACAACCTATATTGCCCTTCTAAGGAAGAAATGATTCTTTGTGTTTTTTGGGGGGTTGCTAAGCAAATAGTAGTTCAGCATTTCGTGTTTTTTGCTGCAGATCGAGCTCGGCGTGGAAAGTTTTTGTTTTTTTTTCTCCTGGCCCCTCTCGCCAGCTCCAAGTACCTGAGAACATTGTCCTATTGGGTCGTCCAAAGCCCCAAACCAAAAACCCCAAACCCTGGGAGTGTAAGGGGCATCGCTCGAACAGCTGCCCACCTGCCGGTGGCCTCGCGGCAATCTTGCAGGGTTTTAGGGTTCGCACTTGCATGTGTAAGGGTCAGGAGTCGTCAGGTAAACGGGTATGTATTGTCTGATATGGTATCAACCCTTAACCCTCAACCCTAAACCTTAAACCCCTTGTGTTATGGCATGATTCGGGCCCCTAGCCCTAGTCCAAACAAAGCCGAAGTCCTCCCTCTGAGTTCCAATGAATCATCCAATACAAGCAGGGCATTAAGGTCGGGAAATCCTAACCCTAAACCCTAAACCCTAAACCCCTAAACCCTAAACCCTGGATCCTAAACTGGCAATGGTAGTTGATCCACAAGTTAAGGGTTGAGGGTTAAGGAAGCTGTGATAGCAGCGCATGGCCTTTATAGAGGACCCTAAACCCTAACCCTTGGAGTTTAGGGTTTAGGACTTTATATGCAACATTTTAATCTCAACCCCGAGCTGCAGGCCCCTTGGAAGTCCCACATGTCCCACAACCTCCATGGAACCCTTCCATTCGCAGCTTCGACGCCTTCACCTCCTCCAACGCCTCACCTTGAACCCTCAAACTTGCAGGTGGTTCAGTGAAACCCTAAACCCTCCACCCTAGACTGCTATAAAAGGATTGCCCTTTGGATCCGCTTCACTGCAACACCTCCAGCATGCGGGTATGAGTGGGACCCTAAACCCGAATCTTACTCGGATCAAGGGGCTTGGGGATTCCAGTCTTTTGAGGGACTCCTTGCTTTCTAGGAGCCAGCAATCCTTGAGGCTCGAGGGACACAGACTGGGTCCCCGACATCACGCAGGCTGGTCTCATTTTGGGCTTAGGGTTGTTCGCTGTCAGTTGGTTTTAGGGACACAAAGCTCTGATGAAAAAGGCTGGTTTGAAGGTTTGAGGGCTTAGGATTTGGGCCGAAGGGCTTGGAGGTTCGGTCTACGGCTTCCCGGCTCTTTGTGCGGCTGGCTTTCTTGGGGTCTAGGTGCGCATCTAACCACACAAAAACAGCCAGCCCGAAATGGGGGTTTCCGAAAATGGCGGTAACCCTCTTCGGAGTTCCTTCAAAAGGATGATGTCGTATTTTTGGGTAGATAAGGATACCCCTACTTTCGGAAATCCCCAAATGTTAACACGAGGCCTGCCCCCCGCATGTGACCTACCTTCAGAGAACATGACGATGAAGCAAGCGTTGCGCCGGAGTAGGGTTTAGGGTTTAGGGGGTTTAGGGTTCAGGGTTTTAGGGTTGTATGGGCTTTAAAATTGATCCATTGCCACGACCCGGCCCTCAATATGTGCAGTGCTAAGTGGCATTTGCCACTTCTGTTTTTTTACCGACACTTCGAAACCACAGCTCCCAGGCCATTTGTTGAAGCGGCTTACCCGAGGCGACAAAAACTCTACAAGCCTACGTGACTGGTTTACCTTGCGACTCGGCAGACGTTTACCAGAATGTTCAGGGTTGGGGCTCGGCGTTGAACGCTCTTCGCCCATGTCGTGGAGGAAAGCAGATTTCCTTCATCCATGGTGTTCCTAAGCCAGAAAACCTAAACGAGCCCCACACATCAAAATGCCTGACGTGCGACTGCCTGCTTTGCGCGGGTGCACCAAGCCTGACGGCTAAACTCAGAGCTTTGCAGCTCAGGTACTGCTGCAGCACTGGCACCGCTTCCGAATGAGGAGATGAGAAGCGCGGGTTTAAAGGGCTGAAGTTACCCCCTAACTCACAAAGCCTAAGTTCTACATATTTCCGGGTACTCTTTCATTAGGGGATGCGCCCGGCGTTGTTCTGGACTGCTGAACCGTTTAGACAGGAAAGACGCACTGCTCTAAGGTTAGGCTTCGGGTAGGCTCCTTGTAAGGCGCCCCTGCGTAGATTCTCATGCTGGCGACAAAGTGGCATGTAAGCAGAGAGGAGGGGAAAGAAGTGCAGCGACAGCAAGCGACGTCGCCACAGACCCGTGTCAAATCGCAACCTCGTGAAGCTCAAGTTCCACTGGGTGCTGCGACTAAGGGAAGAACGCAAAGCAACAAGACAGCTGCACCCGCACTTATACCCCTCCAAACCCCAAGACTTTGTCATAGTTGGGTATCATTTTACATTTTAAGGGTACTTAAAACCCTATAAGGAAGAACATTGTATTATCCCAGCCATGCCAGGTATGGTGCCGGGAGCTCCCAAATCAAGTGCTGTACAGGGACCTTGAACTCTCAACCCTCAACTTGCGCAGGCGGTGTTTTCACGTGTGCATGCTCCCCGTCTCACCACTGCATGGTGATATCCGCCACACACCTGTGAAACGGAGCAGGTCCCGTTTTGAAGCCTTAAGTACCCCAGGAGACAGACGCCCCACAAGCCTACGTGACTGGTTTGCCTTGCGACTCGGCAGACGTGGCACTGCCCCGTCAGGGCGTTTTCCTATGAACTTCAGGGCTGGGGGTGTTGAACGCTCTTCAAGTCAAGGATGCCTATCTCGTGGAGGAGTTCAGGTTTCCTTCATCCATCCTCATCCATGGAGTCCCTAAACCATAAAAGTCTAAAGTGAGCCCTACGCATCAACATGCCTGACGTGCGACTGCCTGCTTTGCGTTGTGCGCTTTGTTTGTCAGGTGTGTGGCTGGGTCGTGCCGCAAGTAGACAAACACATGGGGCACAACAAATGCAATCCAGAGACCGAAAAACCTAAACTCAGAGCTTTTAAGCTCAGGTGCTCCTGCAGAAGTGGAACCGAGTCCGAGTGAGGAGAAGTGGTGGTTTAAAGGGTTGGAGCATCCCGTGGCCCATAGTCTTGTCACAAACCCTAAGCCATTTTGTTGACGGCATGTTCTTTCAATAAGGGGTGGAGTTACGTGGTTTAGGGTTTAGGGTTTAGGGTTTCGGGTTAGGGTTGAGGGTTTAGGGTTTAGGGTTCAAGGAGGGCTTAGGGGCCCTTGTACGATTCCCCTTCTTGGCGTTTAGCTTTCGCGTAGCCGTCGGCCCATTGGTCGATACACGTGTGGCTTCAGAGCGCAAAGGTTTAGGGTTTAGGGTTTAGGGTTTAGGGTTTAGGGTTTAGGGATTAGGGTTTAGGGTTTAGGGTTTAGGGTTAGCCCTATGAAGTCTGTGACCCCAAACGCAGCAAGGACACTGTAGCTGATCTTCGCAGAGCAAGGTTTGGGCTTGATCCCAGGACCTCGCACCTGAAGAGCTGGGCGCTGCTGCGCAAGCCGCTGCGACGCAGCAACCTGCGGACCTGAGTTTTCAAAACCCTTCCAAAAAAAGCTAAAGCCTGAAGCATAAGTCCTAAACCCTAAACCCGAAACCCTAAACCCTAAACCCTAAACCCTTGCTGGACAGCTCTCGGTCGGACCTTAAAACCCCGACCCCCGTACCCCCAAACCTGAGGGCTGAGAAGTGCCGGCTGTTAGGATTGTGAGAGTTTTAGGATGTAGGGTTTAGGGTTTTGGCTTTGGACAGAAGCCATGCAGACCCCTTGTAACTTAGGCAATCCAAGGGCCTCCTTCCCACTCTTCCAAGATCGCCAACAAGGCACATGCCCAGAGAGCCCACTACCCCTTGATTGAGGAATATACCTTAAGTTATGAAGGGATCCTTGTTATGATTTAAGGAATATTCCTCAGTTATATAAGGGGTACTGGGCCCTTTGGGTAGGACTTCCACAGAGCCCCAGCAGCCTCGCGAGCACCCCTCGGAGCCCAACGCCCCAAACCCTAAATCCTAAACCCTAAACCCTAAACCCTAAACCCTAAACCCTAAACCCTAAACCCTAAACCCTACACACTCTAAACCCTACACACTCTAAACCCTAAACCCGCAACCCTAAACGCTAACCGCTAAACGCTCTCAAGCCTAAGCCCCCTGAACCCTAAACCCATATGAAAGCCTTCCAAAGCCCTCTCAAGCCCTCTGCATCCCTCTGCTGACACCTCGAAGCTCATGTACTTGCAGGCTCGTGGAACTTATAACCCAATGAGTACTTATAACCCCATTTTTACCCAATCATACCGGTACTTATAACCCAATTATAGCTGTACTTCTGGCCCACTTAGAAGCGCCCTGACATGCTTACACTTGGGTTATCAGTACAGCTATAAGTGGGTCCCTAACCCCTACACCCTACACCCTACACCCTAAACCCTAAACCCTAAACCCTAAACCCTAAACCCGCCCCTTTCCAAAGGAGATACGCGAGCCGCTGGCCCATTGCAATCCTGGAAGTCGGGGGCACCCCGCGCTCTGCAAGAGGCCATTAAAGAACAGGGTTTAGGGTTTAGGGTTTAGGGTTTAGGGTTTAGGGTTTAGGGACCCTTGGGGCTGAAAACTAAGCACCCTAAGCCCTAAACCTCAAATCCCAAGCCCTAAACCCTGAACCCTAAACCGGTTTGGGGTTTAGGGTTTAGGGTTACAGCACGCTGACTTTCATCCCCCCAAGAAGGACTTTCCCCCTGCAGAATGTCTACATTTTAGACTTTACAAGGGAAGTATAGGGTTTAGGGGGTTCAGGGTTCTGAAGGTCTCTTGTGGGTCTTAGTTAAACACACAGCACCCTGAAACCGAAATCTCTCAGCTTCATTTTGTTTTCGGATTTCGGGCCGTGGATGAATCTCGGTTTGAGGAGCTTACTCAGAATATACGATGACGGGTTCAAGGGGGGCCAACCTCGAAGACGGCGGGGCCCTCGATCCCGTGCTGGTCTTGGTTCTTTGAAACTGAGCTACACGCGCCTCAACCCGAAAAACCCCTAAATCTTGGGATGTTCCTTATTCTAACAGTCCTTAGTAGGGATTACACTAATATACTCGGTGGTACGATAATCCCCATTAAGGACTGTTAGTATCAGGGGGAAAATCCCAACCTGAACCATAAAACTCAGCCCAGGCCGTGTGTGTACATCAGCACGCAGGGGGTTTGCCAACTGGGCGATGCATGCGAATATTGCCACTCGACAGTTTCAGCCCAAAACACCAAAAGGAGCAAACCTCTGCGCAGTCCCTACACCCTCAATTTCCGGAATTCCGTGTCTGAAACTCCCTAAACCCTAAACTAAACTACAAGTTTCGCCCTAAAACCTCAGCCCCAAAACCTCAACCCTAAACCCTAAACTCCAAAACGAAAGAGACGTGAGCGTTGCCGTTTCCCCACCCCCCCACCACCCCCCAACCCCCAACCCCCCCATTCCATATATGGTCCAGGCTGCCACGCCCCCCCCCCCCCCCCTGCGGTGTGGGTGTTGTTGGGGGGTTAGGGTTTAAGGTTTAAGGGTTAGGGACCACCCCCGCGCCCCCCCTGTGGTGTGGGTGTGGTTGTGGGTTAGAGTTTACGGTTTAATACCCCCGCGCCCCCCCTGTGGTGTGGGTGTGGTTGGGGCTTCAGGGTTTAAGGTTTAATAACCCGGCGCCCCCCTGTGGTGTGGGTGTGGTTGGGGCTTCAGGGTTTAAGGTTTAATAACCCCTTTGCTGTGGTGTGGGTGTGGTTGCTGGTACCTTATTGGGGTCCTTATGATAGGGAATCCTACTACAGACTACAGGGTCTATTTTAGGGTCCCTTATGTTCGTAAACTCCCAAATCTTTGTCTTGCTCTGGGTAACCCCAATGAATGTAGGCAACTGCCATGCGGCCGAGGCCACTTCCAGCACAGGAAGGTGAAATCCTTGGACAAGCGCCAGAGGGACTCCGTCTGAAGCCTCTAACGCTTCCTCAAACCCCTTTCCCCATGCGCCTAAACCCTTGGCCCTGATCTCTGAGCCCCCTCGACCCAAGCCCGAGACCCTACACCCTGAGCGCAGAATCCTTTCACCTTGAACCCAACACCCCTCAGCTTAATCTTAAAAGGAATCCCAAGTTCCTTGGACGCTCACACACGACCCCTCCAGCCGGAAGCCTAAAGCCCTAAACCCTAAGCTCTACATGACTTTTGGCAGGTTGTTGGTCTCCCAAGTCTGCAGGTTGGATGCTTTCCGGGAAGACAAACGGCCTTAGGTTTGCATGTTTAGGGTTTAAGATTTAGGGTTGAGGGTTTAGTTTTTAGTGTTTAGAGACCCCCTTAAATTAAAGCCCTAAGGGAACTAGATTAGGCTTGGTAGCCCGGTCCCTTTTTTTTTCACGGTTCCCTTTTTAAATCAACCAACCCAAAAAAGGTGCCATTCTTCGAACTTGGTTGCTGGGCTACCAAGTAGGTGGGCAGACCAAGCCACCCTGACTCAGACTTTCCCAACTGGTGGGGTTAGGTCAATCCTGACCTGTCTGTGTCGACCTTGTGGGTCAGGCCTCTGACCTGTCTGTGTCAACCCATGTGGGTTAGGTCAATCCTGACCTGTCAGTGTCGAGCTAGGGCTTGGGATGCTTTTGCTAGATCCGAGACCCCAAGCCCTGACCTTGCAAGCCTGGCCGTTTGTCTACGGCTCTGGAGATGTGCATGCCGTTCTTGTGGAATCCAGCAGAATCCCCGACAAATTCGTCGGTTTAGGGTAAGTTTTTTTAGATGGTCCCCAAACCCTAAACCCTAAACCCTAAACCCTAAACCCTAAACCCTAAACCCTAAACCCTAAACCCTAAACCCTAAACCCTAAACCCTAAACAACAAAAAACCTAAACCCACTAAACCCAGGACCTCTGGACCACGGGGCTCCTGAAGCCCGAAACCGAAAACCCGAAGTCCCCCCACCCCCCCCACCCCCCCCCCCAGTTTAGCGTTTAGGGTTTAAGATTCCCCCTGCCCACATTAGTTTTATGGGTTTTTGCGTATCCTCTATATACAGGGACGCGGTCTGGTGTAGTTATGGTAGTAGTGCCTCAGCCGAGACCAAAGAATCCTTCAGCTTCTTTGCTTACATGACAAAGCCGTTTCTTCCCACATCAGGATCCCCAGGCGAGGAACTTCCTATAATGGCGGGTAACCCTTGGCAATAGGGGTGACCTCTTCAATTTTTCCGGAACTTCCGATAATAGCCGCTAACGAAGCTTGAGCAGGTGCAACATTAAGGAGTATACCTTATATTAATATAGGGATCCTGATATGATTTAGGTTGTATTCCTTAAGGGGTATGGGGCTCTTTGGGTTAACTCGCTTCCACCTTCGGTCCTGGCCGTGGATGACCCTTCCGATTGTTGGGGCCCTTAGGACCTGAAACCCTAAACCCTAAACCCGGGGTGTAGGGTTCGGCCTAAACCCCCTTAGGCCCCAAACCCCAAACCCCAACCCCCCCATAGGGTTTAGGGTTTAGGGTTTAGGGTTTGGGCCATAACCCTAAACCGTGAGCCTTGGGCTGGACATGGCAAGAACGGCCGATTCGTTCCAAATATTCTGTTGGGGAGCTGCTCCCATACTGAAGTCAGATCTTCTGGTTCGGAAGAGGTCAGAGTCAGGAAGGGCCTTGCTAATCTGCGTAGGAAAACGTCGCCAGAGAGCCAGACCCTGGTCCCTGAAAAACCGTTAGCCGGCAAGGCCCAATAAACCCAGCAAGGTGGTGTTGCCTGACTTGCACCTCAGAGACCCTCTTCTCATCATCATCCTAATGTAGGAGCCTCGCCCTGAACCCCCAACCCTAAACCCTCCCCAAACCCCTTTCGAAGGCATTGGCACCCGAAGAGGTTTAGGTTTAGTGGTTTCGGGTTTTTGGGTTTCAGCGTTCCCCCCCTCCCCAAAGTTTGCCAAAGCCAACAGCAAGAGGAGTAGTTGAAAATGCTGTTGATGCCCTTGCGCCTTTGAATCCTTCCTGCCAATGTTGTCGTGTGAGTCCGAAAAGGACAATTTCAATGCTGGGTTCCGGCAAAAAGTCAGGAAGGCCTTTCCCAATCAAAACCCACGGACTGCATGGGAAAGCGTCGCTGCAGGGCCAGACCCTGGGCCCTGAAAAACCGTTAGCCGACAAGGCCCATTAAACCCAGCAAGGTGGTGTTGCCTGACTTGCACCTTAGAGACCCTCTTCTCATCATCCTATTGGGGGAGCCTCGCCCTGAACCCCCAACCCTAAACCCTCCCCAAACCCCTTTCGAAGGCCTCGGTGCCCGAGGGGTTTCGGGTTTCAGCGTTTCAGCCTTCCCTCCCCCTCCCCCCCCCGCAAAGTTTGCCAAAGCCAACAGCCAGGGCAGTACATGAAGCCGTCATTCCGAAAACCCCAAGCAAAGCTGTTGATGTCCTTACGCCTTTGAATCCTTCCTGCCAATGCTGTCGTGAGGCCACGGCCTCCAAAGTATTTACATAAGTCTTGTACAGATGCGAGCGGAGCCTCCCAAGGCCCTTGGTCGGGTTTTCGGGTTTAGGGTTCACCCTAAGTAGGGCCCAAGGGGGGTTCTGCTCACAAACAGATCAGTCTCCATACCCAATAAAAAATCGTTGGCCCTTTTTGTCTGGACGTCTTCCTTCCAATGACCGCAAAGATGTGCGCGTCGGAGAATACCACGCAGACAGGGTAAGGCCGCTTTCATTGCAAGTGACCTGCGGTCCTTGTCTGGCCAGGCATGTCGTGAGGTGGCACAGTGCCGCATCTATGAAAGAGGAATGGGCAGAAACATGTCCGGGGATCAGTGGCCGGGTTTCAATGGCTTACTTGGAGGTTCATAGTACTTATGACTCAGTGGTAACCGTACATATACCCCACTTATCAGCCCCTTATGTGCCTTAACATGGATAAGTACAGTGATCATTGGGTTAAGAAGTACCATGAACCTCCAAGTAGACCCCTATTCCGAAACTGGGAATCCTTGAATGCAAGGGTTGGGGGGAGAGGGGGGTGGAGCATGTTTAAGTAGGGCTGCCCTGTGTGGTAGTTCTAGGATTTGTGCGGCTGAAAGGGTTTAAGGGTTTATATGGGGGGGCGTGTGCCCCTCCCGAACCATCACACATCCAGACTGCGCCGGCGTCGTTCTCAACAAAACCACGATCATGGCGACCCCAACTAAGCACTTTAGACAACGATAGCCCAGTTCCCTGAATCATGGCCACTGTTCGGGCACGGTATCCTCTAGGTTCGAGCGGCCGTGTTCTGACAGGGACACCCCCATTGACCGTACTTCATGAATAGACCCTGCCTCCATATTCGCAAGGCCTACCACTTCTATCTGCTCGTATCCTCGTATGGGGGGCGTACACAAAATCTGACAGTTGTACCCCAAACCCTAAACCCTAAACCCTAAACCCTAAACCCTAAACCCTAAACCCTTCACCCATGAAACACAGAGCAGACCCGAGTCTTCAGAACAACTGAAGCCCAAGGAGCGCCATACCCCTCGATGAAGGAATAGATCAGAATCGTAAGTTCTAGAGGCATCCTCAAAAAGAATTTAAGGTAGACTCCCCTAAGCCCCTAAACCCTAAACCCTAAACCCTAAACCCATCGACTCCTTACTCTATGGGGGTATTGAGCCGTCTGGGGAGCCCTAAACCCTAAACCCTAAACCCTAAACCCTAAACCCTAAACCCTAAACCCTAAGCCTTAAAAGAGTGACTGCCAAGGAACGGGCTGACCCCTGAGGCCATGGCTCAACTACAGGTGCGCGTCCGTGAGAGACTGTTCTCCTTTTGGATCCTCTGAGCCATGTAGGGTTTGGGGCTTAGGGCTTAGGGCTTAGGACTTAGGGTGTAGGGTTTAGGGTTTAGGGTTTAGGGTTTAGGGTTTAGGGTTTAGGGTTTAGGGTTTAGGGTTTAGGGTTTAGGGTTAGGAACCTTCTGTTCCTGTTGTTGTCCGGGGCAGGTTCCCTTTCAATTTCCCTGGGTGCCCCTCGAACTTTGGGTGGCCCATGTCGTTGGGGGTTGTTCCCACAGTCCCTTCTAGGTAGCTTGTAAACAGGAAAGGACTCCCTGAACAAGAAGACCCCTCCCCAAAAGGCCCTTAGATTGGGTCATGCCTTAGAGCTGGGTTTCCTACTTAGGGCTGTTTTGGGCTTTGTGCTTCGGTCCACGCCACATCTGAAGGATTTAGAGGGTCAGAGGGGTTTATCCCAATCAAGGGCCCCTCTTTTTTTGGTTTGGGGTGGGGTGGATTTTCTAACGATTCCATATCATGTCGGCTTGCGCGCCGCACATGCGGTGTGACGTGGGCTATGGCCGTCTTCTTTTTTACTGTCCTTGTACTCCGTTGGTGAAGGGACCTGTCCGAACAGTGTACACTTCTTTTGGGGCTTATGAACTCAACAACTAAGTGGAAGCTGCGAAGCTTTTAAACCCTAAACCCTAAACCCTGAACCCTGAACCCTGAACCCTGAACCCTGAACCCTAAAGAAGCTTTGCGACAGGCTCAGATCCAGCAGATGGGCTTGGCCGCGGGCATGGGCGCAGGCGCTGAGGCGAGCATGGTTTGCTGGATGCGAAAGAATGGGGTTACCCGGAGAGCCCAATACCCAGCACGGAGTCTACCTTAAATGGATACTAAGCATCCCAATATCATTCAAGGTATATTCCTTAGCTAAGTTATTCAGGGTTGCCGCGAAGTGTCCCTTAGCGCCTGCGCTGAAACAGCACCCCGTAGGGGCTGGTGCCGTGTTAAGTTAGCTCAATTGGACCTGTCCCTTAGACTCACTCTAGGGCCTTGCTCTCTCAAATATTGAAGGAAGTAGGAGGGTCCTTGGAGCTTCACGGCTGTCATGCAAATGCAAGTTAACAGGTTATGATTGAGCATGACATACTGGAAGCTGTCTCGAACCTGTCGCCAATCAGTCGCACGCCGGTCCCACTTTTGAGAGTTCAGGGTTTAGTGGTTTGAAACGCTTCTCCATGGATTTCAAGTACTAAGATGCAGTTCAGGTATCTACACAAGTTGTGTGGGACGCGATGACATGGCCAAACCCCAAATGTTAACCATATTCCGCAGGAAACCATTTAGGATTCCAGCCGGTGCTGTTAGACCTGGGCTGTCGAAAGTTAGGTCGGATCCTTCCGCCCTACAAGGGCATTGCAGCTTTTTTGTTTTCTGTATGACATACTGGAAGCTGTCTCGAACCTGTCGCCAATCAGTCGCACGCCGGTCCCACTTTTGAGAGTTCAGGGTTTAGTGGTTTGAAACGCTTCTCCATGGATTTCAAGTACTAAGATGCAGTTCAGGTATCTACACAAGTTGTGTGGGACGCGATGACATGGCCAAACCCCAAATGTTAACCATATTCCGCAGGAAACCATTTAGGATTCCAGCCGGTGCTGTTAGACCTGGGCTGTCGAAAGTTAGGTCGGATCCTTCCGCCCTACAAGGGCATTGCAGCTTTTTTGTTTTCTGTATGTTGGGGGGGGGGGGGGGGGGGGGGGGGGGGGGGGGGGCAGGCCTTTTCGCACAGGGAACGCGGGTGTAAAACGTAATTATGAGGGGACCTGATTTGGCACGTCCAACAGGAATCAGAAATAAAAGCTTCTATTCCGAGCCCTCATTTACTTATTGCAAGCATAGAAGTTGAACCCTAAACCCTAGTTGGTGACTTCCCCAAAATATGGTCCCCTTTGGGGGTCCTGATTGTAAGGCGGCCCCTCTTATTTCGGGTACCCAGAAAAGGGACCCTAACTTAGAGAACTCACCATTTGGAGCCATTGAAGTTGAGCTTCACTAAGGGATGCCCCTTGTTTGCTCCCAGGTTGCTGGGTTTAGGGTTTAGGGGTTTAGGGGTTTAGGGGTTTAGGGTTTAGGGTTTAGGGCTTAAGGTTTAGGGTTTGGGAACTTCAGGTCTTGTCCCCAACCTCCGCGGCCACAGAGAACCCGAAGGAGCCACGGCAAGATTGCTCGAAGGGTTTATCGGGTTTAGGGTTTACAGGGCTTGCAGGGTTTCGGGTTTAGGGTTTACAGGGTGTTGGGTTTAGGGTTTAGGGCTTTAGGGTTTTGGGGCTTCGGGTTTAGGGTTTCTGCTCTAGGGCTTTAGGGTTTAGGGGTTACGCTTTGAGGGATGTAAGGTTTACTTGCCAGAGGGAATTATAACTGGACTGCAACCTTACCAGGGGGGGGTGTACCCAGAACCCTGTCTAAGCTTAGGAACCCTGAGCCTTAAATCCAACTTACAGCTACCATGGAACTTCAAGTAGGGCTTACTTGGAAGCTCTTTTGACTTAATATGTCTACTTCATATCCCTAGAACCCTCTTACAATCAACATAACCCACCTTCCTAACCCTAAACCCTATACCCTAAACCCTAAACCCCAAACCCTAAACCCTAAACCCTAAGCCCTAAACCCTAAACCCTAAACCCCAAACCCTAAACCCTAAACCCTAAACCTAAACCCTAAACCCTACTCACTAAAACAAACGGGCTCCCATGTAGGGCTTACCGAGTCGCGCCTGTGGGAGGGAGTTTGGGATGGACTGAAGATGTGGATCTGAGGCTTAGGGGAGTTTAGGGTTTAGGGGGTTTAGGGTTTAGGGTTTAGGGCTTCGGGTTTCGGGTTTAGGGTTTAGGGGTTAGGGTTTAGGGTTTGGGTGTCCCTGCAAAGCCCCAAACCCTGTGCAATTGGTAGGTTAGACCGCCGCTAAGACCCTAAACCCCACACCCCATACATTATACATCTTGGGTATTAGGCCCCCCCCCCCCGCCCTCACCTAAACCCTAGACCGCCTATCGAGACGGGGTAGGGGGTAGGGCTTGACGGTTTAAGAGTTTATGGCTGAGGGTTCAGAGTTTTAAGCTAAGGGTTGAGGGTGTACGGTTTTGTGCTCAGATGAGAAGTTCCATCTCACTTTTGGAGCTGTGTGTAATGGTGTGACGCCCCTCAACCCCCAATCCATTGATCCCCCAAACCCCGATGCCTCAAATACCCCTGAGCCCGTCGTCAAGCCCCTGCACAAGGTTGAGGGTTTCGGGTTTAGGGTTTAGGGCAACTGGCATCTGACTGCCTGAAAGAATCCGCAGCGAAGCCCCACCAGAAACCCCAAGGTCTTCCCTAAACCCCACCCCCCTGAACCCTAAAGCCGAAAATCTGGAGACTCCCAACGTACTGATGGCACGGCTCGAGTTTATAGTATATAGGCTGAGCTGCACCCTATTCCTTTCCAACAAACAGGCCCGTACGTCTCCTCGCCCCTACACCTCAAGACCTATGCCCCTAAACCAGAACCCAGAAGCCCAGAACCCCAGAACCCCGGAACCCCAGAACCCCAAAACCCCAAGAACCCCAAAACCCTAAAGCCCCAAAACCCCAAACCCCCCAAAAAAGACCCTAAACCCTAAACCCCAAAACCCCAAACCCCAAACCCCCAAAGGCGCCTCCCAGTACGCCCATGAGCGGGCTGGAGACGCCAGCGAGTGTGGACCTTTCGGCGGCGCTGGATCCAAGTAAGGCTCAGAAAATGGTTTCTGTGGGCTCTTTGGGGCTTAGGGTTTAGGGTTTAGGGTTTGTGGGTTGCCCGAAACCCTAAACCCTAAACCCAAAACCCTAAACCCTAAACCCTAAACCCTAAACCCTAAACCCGGCTTCGGCTGAGGACAAGATTCAGGCTCTTTCGCAGCACCTGGTGTCTCCAGTCTGCCTGTCCCCCAGCCCTCCCCTAAGTCCCGGACCCTGTCTAATCCCTAAACCCGAAACCCTAAACCCTAAACCCTAAACCCCATTTGGGAGTTTCCGAAATTCGGGGTACCTTCTTGGGGTCCCTATTGAGGGAATCCTACTATTTGAAGGTCTTAATTCGGGGTCCCTCATTTTCGCAATCTCCCACTGCAGTTGAATCATGTCCCCAATCTCCAAGAATCCACAAACTTCCCCGACTTTGCCGCTGATAGTTGCAAGGTAGCGTCCCGAGTATCCAAGTCTCGTCCGGAAAGCTTATCCAGTTCTTTCTACGAGTATGCTGGCAATTCGGAGACTGAGCGCGCATGGGGTTGGAGGGATAGTGAGCTTTGCTCTAGAAATGCTTGGGGGTTTGCGTGTGGTAGGCCAGGTGAATACTTCCAACAGCTGCGTGCCCCTGGTATCCCACGACTACTACGATTGCCATGCTATGCTGTACAGCCCTCCGAGATGTGGCAACCCGAAAGTCTGAGTGCGCGTGTGGCGAATGTCGTATTCCCGCTGCCAGTTTGCTGGCCTCACCGGCAATGCGTCGCCACCGGCAGACGCAGCTCCTTGGTTTGCATATTGACAACAAGAAGCCTGAGACGGAAACCCTGAACCCTACTGCTGATAGGTTATCTTTCGCCCCTCCCCCCCCCCCCTGTTGTTGATGATGTTTCCGAAACCTCTGTAGAGCTTAGGAGTTAGGCAGCTCGAGGTCGGCAACCCCTGCGACACCAACACCACAAAACCACAACCCCACGCAACGAAGTCCCAGGCGTTTCGTCCAGACGTCGGTCCTGATGTGAAGCCTGCAGCATGCACTAACCATAAGCCCTGACCCTGAACCCTAAACCTTAAACCATAAACTAGCCCTAAACCCCAAACCCTCTTCAAGAAACTGAGCCAGCTTCAAGGCAGGCCAAGCAAAGGCGTGTCGCGGGGTAAGCCGCTCGCGCATTGTAGCCTTTAAGGGAGGTTACATACTGAACATGGCCCCTTAGCTTCTCGAAAGGGTTCTGAATCATGGTCCCTTGGGTTTGATAGGGTCTCTAAAGTGTATATAAAGGTTCCCCAAATGAGGGCCCATTTCAAGGGACCATGCAACTACCCTAAGACAGCGATCTCAGACTGAATTGAAGGTAGACTTCCGACGCTAAGGCCACAGCGACGATGCCGAGGGTATCATAGGCCAGCACGGTCTTCAGAGTGCGATTTGAGAGATTCTGAGATGTTTCGGGCTCGCTCTACGCCAGATCAGCTTACAGAAGGAGGGCTCAGTGTTCCATGGAATTGAGCTGTACGCCTAGTTAAGCATGTTCCTCCTTCAGGGGGATGACGATGAAAGGTCAGAGATGTCTCGTGCGGTGTGTCCTTGGTCGTTTCCGAATCTGGCGCCTGTCCGAGACGAGAATGAGATCAAGCCCGCCTAGTATAGGAGCCTTAATAATTGTGAGAGGGGATTGGGGATCATTCTAGTATAAGCATAAACGGGACCCTAAGGGAATACTATTAGTAGCTACTCCGACCCCTATATTAGGCGACGAGAGAAGTCGCGGGTGGAAGCCACACCAAGTAGGGCCGAAGTGCTCACCTCCTCGAAGCCAACAAACGGCAGCATGCGGAAACCCTCTAAACCCTAAACCCTAAACCCTAAACCCTTTTTACCCTAAAGTCCCTAGCTTCCCCCCCCCCCCCCGTCCCCCCCCAAAAAAAGGAAAACCTGAACCCTAAATTCCAACAAAAAAGGAAACCTGAACCCTGAAATCCAGAAAAAGGACAACCTGAACCCTAAATTTCAAAAGGCGGCCCACCGACGCTGTTGCTCTGCAGGATGCGCTGAGAAGTCAGTGAGAGACTTGAGATGCTATTGAAGTGCAGGCCTGAGTCTCACACTGCAACGTACATGCATTGGGGGTTAGGGTTTGGGGGTTTAGGGTTTGTGGTTTGGGGTTTAGGGGTTTGGGGTTTGGGGTTTAGGGTTTAGGGTTTAGGGTTTAGGGTTTAGGGTTTAGGGTTTAGGGTTTAGGGTTTAGGGTTTAGGGTTTAGGGTTTAGGGTTTAGGGTTTAGGGTTTAGGGGTATCTCAACACTGCTTTCATGACAGACCAAGTCACTGCCGCAGTGCTGAGAAGGGTTGTTGGAGTCACGCAAGCGCAGAGATCTTGCTAGTGGAGATGAGAAGCAGCTGCTGGGTAGTTCCCTAAACTAGGGTCCCTTTCTGGGATGCCTTTTAAAAGGGTGCCGCCTTATAATGGGTACCCAAAAAGGGCACCCTAATTTAGGAAACTACCCTGCTTGAGCCATGATGTGCAGCCACCCAGGCCAACTTTCCTAGCATCCTTTCTCCAGGGCCCTGTCTCGGGTCCCCAGAAGACCTGAGGCCCAGGAGACCAACGCTCCTGAGCACTTCCTCTAACCCTCAGCCAATGTTCAACCCCCACTGGGAGGATGAAGGATTTAGGGCTTCTACTGGCGTAGGTGCTTACTAAGCCTCCCTACCTCCACGAACTCCTGTTCGTGCGGCTTGGCCAGGCTTCCCTCACTCCATAAGACTTCGTATGTAGTCGCTTCGCAGCTTAGAACTTTGTAAGCACTTCATAGGTAACCCCTGGAGTTCAAGGACCTCAACCCCAAACCCGAGCCCAAATCCATCAAACCCTCCTCCCTGAACCCCGAAACGCAGAAAACAGGGCCCAGGTGTCAGCGCAAAGACTTGGTAGCCCAGTGGTACCCTTTAAAGTAACCAACCCCAAAACGGGTGCCCTTCTTCATATGGTGACTGGGCTACGAAGAAGAGCGGCGCGGAAAGAAGGCGCACGGACCCGGAGCAGAAGCGGTTTTGCGGAGCGAAAAGGGTTCAAGAGCGCAGGGTTCGGGTTTGTTCAAGGGGTTTGAGCCTCTCCCCTCATAATCCCTATATACTTGTATGAAGGACTGCCAGTCTAAGGGGGAACATCCCAAGCTACCCGCAAGTGCATGGTGCGCGCAGGCTGTGAAAACTACGCCTGTTAGCTGGGTTTAGGGTTTAGGGTTTAGGGTTTAGGGTTTAGGGTTTAGGGTTTAGGGTTTTAGGGTTTTAGGGTTTAGGGTTTAGGGTTTAGGGTTTAGGGTTTAGGGTTTAGGGTTTAGGGTTTAGGGTTTGGGGCTAGACGCTAGGAGGTCAATCCTCAGCATCAAAGAAGACAGAGTCAACTTGAACCACGAAATTTCCGTTGCGCCAAGAAGGCCTTTGAAGAAAGAGTCTTCTACCTAGAGGACCAAAGGAACCCCAAAAGGGTTCATGGTTCATATACCTGAATAGGAATTATAGAAATCTCGGGTAGATGACCCCAAGTGTAGGATTTATTGCGTCCCCATGGTTAATTTTGAGAAAGCCGATGGTAGACCTAGAGAAGGCGCAGAAAGAGAGACAGAGAGAGAGAGAGGGGGTACAAGTCTCACGCCGTCTGGACTGTGGATTGGGCGCGCCTTGTGCGCGAGGGGTGCGTGCCTGCACCCTTCAAGCCCCGAAGAAGAAGAAGAAGAAGATGAAGATGAAGAAGAAGAAGAGGAAGAATAAGAAGAATAATAAGAAGAATAAGAAGAAGAACAGAGAGAGAGAGAGAGACAGCGCGAGACTTTGGACGTGCATGTAGATTATATATATATATATATATATACATATGTATGTATGTATATATGTATGTATATGAACATATATATATGTATATATACATATCTGTATATATACATATCTGTATATATATATATGTGTGTGTGTACATATGTATATATATGAGAGAGAAACCTTTCGGGTCTATTTGGCTTCTTTCTTGTTTTTTATTATCTATTGAGAATTTAAATAATTCAAAGAATTCAAAGAATTCAAAGAATTCAAATATTTGAATTCTTAACCCCATTTGAATTATTTAAATAGTAGTCCAGAATTCAAAGAATTCAAAGAATTCAAATATTTGAATTCTTAACCCCATTTGAATTATTTAAATAGGGGTCCTGAATTCAAAGAATTGAAAGAATTCAAATATTTGAATTCTGAACCCCATTTGAATTATTTAAATAGGGGTTCAGAATTCAAATAATTCAAAGAATTCAAATCAATTAAAGAAAAATGGGAGACAACCCTATTTAAATAATTCAAAGAATTCAAAGAATGCAAAGAATTCAAAGAATTCAAATATTTGAATTCTGAACCCCATTTGAATTATTTAAATCGGGGTCCAGAATTCAAAGAATTCAAAGAATTCAAATATTTGAATTCTGAAGCCCATTTGAATTATTTAAATAGGGGTTCAGAATTCAAAGAATTCAAAGAATTCAAATATTTGAATTCTTTAAATTATTTGAATTCTTTGAATTCTTTGAATTATTCAAATGGTGGTTCTTTGGTCGGGATCCCAGATATGATTTGAATTCTGTAGCCGATTTGAATTATTTAAATAGGGGTTCAGAATTCAAAGAATTCAAAGAATTCAAATATTTGAATTCTGAACCCCATTTGAATTCTTTAAATAGGGGTTCAGAATTCAAATAATTCAACGAATTCAAATCGATTAAAGAAAAATGGGAGGCAACCCTATTTACATAATTCAAAGAATTCAAAGAATTCAAAGAATTCAAATATTTGAATTCTGAACCCCATTTGAATTATTTCAATAGGGGTCCAGAATTCAAAGAATTCAAAGAATTCAAATATTTGAATTCTGAACCCCATTTGAATTATTTAAATAGGGGTTCAGAATTCAAAGAATTCAAATTTGAATTCTTTAAATTATTTGGAATTCTTGAATTCTTTTGAATTATTCAAATGGTGGTTCTTTGGTCGGGGCCACCGCCCCCTGACCTGAACAGTTTTAAGGGTTCGCTAGCTTTCAGGGCTCCCCCCCACCCCAAGCCATACACCCCAAACCTTCAACCCTTAAACCCAAACCCCAAAACCAAAACACCCTCGCCCTAAAACCTAAACCATCCCCCCCCCCCCCCCAACAAAAACAGCAAAAAAGAGTAATAGAGACAAAATTCTTTCTATCAGGCCCTGGTGGCGCACCAGCTTGGCACGCTGGCAGCAAGTGCAAGCCCTAAGCCCTAAACCTTAAATGGGTTTACTGATAACGGCACTCATGAGCACATCCCCCAAATTATAGGTTTCATTCCATTAGTCTTGGTCTTGGAAAGGGAGAAAGAATGATACAAATGCTGCGCTTATTCATCAGGAAAGTTCACTCACTGCGTTCTCTTTTACCCCTATTTATATGGGTTATTCACCCAACATTTGGTTTTGAACATAGAATTGCAAGCCAGATAAGATATTATTCAGGTTTTTGGTCTCATACAGATATTAATTATGCTACAGGACCTCTCTTTACTGTTCGAAGAAGGAGATATAGTATCATGAATATCGTATCTCGTTCAAATAGACTTCGTACGTTAATCATATTGGTATTATGGCAAACTTCGTGCGTGTAATAATATTAATAGTGTACGAACGAAGTTATTGCGGCCCCGTTAAAATTAAAAATGGTACGGCCGCATTAATAGCCAAAATATTGTGTGCCGGGCGTTTACTTGCTTCTTTTGCCCGGCGGTATAATATAATAAGTGAACGAACTAAACAATTATGAGTCCTCATAAACTCTAAACCCTAAGCCCGCAAATCCCTAAACCCCTCTCCCAATGCTGCAGGCGGGTGCCGGTTCCCGCCCGGCTTGCGGCCGTGGCTGGAGCGCGTGTTTGCTAAGACAGGCGGTTTGGGGTTTAAGGTCGGTTTAGGGTTTAGGATTCAGGGCCAAGATTCCAAGACATCAGGGTTTCGGCTTTGGTCTCGCGTTCGAGTCTTCATGCATCCCAACAAAATTTGAAGCTCTTCTTGTCAGGCACGGACATGTGCCAGGAAACCCGCGTCTCCGGCCCAGTGCGAGGGGGGGGGGGGGGTAACCTAAACCCTAAACCCTAAGCCCTAAGCCCTAAGCCCTACACCCTAAACCCTAAACCCTAAACCCTAAGCCCTAAACCCTAAGCCCTAAGCCCTAAACCCTAAACCCTAAACCTTAAACCCTAAACATCTCTTTCATATATAAATTAAATTTTAGTGAGTTACTGGGCAAGGTCATTTTTTACTGGGCAAGGTCGTTCGGTCCAAAAAAACGACCACGTGAGCCTGTAAAGCGTGCAATCCCCACGTTGCAACTGAACCCGTCTGCTAAACCCTAGACCCTAAAACCTAAACCCTAAACCGTAACCCTAAGCCCTAAACCCTACTAAACCCTAAACCCTTCATGCATGGCCACAGCCCTAACCCCTAAACCCTAAACCCGAAACCCTAAACCCTAAACCCCTTGATCACAGCATGGCTGCTGGGTTGCCTGAGGCTTTCCTGCGCTTCTGGCTGCAAAAACAAAAGACGGTGCCACCCCGGGAATTTAGGGTTTAGGGTTTAGAGTTCGTTTCGCGCGTCAAACAAAGTAGCAGGGGGCTTGTGTTCAGGAAGGTAGGATGAGTATTTCGGGTTTGACCCGTGGAGATGGGAGATAAACGTGACGTTTGGAAAGAAATTATATATCCCGGCTCTGGTCGCTGTTTTATCCATAGCTGGAGCTGTACAACTCATCAGAGTCAGAGTAGCTTCCACATCTTCCACTCTCAGAGACGGAAGTCATTGCAGCAAAAAGTGGGTTTGCAGAAGCTGGGGATGTACGGATGGAAGCTTCTTCTTGAGATTGCCTGGGTATTGGTTCTGGCTTTACAGGGGTAGCTTACGGCTTTTTGGGCTGAAGGCCTGGCACGCCCTTGTCAGACCAATCTGAGCCCCATCCTGCAGTGGGCACCCAGCAGCAATCCATGGAGTATCGGTTACCTGTGCCCGGAGTATTGCTTTGCACGTCCCATCCCTTAATCCCTAATCCCTAAACCCTAAGCCCTAAGCCCTAAGCCCAAAGCCCCAAGCCCTAAGTCCGAGCGTAATGCGGACAGGCCAACCTTTGGCACGTGGACTGGGGAGCCCAGCCGGTTCCGTCAAAGGAAGACGTTCGGATTCTTCGCGGCACGATTTCGGGTTTAGGGTTTAGGGTTTCAGGTTTGGGGTTTGGTTTTGTGAGCTTGTGAGTTGCAGCTATTCAAGGACCGGGGGGGGAAGTAATTGAGATTGAAATCCAGATTTTGCAGGGGTGAGGGTTTAGGATTTCGGGTGCATGGAATTCGGATTCAGGGTTCAGGGTACTCAGAACCCAAAACCTTGAAAGCCTGATTGAAGCAGCTTTTAAGCGTAAACACACTTCAAAAAGACACATAATTGGGGTTCAGGGTTACGGCTGCTTCATCTAGACCATGTGATAGCCTAAGGTTAACCCGAAACCCTCAGCCGAACCCACATAACCTCTTATGGCAACCCAAGGTCCAGCCAAGTCAGTGCACTACTGGAAATCTTATACCCAAACCCCAAACCCCAAACCCCCCAAACCAAAAGCCCTGGCCCCTGAGCCACTGAGGAGGGGATCCAAGACCGGATTCTTTGCGGCACGATTTCGGGTTTAGGGTTTAGGGCTTCGGGTTTGGGATTTGGGTTTGGGGTTTGAGTTAGCAAGTTAAGGGCTTTTATGGGTCTTTGTTTAGGACTCGGGAGGGTTATGTAGCTTTGTAGGGGGTGATGGGCTTTAGGATTCGGGATCTACACAAGGGGGTGGAGGGTTTGGGCTTTAAGGAACTTAAGCAGCACCCCTTTTTTTCGGGGGGGGGGGGGTTAGGCTAAGGAGGGGCTGGGGTTTGTTTAGAGGTTCCTCAAGTTTGGGAGTTTTGGTTTGGCGCTGTTCTTAAGCAAACACCCAGGCCTCGACGGCCTCGCCATCACGGGGCGTGCTTCTTCAGTGCTGCGAGGCCAGAAGTGCCTGGGGTTTGCGTGGGCACCAGCACGGTTTAGGGTTTAGGGTTTAGGGTTTAGGTTTTATTATCTTTAATATGTCTCTTTAGGAATTCGGGTCGGGCGAAGGGCTTGGGGTTCAGGATTTGGGCAGGTAATTCAGGATTTTGAACGGTTTCCCTCAGCCTCTTCAGCTTTTGAGCACGCTCTAGGGTTTAGGGTTTAGGGTTTAGGGTTTAGGGCAGTTTAGGGTTTAGGGTTTAGGGTTTAGGGCTGGGTAGTCTGTGTCACATTTCGAGCAGGGATTCTTCGCCGTCTGCGTGGACGATCGTCTTGGTGATTGTTTGGGCTCCTGCATGTGGGTTTTGGAGGTATCCATGGGGCTTCCTGGGTTTGTAGGGGTTACGCGTCGGCACACTGAGAGCGCAGATGGAAGATGATGAGGCATCTACAGGGTATCTAAGGAGCCAAAAGGACACGTATGAGGCCTCGAGCCCAAAGCCTTAGGCAAGCTGTAGTCTCGGTACCCATGAACCTCCAAAAGCCCGACTGAAGCCACACAACCTACCCCGTTCTTACGGTTCATTGGGCCCCAATCTCCCTGAACGAAACCCTAAACCCTAAACCCTTTTTGAGCCCTAAACCCTGAACATTAAACCCTAGTAGCGCAGGGCACTATATTTATCACTTTCGAGCCGAAGGCTTGCCACCCAAGCCCATGGCGCTGCGAGGCAACTGGACTTGCGGGCCCCGAGCAGGGCGTGTTTCAGGTTTCTGGGAACCCTAAACCCTAAGCCCTAAACCCTAAACCCTAAACCCTAAACCCCAAACCCTAAACCCTAAACCCTAAACCCTAAACCCTAACCCCTAACCCCTAAACCCCTAAACCCCTAAACCCTGAAATATTTGAATTCTGAACCCCATTTGAATTATTTAAATAGGGGTTCGGAATTCAAAGAATTCAAAGAATTCAAATATTTGAATTCTTTGAATTATTTGAATTCTTTGAATTCTTTGAATTCTTTGAATTATTCAAATGGTGGTTCTTTGGTCGGGATCCCAGATATGATTTGAATTCTGAAGCCGATTTGAATTATTTAAATAGGGGTTCAGAATTCAAAGAATTCAAAGAATTCAAATATTTGAATTCTGAACCCCATTTGAATTATTTAAATAGGGGTTCAGAATTCAAATAATTCAACGAATTCAAATCGATTAAAGAAAAATGGGAGGCAACCCTATTTAAAAAATTCAAAGAATTCAAAGAATTCAAAGAATTCAAATATTGAATTCTGAAGCCCTTTTGAATTATTTAAATAGGGGTCCAGAATTCAAAGAAGAATTCAAAGAATTCAAATATTTGAATTCTGAACCCCATTTGAATTATTTAAATAGGGGTTCAGAATTCAAAGAATTCAAAGCTTTCAAATATTTGAATTCTTTAAACTACTTGAATTCTTTGAATTCTTTGAATTATTCAAATGGTGGTTCTTTGGTCGGGATCCCAGATATGATTTGAATTCTGAAGCCGATTTGAATTATTTAAATAGGGGTTCAGAATTCAAAGAATTCAAAGAATTCAAATATTTGAATTCTGAACCCCATTTGAATTATTTAAATAGGGGTTCAGAATTCAAATAATTCAAAGAATTCAAATCGGTTAAAGAAAAATGGGAGGCAACCCTATTTAAAAAATTCAAAGAATTCAAAGAATTCAAAGAATTCAAATATTCGAATTCTGAACCCCATTTGAATTATTTAAGCAGGGGCCCAGAATTCAAAGAATTCAAAGAATTCAAAGAATTCAAATATTTGAATTCTGAACCCCATTTGAATTATTTAAATAGGGGTTCAGAATTCAAAGAATTCAAAGCTTTCAAATATTTGAATTCTTTAAACTACTTGAATTCTTTGAATTCTTTGAATTATTCAAATGGTGGTTCTTTGGTCGGGATCCCAGATATGATTTGAATTCTGAAGCCGATTTGAATTATTTAAATAGGGGTCCAGAATTCAAAGAATTCAAAGAATTCAAATATTTGAATTCTGAACCCCATTTGAATCATTTAAATAGGGGTTCAGAATTCAAATAATTCAACGAATTCAAATCGATTAAAGAAAAATGGGAGGCAACCCTATTTAAATAATTCAAAGAAATCGAAGAATTCAAAGAATTCAAAGAATTCAAATATTTGAATTCTGAACCCCATTTGAATTATTTAAATAGGGGTCCAGAATTCAAAGAATTCAAAGAATTCAAATATTTGAATTCTGAACCCCATTTGAATTATTTAAATAGGGGTTCGGAATTCAAAGAATTCAAAGAATTCAAATATTTGAATTCTTTGAATTATTTGAATTCTTTGAATTCTTTGAATTATTCAAATGGTGGTTCTGTGGTCGGGATCCCAGATATGATTTGAATTCTGAAGCCGATTTGAATTATTTAAATAGGGGTTCAGAATTCAAAGAATTCAAATATTTGAATTCTGAACCCCATTTGAATTATTTAAATAGGGGTTCAGAATTCAAATAATTCAACGAATTCAAATCGATTAAAGAAAAATGGGAGGCAACCCTATTTAAATAATTCAAAGAATTCAAAGAAGTCAAGGAATTCAAAGAATTCAAAGAATTCAAATATTTGAATTCTGAACCCCATTTGAATTATTTAAATAGGGGTCCAGAATTCAAAGAATTCAAAGAATTCAAATATTTGAATTCTGAACCCCATTTGAATTATTTAAACAGGGGTTCCGAATTCAAAGAATTCAAAGAATTCAAATATTTGAATTCTTTGAATTATTTGAATTCTTTGAATTCTTTGAATTATTCAAATGGTGGTTCTTTGGTCGGGATCCTGGATATGATTTGAATTCTGAAGCCGATTTGAATTATTTAAATAGGGGTCCAGAATTCAAAGAATTCAAATATTTGAATTCTGAACCCCGTTTGAATTATTTAAATAGGGGTTCAGAATTCAAATAATTCATTGAATTATTCAAATGGTGATTCTTCCTCTCGGGACGGTGGATGTGATTTGAATTCTGAGACCCCATTTGAATTATTTAAATAGGGCGGCAGAGGGTAGGACAACATTTGTGGGTCAAAATTTGCCGGGGTCCCCTTGGCGCCCTGCAAAAGTCCTGCAAATACCATACAAAACGGCAGAGGGTAGGAACAACATTTGTGGGTCAAAATTTGCCGGGATCCCCTTGGCGCCCCGCAAAAGTCCTGCAAATACCACACAAAACGGCAGAGGGTAGGAACAACATTTGTGGGTCAAAATTTGCCGGGATCCCCTTGGCGCCCTGCAAAAGTCCTGCAAATACCACACAAAACGGCAGAGGATAGGAACAACATTTGTGGGTCAAAATTTGCCGGGATCTCCTTGGCGCCGTGCACAAGTCCTGCAAACACCACACAAACCGGGAAAAGGTAGGAACAACATTTGCCGGTCAAAACTTGCCGAGATCCCCTTGGCGCCCTGGGACAGTCCTGCAAATACCACACAAAACGAACAACTTTGCGCCACCCCCCTCCCCCTCCCCTCCTCTCCCTCCTTCCTCCCCCTCTCCCCTTCCCCTCCCCCCTCCCCCCCCACGCACACACACAGGCGGTTAACAAATCCATTCCTCCCCCCCCCCCTCTCTTTTCCTTTCCCTTCCCATAATAATAGACTTATAAGGAAGCAAAGTGCATACAATTCGTTCATTTAATTTATAATTTTCATATTCATGCACGAAATGCACATTATAAGCCACTCGAAATATTTAAGAATTTACCCAATGTAATCCTCCTATTATCTCCAGATTTCATCCTCAATCTGAAGGGATTAAAGGAGGGACCCTTATAAGGGACCTTGGCCGTTATTTGGGGTCATTTCGGTGCTACTCAAACCTAACCCTTAAACCCTACACCCCAAACAGAGAGCCCAGTATCCCAGGATTCACAGGGGGGTTTAAGGTTTAGGGTTTCGGTTTAAAAGGGAACCGAGCCGTCCAACAAAGGAAACAAGGGCGTAACAGCTTGGAGTGTCGAGATGTTCGGGGGCCGACGAAAACCTAAAAAACTTGTAACTTCTAGGTCCCTGGAGAGGTCAACAGGATACATAGACAAAGTGTATATAGGCCGGGGGCAGGGGGTAGTACTCTCGGGAATGAAGGTTAGGGCTCACGGTGCAGGATTCAGAGTTGAGAGAGTATAGGCTTTCAGTATGTGGTTTAGAGGGTTGCCCTAGACCCGCAATCTTAAGAACATTGAAATTATAAAAGTCAAAAGTAATGAAAGTAAACATTCGATAATGAAACTCAGTAATGGGAAATCCAGGATCCATTTCCTTTGGGACCTTGCAAAGGAATGGATTTGTTAACCGTATGTTTCTGCTTCAAGTCGATGAGAAAACCAAACGTGGTCAACAAATCCATTTCCTCTAAGACCTTCTAGGGAATGGATGCGTTAAACACGTTTCTGGTTCAGGCCAATAAGAAAACCATACGTGGTTAACAAATCCATCTCCTCTGGGCCCTTCCAAGATTCCTCACAAGAGAAAATCCACGTTCACGTCAGAGCACAGATGGCGCAATGCGCCCCCGCCCCCTCCCCTCCCAGTCTTTACGTGCACCCACGCCCGCAGATTCAAGCATCGAGAATCACCAACATTCTTGCTCGACTTGATTTCGTAGGCGAAAGGTTCACTCAACGAATAAGTTTTGGTCCTAACCCTCAGACGAAAGGTTAGGAACAGGGTTTGGCTGAAGTAATAAACGAACAAGCTTCAGGCATGGGATTCAGCGAGCAAGGTGTAAGCATAAAGCTACCAGCCCAAGAGTCCCGCCCCCCGGCCCTCCCCTTCCCCGCTCCCGCGACCTCGTCCTGCCCAGGTGCTTGGTTCAGGAATCTAGACCTAATAGACCTCATTGTCTGGCACAAATCTAAACAAAAGACATCGAAAGGATACAGTGAAAACGATGTATAGTTTCTTGAGTAGTTTCTGAAGGGAGTGCGCTAGACCATTACACCACACCCACACGTGAGTTGAGTGGGTGAGGGAGGGGTGTATTCCCTGAGTAGCCGTCAGGAGGTTCGTTCCGGGAACCCCCATCCTTGCCCACCCAGGAGAGTGTTAGAAAGGGGGGGGGGGGGGTTGCAGGCAGAATCTTAAGAAAGTGGCCGTCCCACATTGCAGTACCCAAAGTGTTGTTTAAAGCAGCCGCAAATCGCCCAAAATCCTCAATGAATTTGCTAACAGTGTTCTCGCTTCCGCGGGGTTACATAGAATTCACTTATCCTCATCACCCTATGCCCTCAAATACTTCCCAGTCTTACGGTTTGAGGATGTACATACAGCCTGTATACCTACACGAATGTGGACAGAAATTCTACCTTTTCATACAACACATACATCCTATATACCTACACGATGCGAGTAGAAATTCTACTTTTTCATACAACACATACACCTTTTATACATGCACGATGTGGGTAGAAATTCTTCCTTTTCATACAACAAATACACACTATACACAAGCACATTGTGGGTAGTCATTCTACATGTTCTTTGCATTTCCGCAGCAGGCAAGTCCTATACTTTGTAGGCATTGCGTAGAGAAAAGGCTCGCTCATTGTTTCCCCTAAGCCGTACTGAATTTCACTAAATCTTAAACAAAGAACGTTTGGTCCAAACCCTCCAACAAACAAGGTTTAGGAATAGGGTTTTGCTTAAGTATTACACGAATAAGCTTCAGCCATAAGGTTCAGCGAGTAAGGTATAAGGCTTGGGCCGAAACATTAAACAGATCAGGCGAATAAGGTTTGGTCCTAACCCTTCGACGAGTAAGGTTTAGGAATGGGGTTTGGCTTAAGTATTACACGAATAAGCTTCAGTCAGAAGGTTCAGGGAGTGGGTATAAGGCTTAGGGGCGTTGTGGTATGGCATGAATTGCCCTGAGACAGTTCCGATAGATCCGCCGCTTCTGTAGACGAAACATACAGGCGCAGTAGGTATTGTGGATACTTTGCGGTTGTATTTGTGCACTGGAAGGAAATTTGTTTTGACAGGAAGTGTGTTGTGGATACTTCGCTGCTATATTTCGGGCTAAGAAGGCTTCACGTGATTCAAGATGAGCTTCCTGACGTGTGCGCAGGGAGCCGGAGGAATGTGTAAACACTATGAGGTTATATTTGAGATTGTATCGTGAGTTGGGTCCGGTAAAGAGTCAAGGTGGGGCTTCGGGAGGCAGAAAGGCATAAAAAGGGTGGATCCGGGGGGTGGGGGGGTGGGGGCCCTGACACACCCATTCCATACTCCACAATGTTATTGTTCTATGGCGCCAGAAGTGTAGAAACTATAGAATATAAATTATTGGGGCACGCCCACTCTATTCTCTCATCTGCTTTCACCCCTTTCCTCTCCTCGTTGCATGTCCTACCCTTCCCTCCCTCTCACACCCTCCCTAACTGAGAGGCAAGAGAAGAACAAGAGATGAAGAGAGCAGAGGGAAGACGAAGGTAGGGAAAGGAATTTGCACTTTCTCATCTAGCACCAGCTTACAGTTCTTCTTTTCCATATTGTTTTTATCCCTTCTGGTCTCGTAATCTCTGTCTGTCTGCCTGTCCACCTGTCTCTCTCTCTCTCTCTCTCTCTCTCTCTCTCTCTCTCTCTCTCTCTCTCGCTCTTTTCTTTCTTCTCTCTTTCTCGCTCTATCTTTTTCTCTCTCTCACTCTCCCTCTCTCTCTTTCTTTTTTTGTTTTTTCTTCCTTCTTTCATCTCCTTTCTTTCTGTGTTTATTTGATCTTTCTTTCTTTCCTTCTTTCTTTCGCTCTCTCTCTCTCTCTCTCTCTCTCTCTCTCTGTCTCGCTGTTTTTCTTTCCTATTCTTGACCTTTACTTTCTTGCTTCTCTTTTATGTTTCTCCATGTGTCTCCTCTTTTGATCTGCAAATAGTCAACCGCAAGCAATGTCCCCACATTTTCATCTTCCTTCTCTTGTCCCCATCCCGTGTTCCTTTCCTCTTCTTCCTTCCCTTACTTTTGAGTTGGCCACTTCAATGGACACTTGAAGAAAGTCAAGCGTAAGAAAGGACAATGAAGGCAATGACAAGAGACAAGAGAGGAGGAGGAGTTAGTTCTCCTTGCTCCTTCTCATTTCCCTCAACCTCTTGCATTCCCTGTCGTGTTTTCTTTTGTCATTGTTGTTCTTCTTCGAAAGGGGTGGAAAGGGTCTTGAAAGAGCAAGAGATGGAGAAACAGAGAAAACGAGAGAGCGTGCCAACGAAGAGGAGGAAGGACCTCTTTTGTTCATCTCTCTCTCTCTCTCTCTCTCTCTCTCTTCCTTGGTTTATTCTCTGACTATTGTTCTCCCTGGGCCATTTTCGGATTCTAAGAAAAAAGGAAGCGAGAGGAGGAAAGGGAGGAGGGATGGGGGCGAGAAGGGGGGAAAGGAAAGAAAGGACGGCGAGTGAGGGAGAAAGGCAAATATCACATGAAGGAAAACAAGCGGGATGAGAAAACAAGGCTGAGAGAAGCAATCGAAACATCTTGCGGAAGACATGCTAGAGTACAAATCGGTAGTCATACATGTCTGTGACATACATAGACGTAGACCCAACCTGCGCTGCGATCTGCGAGTGCTCAGCAGCTAATTGGCCGCCTCTTTGTTCCACCCTATCACCAAATAAACCCTAAAGGTCTTTGCCACATTTATATATATATGTATATATGTATACACTGATATACAAATATATGTCACATACTAATTATGTGTTTTGTAAGGGCAGGTTTTCGCGCCCACCTTTTCTTTCGGGTTTTTGTTTACGAGTGTCTGCGCAGGCAAGATTCAATGTTTCATTCATAGCGTGTTTTAAACTTCAGGGCACCACAAGTTGTGTTTGGGAGGTCTTTCATGACCTATTGCGAGACTGAGATGGAAGATAGGAGACGGTTGAGATGTGGGCTCCCCTACCTCGTGTCGGGATATTAAAGCGCTCTTATTCGTTTGCGAAAGAGTTCTTCTATCTCTGAGTAGGAGATGAAATAGCTCTTCTATATTCTCATAGGAAATGAAAGAACCTTGGTTTTTGTATTTGTGAAAAGGTTACACTTGATTGACCAGCAGCCTCGCCCACCTTGTGCCAGTGTGAGAGTCGGCGCGTGATTTCCGTATGTAATGGACATAGTAGAGAACTCTCTCTCTTTCCGGCGCAAAGCTAGAGGAGGTCTCTCATGACCAATTGCGAGACTGAGACAGAAGATAGGAGATGGTAAAAATGTGAGCTCCCCTACCTAGTGTCGGGAGATTAAAACGCGAGTTCTTCGATCTCTGAGCAGGAGATGAAATAGCTCCTCTATCTTCTCATAGGAATTGAAAGAACTCCTGTTTTTTTGTATTTGTTATATAGTTACCCTTGATTGACCAGCAGCCTCGCCCACTTTGTGCCAGCTTGTACAACAAGTGCTTTGAGCGATATGTCTTGAAAATTTCAACCATATGTCATATATATATATATATATACACTGACACATAAATATATGTCACGTACTACTTATGTGTTTTGTAAGGGCAGGTTTTCGTGCTCACCTTTTATTTCGTATTTTTGTTTACGACTGTCTGCGCAGGCAAGATTCAATGTTTGATTCGTAGCGTGTCTTAAACTTCAGGGCGACACAAGTTGTGTTTACTTTGGTTTGGACTTTGGATTGAAGTGTTTGTAAGGCAGAGTAAAACTTGTGTTTTTGGTTGAGAATGTCTTTCTAAGGTCTTTTCCGTGTTTCAGAAGTTAATGTTTACATTTGGTTTTGTGTTCAAGGGACAATGAGCAATTTACGACAGGTTTGATTTTCGGCTTAGTCTGTGTTTTAACTACTTGCACAGACAAGTTTTAAGCCTGACAAAAAGGGGTTCCCACTTTATACGTAAAGGTCCATGACACATCAGCCCTAAAGACCCTTAAGCCCCAAAAAACCCCAAGCCATAACAGCTCTAAAAAACACAAAAACCCAAAAGACCCTAGACCTTTCGGGGTTCAGGGTTTAGGGATGTCAGGCCCAAAGCCTTTTGCAACCCATTGTATCTGTCCATGAACCGTAAATTGTTGAACGATCAAATCCTAGAGCCTGCGACCGCTTCAACAAACATTAAGACCTAAACCATCCCTAAACCCTACAACACTCAACCTTAAACCAAAACCCTAAGCCCTGAACCATAAACTCTAAACCCTGAACCCTAAACCGTAAACCCTAGAGCCGAAAACCTAAGTAGAATGAGCTATAAAGCAATGAGAAACTAGGTCCAGTAACTTCTGGATTTAAAATTATACATTATGTGTCTATAAAAAACCCTATGCGTAATTTACTCCACAAGAGCTAGTAAGAAGCAATAGACGCATAACCCCGAAAGGTGCCGGCCTCATATATATATATATATATGTACCCCCCCTTCAGCGACCTGCCCTTTTTAGGCCTTTTTTACAAAGAGAGAATAACGAAGGCCCAAAAGTGGCGTAGTTAATCACCGGGTAATGAAGGACATCTATTGGGACACCCACCTCACAGGCCCCGATAAGCCAGCATTGGATTAATCTATATTTTGAATCTGAAGCGGACAATGCTTTTTTTAGGTTTTTAGATCTTTGGTTTTTTCTAGGCAAATTGTGCGTTTAACGGGCAAATAATGTTTTGTTGAGCAACCTATATATTTTTCATGTATACAATTGTGTTTGTACTAGGCAAAGAACCAATCAAATACTATCTGACAAGTCCACTGAAATACCTTATGTTTACATATTCATGAAACATTGTGCTTATTATTGTATGCGAATTTAACTCCTGGAGTATTGAGTAAATAGCCCAATGTGACTCAAGCGAATACTATTCAAAATACCATACTCAACTAACATATGAAATAAACACGAACGGCAACGGAAGCGATTCTACTTAAATAACAATGTAAAAGACTTCTCAACTACCAAATAAAGACCACTTATATACCTTCCTAGCAAAGTAGTTAGTAAAGGCCATAGCTTTGTACATAAAAAGAATTTGTACTAGGCAAAGTATAAACCAAATACTATCTGAAAAGTACACTGTAATAACTTATGGTTACATATTCATGAAATATTTCTTGGGTTGAAATCATCATTCTATGCGATTTATCTACTAGAGTAAGTATTGAGTAAATAGCCCAATCTGACTCAAATCACCAACTAATACCCAACCAAAATGTGAAATAAAAACTAATGGAAATAGAGCACTATTCAAAATACCATACCCAACTAAAACATGCAATAAACACGAATGGAAATAGAAGCGGTTCTACTTACATAACAATGTAAAAGACTTCTCAAGTACTAAATAAAGACCACTTATATACCTTCCTAGAAATATAGCTAGTAAAGGCCATGCACAAGAATGCTGCTTTGTACATGAGAAGAATGTGTGCTAGGCAAAGTATTAATCAAAGACTATCTGAAAACTCCACTGAAATATCTTATGTTTACATATTCATGAAATAGCGCCCAATTTGACTCAAGTGACTACTATTTAAAGGATCGTACTCAACCAAAATACGAAATAAACACTAACAGCAATAAAAGCGATTCTACTTGCATAACAATGAAATCTTTGTTTCTGAAGTATTTCATTGAGACCACTTATATACTATGTCCGAAAGGCACAATTTGCAGAAGCAAGCTAAAAAATGCACAAGCAATCTTCCTAGAAAAGTACTTAGTGAAGGCCATGCACAAGCAAATTCGCAAGTACAAAAACACACTTAAAATGCGTAGTTATTGCCACGAAAAGGCGAACCAAAAAAACATACCAAAACCACAAAACCAAAAAAAGAAACAAAAAACACAATTTTCCGGAACTCTTGAAGAAGCTTCGTAGGGATTCCTGAGAGTTCCGGAATTTTTTGGGGTTTTTTTGTTTTTTTTTTTTTTTGGTTTGGTGCTTTTGGTTTTTAATTGCCCGTGTATTCGGATTTAGTTTCATTTTAGTCTACGCCCTAAGCAACACGCTATATTGCACACCGAGTTTGCTTGCAGTGCAGCTGGCTGACTTAAGACAAGGCGAAAAAGGGTAGGTCACTGGGGGGGGGGTACCATATATATATATACATATATATATATATAAATATATTATATGCGTGTGCTTTTATAACCTGCACCATTCATCACCATGGCCAAATTAGCTATCCAATCAAGATACCGCCCCGACAGTCTGAGTTTGTGAAGGGCTCATTGGGGCTGCAACATCCTGTGCAAACCCTAAACCCCAAACCCCAAACCCCAAACGCTACTATTGCCCCATTGCGAGCAAGCAGCTTGTGAGGTTCCGTCTCAAGGGCTCTCCGCCCAGCATGTTAGAGGAAGGCACAAACCCAGAGAGCTCATTGGCAATACCCCCTTAATGGAAGCATTGGCCCACTTCGGCGGCAGCGACTACGATGAACTTGCAGAATCCAGGCTAAGAGCCTCATAGCCTGGGCATGCAGGTGCCGGCGCAGTATAACCCCAGCCACATGCACCGCCAGCATTCAAAAAACCACAGCATCCTCCAAATCTCAGGCCACAATGTGCAGTTCGGGATTTGCTTTTGGTGTTTGCGACACTCTTAAGGTCTGCTGCTTAGGCTTTTTGGCCTGTTAAGGCTTAAGGAATTTAGGAGATCGCGGCGCGGCCATGTTCGAGTGCAACATCTGCTTCGAGACTGCGTCCGAGCCTGTCGTAACACGCTGCGGCCATCTGCACGCCCCTAAGTTTCAGCTCCGGCCTTTTTTTGGGGATCTCAACCCCCCCCCCCATTTCCCCCCCCCCCCAAGAAAAGAAGGACCTGAGGTGTGGACCCCTATGTTTGGGAGCATACGCATTACCAGCTTATCGACTCAACCCTTACCCAGGTTTGGGGCTTGTGGAGGGCTTTGCACCCTGAGTTTAAACACTTACAACTTACAACTTAAAACCCCTCTGGCGAATTTAGAGTTTAAGGTTTCCGCCCTTCTTGTTAGGCGAAAAGCAGACCATGTTACACGTAGGAATGCTGGATTGCTGGAATAGAGGCTACACTAGCGTATCATGGTCGTTAAATGGCGATGCGGCGATGTGTCAACACCCAGGCAGCAAGATGTTGAGCCCAAGCTGGCTCCCCCCTCCTGCCTCACCCCCGTAGTCCGAAAGGTTATGAGGGTCCAAGACCCAAGGGACACAAACCTTGTCTTCGCATGTGAGCTTGAGCAGGGGGTGCTGCTCCTCAGCTCCTAAGCTTCGCCAGGAACCCTGAGCCACATAGCCTGATTTAAGGTTTAGGGTTTAGGGTTTAGGGTTTAGGGTTTAGGGTTTAGGGTTTAGGGTTTAGTTCAGGGGCATGCAGCCTACGGGCTCTCGTAGGCCTAAACCCTCAACCCAGAGCCCATCCTCCGTCGCGAAGAGGTTCTGCTGGAAGTGCCTGCATCTGTGGCTGTCGGCACCCAGGAGGCCTGCCAGGAGTCGGGGGTTGTATAGGGTGCATTGGAATTTACATTAGTTTTTTTTTTACTGCTAGTATTTACTCTTATTATTGTTGTGAGTAGTGCTAGTATTACCACTATTGTTGTTGTGAGTAGTAGTCGTATTGTTATATTTGGTGTTATGTATTACAATTATGATTATGATTTATTTGTTATGCAATGGTTATTGGTTTGATGGCTTGGGGGCTTGGGTGTGTGTTTTTTGGGGATTTGATCTAAATGAGGGGCCATTTGCGGTACCGCAGGCTATAAGCAGTGCATAACATGCTGCAAGAGAGGTAGCAGAACCCCACAGCCACCACCATTTCGAGGGCTGTTAAGGGTTTGGGCTTTGGGGCTAAGCCAAAAACCCCAAGCCCAAAACCCTAAACCCTAATCCTGAAACACTCTCGCTGAGCATTGCGATCATGACCTGGTCTAAGTTCGTTGCAATTGAGCGAGATAAGGCGAGCAGGCTGGCAGCTGAACCCTAGACCCTAAACCCTGAACCCTGAACCCTGAACCCTGAACCCTGAACCCTGAACCCTGAACCCGAAACCGCGCTCAGAGGGCTTTGAGGGCCAACCTAGACTGGCTTACATGGGACAACCCTAAACCCTAAACCCTAAACCCTAAACCCTAAACCCTAAACATAGGGGCCCTGGGGCCACCAAGCTCCATGGGCAACTCCCAACTCCTCGGCCAGAGGCTGTGCTTGAAAGCCCTTTTTGACTTACCAGGGTTTAGGGTTTAGGGTTTAGGGTTTAGGGTTTAGGGTTAGGGTTTAGGGTTTAGGGTTAGGGTTTAGGTTTAGTAACGTGGGTTGTGGGGAGTGTAAAAGGATGCTAAGTAGACTTACGAAGTTAAGAGAGCTTCCAAGTCGGGCTTTGAGGGTCTAAGGGAAGTTCTATGGCCCTTGAATTTGTTCCCTTACCTCCTTTGAAGGGTTCCGCAGTGGGGGCCCTTGATTTGTATAGGGTACATAAGGGGTAAAAACGGTTAATCAACTAAGGACGCTTATGAGGGACCTCAGGGGTTATTTAGGGTCCATTTAGTGGCTACTTAGGTATATAGGGACGATATAAGGTTTCTAGAGGCATTCCAGAGGGGTCATTTCTAGGTCCTCATACCCCCTTTGTATGGGGTCCCCTTTTTGAGGGCCCATATGAAGGGGGCCAAGAAACTACCCTAAGAGAGGGAGCCTGAAGAAGGTCTACCTTCGGAAGCCTGCAGCCCAGCGACGGCCGCAGCAGCTGTCCTGTCTGCAAGGTCAGAATCTGAGCTGTCCTCTGCTTCAGAGTTTTGGGGGTTACCCTAAGCCATAAGCCCTAAAACCCTAAAACCCTAAAACCTAGAGAGCGAAAGCTGCGCGGAATTCCAAAGCTGAGATCAGGAACATGCAAACCTCGAGACCCTCAAACGGCCTGCTTTTTGGCTCAGAATCTGGGCCCTGAATACTACCATTTGCTTAAGACCCCGCAAAGACAGGAAGATAATAGTCATCCTCTAGATTCCGCTTAGAAGGAAGAATATTCCTTTGTTTATACATGTACATATATATATATATGTATTTGTTTTTGTTTTGTCATTTTTTAGGGGGGGGGGTTCTGAAGTAACTAGTAGAATAAGCTCACCTTGCACCCTCAGGCGGCTGTGTCGGCACAGACGGTCATTCCAGTCTATGCACGCGACGGCAGCAGTGCGCCTGCAGAAAAGGAATGGGGGCCAAAGCTGGGATCAGAATGTCCACAAGCGGCCTATGCCCCATGCTTCTACAGGCCTCATTACCTTCCGGCCTGAAAACCCTAGCACAAGTCGTGAAGTGTACTTAAACACCACGACCTTGCGTCTTAAACCCTGAACCCTAGACCCTAACTTGAGCAAGACACTTCGGAAGGGGGTACCAATCTCTTTGTTCTACAAACTGTGCGTAGAATTATTAGAATCAATAAGGCACCCAAAGAGACATGCCATTCAAGTTATAAGCAGAATCTCTTAACAAATGATCTGTGGTATCTAATTCCTTTATTCCCTAGTAAGAACTAGTAGACTAGTAAGCATATAGAGGCCTGCGTTCACACACTAAAGCCGACGCCCTAAACCCTTCAACCCTCAAATTTATGTCATGTTGAAGCCTTGATGGCCCAAAAGGCCGAGCAGAACTGACTGGCTCTTGGTGGGAAGTTAGGGCAGTGGCCACCAACGAACACTTGAAGGCCCCCCAACACCCCAACACCCTGCACCTCAAACCTTAAATCCCTAGCCTTAAAGTTGTTTTCCGCCACCTGAGCCTGTGGTCGAGGCTCTGCGTTTGTCGTTGCATCAAAGGTGGCTCTTCGGGAGCTTCACGTCCTGAGCTCGATGTTTGAGAAAGGTTCGGCTACGTCCGTAGCCTCGCGTCATCAACGGCTGACAAGCTTGAGCGCCAACCTGCAGGTTTGGGGGGTTCCGCGTCCCGAACCTGAACCAGCATTTTCCGGGCAGGATTGGCCTGGGTCGGCGGACACCGTCACGGTCAAGAATATTCCCTGTCGGATCCGGTCTCAGGAAGTTCTGTCGGCAGTGCGCGCACTGGGCTTCACAGAAAGCGACCTTCTTTACTTGCATCTTCCCGTGAAGCAGGGCCGGACTCCTTGCACTCTCGGCTATTGCTTCATCAGCTTTCGTACTGCGGCCCTGGCAAGGCAGTTTTGGGAGAAGTCCTCGGACTTGAGATTTCCGGAGCGCAACAGCTTGAAGGTCCCTCATGTCGAAGCTTCGACATCAGCGACTCGCAGTCGTGCGAGATCAATGCACGGGGAGGTGCTCTGGTTCAGGCGTGAGGCTGCCGCAGCTGTGGAGGTCGAAGTCGCCACAGGTCAGGATGAGTCTCTTGGTAGCTGAATGAGTACACTTTAGCCCCAAACCCTAAACCCTAAACTTTTGGGATACTAGGATCCCCGATTTTGGGCGGCTTTATGAACTTAGCAACTCAGGTCGACAGCTGGGGGTCCCCTTTACTTGTCGGAGGCGCAGGATCAGGGTTCTCATCCAGAGGTCCATCGGATCCCTCAGGAAACAGTAACAACCTGGCTGCTGTGAGGCGGCACGAATTCTGTTGTGGGGTTTCACAGGCGTTTCTTTTTGATTCTTGGGTCCAAGTCAGCGCGCTTGCCCAGAGAGCCACGAAGGTCCGTTCATTTAAGTCCGAACGCATGAACGTTTAGGATGGGGGCCGCAACCCTGAATCCTAGTTTCAACGATCAGACCCAACGTGCTCTTTGGACAGCGGAGCAGCCGGATTCGCCAATGTGGTTCCAGAGAGCCACGTGAATGCACATACAGCACTTGATTGGCCCATGGGATGTTGTATATGGATCGGCATTTTTCGGATCATGTATATATATCTATATATAGTATATATATACATATATATATGTATATATATATATACTTATTTATTTTTTTATGTATACACACGCGCACACACATACATATGCCACGGGCCAGAGATTCTCTGGAAGTCACATTTTATCAGCAGCAGATTGACTTCAAGTCACATTTTATCAGCAGCAGCAAGCTCTTTGCCAAGACCTTCGCTGTTTCAAGGCTTCAGCTTTCAGGGCTTAGGGTTTAGGGTTCAGGGTTCAGGGTTGAGGGTTTAGGGTTTAGGGTTTAGGGTTTATTTCAAGGCTTCAGCTCTCAGGATTTAGGGTTTAGGGTTTTGGGGTTTTGTTGTTTTGTGGTTTTGGGGTTTTGGGTTTTGGGGTTTTGGGGTTTTGGGGTTTTGGGGTTTTGGGGTTTTGGGGTTTTGGGGTTTTGGGGTTTGGGGTGTTGGGGTGTTGGGGTGTTGGGGTGTTGGGGTGTTGGGGTGTTGGGGGGGTTTTGGGGTTTTGGGGTTTTGGTGTTTTGGGGTTTTGGGGTTTTGGGGTTTTGGGGTCTTGGGGTTTTGGGGTTTTGGGGTTTTGGGGTTTGGGGTGTTGGGGTGTTGGGGTGTTGGGGTGTTGGGGTGTTGGGGTGTTGGGGTTTTGGGGTTTTGGGGTTTTGGGGTTTTGGGGTTTTGGGGTTTTGGGGTTTTGGGGTTTTGGGGTTTTGGGGTCTTGGGGTCTTGGGGTTTTGGGTTTGGTTTGGGGTTTTTGGGGTTTTTGGGGTTTTTGGGGTTTTTGGGGTTTTGGGGTTTTGGGGTTTTTTGTTTTTTTGGTTTTTTTGTTTTTTGGTTTTTTGGTTGTTTGGTTTTATGGCTTTTTGGTTTTGTTTTGGGGGGGGGGGGGGGGCGGTTCGGAGCCCTGCGCTTAGCAATCAACCCCGAAAACCTTAAGGTTTAGAGTGTAGGGTTTAGGGTTAGGGTTTAGGGTTTAGGGTTTAGGGTTTAGGGTGTAGGTTGTTTTTTCGGCTTGAAGCCTTTTGTGAGATCCTTTGAGTGCGTGGCCTCGCATCATGTGGAAGGCCCCTCGAGACCTCCAGGCCTCCATCCAGAACGCCGGGTTTAGATTTCAGGGTTCGGGGGCTGCCACCCTCAACCCTAAACCCTAGCCCGAAACCCTAAACCCTGAACCCTAGACCCTAAACCCTGAACCCTAAACCCTAAACCCTAACCCTCACGTGATGGAGGCCCAGGTTGAGGAGCAAGCTCCCACGTTGTGCGAGGCTTCAGTGCTCATTCTCGGGTCCCAAGAGGGCACTGGGGGACCCCAATGAGAGGCTGAACCCCAGCCGACTGTTTGCTGAAGAACACCCCCCCCCCCCCCCCAAAAAAAAAAAAAACAAAAGAACATGGCGTTTAGTGTTTGGGGTTTCGTGTTAAGGGCTTACAATCCCTATCTTGCCCTTGATAAGGAATGATGTTGTTATTCTTGGGGAGGTTCTTCAGCAATCAGGAATTGCAGTGGCATTTCTTTTTGAGGCTCGACAGCCAGGACTGGTTCGACTCTGGCTGGGATAGGGTTGAGGGTTGAGGGGTTAGGGTTTAGGGTTTAGGGTTTGGGGCTTGGGGTTTAGGGTTTAGGGTTTAGGGTTTAGGGGTGTCCGTCGGGAGCTTAGGTGGCGAGATGTTTGAAGATGTTTACTGATATTCTTGGGGGTAGCTACATGGTCCCTCAGTAAGGGCCCTTACAAGGGGACCCCAAGGGCCCATAATTCAGAACCCTGTAGAGAAGGTAAGGGACCATATTAAGGGACCATGTAAGTACCCTTAGAGATGTGGGGTTTAGGGTTTATGGTTTAGGGTTTAGGGATATAGGTGTTAGGCAATTTGAAGTAGTCCCGCAGCGTTCTTGTAGCTGTCGTGCTTCACATGTGTGAACGAACAGTCCTTTTCCGCCAGGCCCTAGGTATGCGGCCCCATTGGCATCAAAGACCATCTGCGTGCGAGAAACTTGAAACACACGAGCTCAAGTCTCTTGTGGCGCGGGTAAGCTCATATGCTCGGCATGACACTGAACGGCCAGTACTAACAGCAGGCACTGCGCTGCCGCCACGCAGTCAACCTGACAAGACAGTAAGTCGGAAGCACAGGGCTTATGGCATTCTTGACGGTAAAGCTTTACAAGCCCCCAAAGCCCTGTACCCTACATTCCCCAAACTGCTAAACCGTACTCGAGTCTTGTGTGTACACCTCGTGCCACGTTACATCTGAGAGACGCGCTCCTCCAGGTACGGATCAGCAGCGCGCCGAGAACGTCCCTCCACGCCCTGCAGGTAGCGAAGTAATCCCTACAGAAGCCTTGAGGTAGGGGGGAGGGGGATGTCAGTTCATTTGTAGGTTATAACCCTAAACCCTAAACCCCAAACCCTAATGAAAGGGCATCCCGAATACCCGGAAACCCCGAATGGTATGTATCCGGCCTCAGAGTCCCCAAAGCCCCCTAGCAAGGAACCATCCCCGACCCCGATACTCAGGGTTTAGGGTTTCGGGTTTAGGGAGTTTAGGGTTTAATCGTTTAGCCCAAACCTTGAACCCTAAACCCTTCAACCCCCCACCCCCCCCCCCCCCCCCCAAAAAAAAAAAAAAAAAAAATCCTGAGCCCAAAAGTGCATCCCTAGCCCTTATAAAGGCTCTTTTGCCTGCAGGCGAGTGGCAGGAGCCGGAGCCCCCTGAGGCTCAGGCCTTTACCTATGGTGGCACCGCCTCGCGCTACAGGCCCTGATGCTAAAAGGGGGAGGGGTTAGGGTTTAGGGTTTAGGGTTTAGGCTTCAGGGTGTAGGGTTTAGGGTTTTGGGTTTTGGGTTTGGGGTTTTACGGTTCAAGGTTCCCCTCCCCCTCGTACTGAGTGAGTTACTAGACAAGATCCCAGACAAGAGCCCCCCCGATTGGGATCTCATAGCTGCCTCTACATGTATGTACATGTGGGGTTGAGATGAACCTAAGAGGCTGTTCCCTACGAACTTGCAGCGTTTGGGGTGGCAAGTAGGGCTCCTGGACCGGCGGACTTCAAGGGTTTTGGGTTTAGGGTTTAGGGTTTAGAGCTTAGGGTTTGTGGCTTGCAGGGCTTGTAGGATGTGACATGATGAATAAAGATCGATGTGGGGTTCAACAATCATCCTACTACTACTACTACTACTACTACTACTACTACTACTACTACTACTACTACGACTACTACTACTACTACTACTACTACTACTACTACTACTACTACTACTACTACTACTACTACTACTACTACTACTACTACTACTACCACTACTACGCGTCACGCTCCTAATGATCACAGGGGTTTCGGGGCGTGCATTTTTCGTGCGAAGACACGAAAACATCGGTATTTACAGCGTTTCCTGGCTTTGTCCGTTTTGGGACGTGAAAAATGCAGGTTTTTAAATCTCCGGAAACAGCTTGCAACTACTTAGGGCGCGTGAGGAATACATCGGTATTTACAGTGTTTTCTGGCTGTAAAAACGCGTGCTTTTATGTTACAGCTCTTTCGGGTGCAATCTCTGAAAAGAGGAAAGCATCGGTATTTACAGGGTTTTGCGCGTGTCGCATGGTGTTGGCTTATTTTTTTTGGCACTGTTTAATGGTTGGGTTTGGAGTTGAAGGTTCAGGTTGAGGGCTTCGGGCTTGCACTGTTTTTCTCGCCTGGCAACGCATCTTGTTCCACCTCCTTGGCAAGTATGTTGCAGAAAGAGGCGAAAACACTGTAAATACCAGTGTTCTAGGCATGCAATATGAATGACGTTATTATCCCCCCCCCCCCCCTCCCCCCCCTCCTGGTGCAGAGTGTTGTACAAAGAGGCAAAAACGCCGCAAATACCAGTGTTTTTGGGCATGGTCGCGAAATTCATGGAGACTTGTGGCAACGTATCTTGTTCCGCCTCCTTGTCAAGTATGTTGCAGAAAGAAGCGAAAACACTGTAAATACCAGTGTTTAGGCATGCACTCTGAATGACGACCCCCCCCCTCCTTGTGCAGAATGTTGTACAAAGAGGCAAAAACACCGCAAATACCAGTGTTTTGGGCATGGTCGCGAAAGGCATGGAGACTTGTGGCAACGTATCTTGTTCCACCTCCTTGTCAAGTATGTTGCAGAAAGAAGCGAAAACACTGTAAATACCAGTGTTCTAGGCATGCAATATGAATGACGTTATTATCCCCCCCCACCCCCCTCCCCCACCCCGCCCCCAAGCAGGCAAAAAAACAAGAAAAACGCAAGAAAACACCGTGATCAGTTAAGGGCGTGTCACCTACTACTAGGTGCGCGGCGTGTTCACGCCCCTACAACGGGAAGCATGTTCTGGGGAAGGGGGGTTCAGGAATCACTGGCAGGCGTGGGTTATTCATGAAGTAGAGTCATTTCGGTGATTTGGAGGAGGGCCCTCTCACACTACTGGGTAAGTTTTGTAAGATAGGAGTTTGATGGCAGCAACAGGATTATGATGGCAGGGCGGCTTGCGGAGGGGCATGTCCGGAAGTCATCAGGGCAGTGGCTTTTTTTTAGAAAACACTGTAAATACCAGTGTTTTGGGCATGGTCGCCAAAGGCAAGGACACTTGTGAATGCTTTTCTTGTTGCACATCCTTCCGCAGTATGTTGTACAAGCGGCGGAAATGCTGTAAATACCAGTGTTTTGGGCGTAAACACCAGTGTTTTGGGCATGGTCGCAAAAGGCATGGACGCTTGTGACAACGTGTCTTGTTCCACAACCTTGCACGGTACGTTGTACAAACTGGGAAAACGCTGTAAATACCAGTGTTTTGGGCGTGGATGCAATATGAATATGTTCTTATCCCCCCCCCCCCCCCCCCCCCCAAACCCGCAAGGAAGAGGAAATGCCTGAGCAAGTGCTGAAAAACGTAGGGGCGGGAACGCGCCGCGTTCCTACTACTACTTCTACTACTACTACTACTACTACTACTACTACTACTACTACTACTACTACTACTACTACTACTACTACTACTACACCTGCTGCTGCTGCTGCTGCTGTTGGGATGCACTTGCAGGTTTCTGCCAGGTTTGAATGTGCACAAAAGGCTGCAGGGTTCAAGGGTTCTGACTTGTGTACGTATGTGTATATATATATATATACATATATTGCAATATAAGGATATTACTTGTGAAAATAGTAGACATTGCTTGTTATGTAGTTATACTACAAAAATATCATGTATGTGATTCTTCGTATGTACTTTTTATTAGTTGGTGTGTTGTTCTGTTATGATATTCATATATGTATATGAAAATCTATGAATATGTCGTTATGTTATACTAATCGAACATGGTTATATTACAAAAGTGTTTTTCGAATATTCTTGTATGATTAGGTAACTAAGTAAACAACTTATTGCGTTATCGTTCAAGTTCCTATTAGAACATTAAGTATGTACTTGTATGCTTAATCATAGCATTACACTATTTGTATTCATATTTTTGTGCTGTTGTATGAACGATTACTATGTACTTCTGCCATTGTAACGTGTGTGTAGATATATATATATACACACATACAAATATTGACATTTTGACATTGTGATACTGTTATAGAAGCTTAATTGTATGTGTTTAAAATATAAACCTTAATCCCAAAACTTGCTTCCTTGTTGCGGCCACTTGCATTGCAGTTTCTCAGCCGGCTACGGGCAGTTCCCCGTGGTTTTCGTGCAGCTGGGCCGTTTCAATTGAAGGGGCAGGGAGGGTCACCCAATTCCCGAATGCTGTGGGTCTCGGATTTGAAGGGCGTAGCTTCGACTCGAACCAGCATAGTCAAGTCCGCGCGCAGAGTCACGAGAGCACATCTGCCAATGTCCAGGATTTTAGGCTGCCCTGCATAAGGGACCTTAACGATGGCCAGAATCAGGACGATTCAGGGGTAGCCTAAATCGCACTAAACCCTGCGCACCCTTCACCCTAACTCCCTGAGGCTTCAACCTTTAATCTTTCCCAAGCCCCAACGAAGGTCTGCACCCGCCTCAGCGTGCCAAAGCCCCCACCAAAAAATGTCAACAGCAGCCCTCAGTCCACCCCCAGTCACCTCAAACCCTATGGCCCAATACACCACCTCTGATTTGTTTCCCGATTGTTCCCTAAACCCTAAGCCCTAGGCCCTAAGCCCTAAGCCCCAAACCCTAACCCTACACCCTGCACCCTGCACCCTACACCCTACACCCTACACCCTACACCCTACACCCTAAACCCTAAACCCTAAACCCTAAACCCTAAACCCTAAACCCTAAACCCTAAACCTGAACCCTAGACCCTGAACCCCAAACCACGAAGCTCCTGCGACGGCCAAGGCTGGCGCTGGTCGGAGGCCAGAGCTTCAGCGGTCCAGCGTCCGCCTTGGTAGGGTTTAGGGTTTAGGGTTTAGGGTGTAGGGTTTAGGGTCTAGGGTCTAGGGTCTAGAGTCTAGGGTCTAGGGTCTAGGGTCTAGGGTTTAGGGCAAGGTTTAGGGTTTAGGGTTTAGGGTTTAGGGTTTAGGGTTTAGGGTTTAGGGTTTAGGGTGCAGGGTGTAGGGTGCAGGGTGTAGGGTTTTGAGTTAGGCTTGTTCGGTGCCTAGGGGTTCAAGGTTGTTGGGGTCTTCCAGGGTTTGTGTGGTTCAGGTCTGGCAGCCTCAGGGGTCTAGTAATTGAGGTTGGCAGGGGTTTTGTGGTTGAGGGTTTAGGGTCATAGGGGTCTGGAGAGGTGTGAGTTTAGTCAGGGGTTTTGGGGCTTAAGGGCATCAGTTCCTGGCTTTCGGGGTTCGTTCAAGACTTTGAGTTTTCGGGTTTCGGGAATTTTCGGGTTTAGGGCCTGTAGTAGGGCTTAGGGTGTTCAGGGGTCCAGCATCAGGGGTTTGCAGGTTTGGGGGTTTGGGGTGCAGAGTTTCCGGTTCCAGGGTCCATGTTGAGGGTTCGGGGTTGAGGATCCCCAGTGGCCTGGTCTTGGGCATCTACGGGTTTGGGGGTTCTTGCATTCCAGTCATTGCCAGCCACGCAGCGTATGCTGTCGACCCAATCTCCTGTTTAGGGTTTAGGGTTTAGGGCTTAGGGATTCACAGGGGGTGGCAAAGATGTGTTGAACACTGGTCCAGGGGCTTTCAGGATACTCGCGCTCGTCATTTGGTGGGGAGGGGCGGAGGGGAGGGGTGGTTCTGTCGCCGATAGACCTTGAAAGAACTCGTGGCCAACACCCTTCATCTTCATTGAACTTACCGAGAAGACTATGCCCGAATTGAAAGCCCGCGCATACACGCTCAAGGGAATCCCCTGAACCAAACCTTGAATTCCAAGATTCAGTACTCAGGTCAAAAACCCTCAGCCCCAAGCCCTCAGCCCTAAGCCCTGAGTCCTAAGCCCTAACCCTAAGCCCAAGGTGAATCGAAGAGCAGCGATGCTCTTCGGTCTCCTTGCCGGGGCAGCCCTCCTTTCGTTGTTGCTGATCTAAGCTGAGATCTACTGTTGCAGGGCACTCCGTGTGGTCCTCCAATCAGGATTGAGCCCAGTATGACAACCTTACTTACCACTGACATCTCTTGCAAAGGAAGATACAGCTTCAAGCAAAGGAAGAACCAGCTTCAATCAACCGCGTAGACACCGTAGCATTCACCAGACACAACATTCGCTTCTGCACCCCGGCCAAAGATTGGCTGGCATTGGACATCTGCTGCACATCAGTGCGAGTCAGCCGGCCTACTGGAGATTTGTGTGTGTAGAGAGATATATATATATATAATTATGAATATATACATATAAATATAAATGTATATATGCAGGCTGCTGCTGCTTAGCGCAGCTGTTGGAGTACAGCCGACGAGGGCGGCCGACGATCACCGATGTTCCAGGTGCCTGTTTCGCGCTGAACAGCTGCATCCGTTTCTAATTTTGGTAAATGCGGCAGACTGGCAGAATTTGCTTTTAGCATTGTCATGAGCATCTTTAATTATTACTGTTATTCTAGGGCTGTTCACGCACGACAAGCAGACGCTGGCCGCTGGAGCAATGTGAGAGCCCCAAAAAAGCCAACGAAGCGTGCTGTTTTGAAGGGAGTGTCAATCTGCAGTCATGGAATGTGTAAGTTGGTTCAGTGCGGGTGATGTACCGATGCGCAACTGCAGATCAGAGTACTTTAAGGATGCAGACCTTGTCCACGCTGCCTGTTCTTGGGATTTCGCCTTGCGCATAATACAGAGTGCCTTGGGAATTCGAACGGGGTTTTGGGGGGTTTTTGATAGTATGATAATATAGGGGACCATAAAGGATTATTCTTGGCGATTATTCCGACTCCATGCTTTAGGCTCAAGATCCTAGCAATGACATCTGCGATAGACGCTGCAGCTCGCCATCGTTGAGGTCCAGGTGTGACTGGCACAAGTTTGAGGTGGACATATGTAGGGGGCCTTAATAATTAGAACAGGGTTTTGGGGGTTATGAGAGTATAGTCTTCTAGGGACCATAAGGGAATACCATTAGCAATTATTCCGACCCCTACATCATATTAAGTTGCAGCCACTAAAGATAACCGGAGCGCAGAGCTCCAAACCTTATGCAAAACTCCCGAAACCCTCCTATGGAGACCCCTCTTGCCCCCCATTTGCCAGGAGAGCCTTCGCACCTCATGGGGCAGGGGCTGGCAGGGCACCCTTGCTTCTTTTGACCTTGCAGAGCTTGCCCTCTTGCATGTCAGCGCTTGTTGGACCAACTGCCTTCAGAGCAGGTTCGAGGCTTAAGAGGGTTTAGGGTTTAGGGGGGGGGAGTTTTGGGTCAAAGTGCCTTCAGGGCCCCGCACCGTGAGATGCCTTGCCTGCACCAAGTCCGGAGCAAAGAACAAGCTTGCCGGCGTTCTGGGCGGCAAAGGCCCGGAGCTGATATCATCGTCTTGGGGCGTAGGATCGAACCGACATCTAAGGATAGTTTCATGGGCCCTTAGTATGGCCCCTAACCTCCTTTAGCGGGTTCTCATGTATGGGCCCTTAATTTGCATGGGGTATATAAGGGGTATGTAAGGGGTCCCATACTAAGGGACCACGAAACTACCCTAACAACAAACCCTGAGCCTTGAACCCTAAACCCTCAACCACCAAACCCTCAAACCCTCAAGCCCGCACTCTATATATATATATATATGTATATGTATATATATATATATATGTATAGATATATGTATATATATGTATATATATATATACCCTAAGCTCTTAAACAAGCCCTATGCAACTTTAAGGCCTTCAAGCCTTGTGGCCCGGTGAGCCCCGAACTACTTCAACCCTCATGCCCTGAAAGTCTCGAAGCCCTTTCAGAAATACTTTTGCGCCCCCAAACCCTTACGCCCTAAAGCAGAAGGTTTCTCGCCCTGACTGGGTAACTGCAATAGAAAGCTTAGGCGCAGGGTTTGGAGTTTCGGGTTTCGGGTTTAGGGTTTAGGATTTGGAGGTCAGAGCCTTCAACCGGAATTCTCGCGGCCTAGAACTCCAGAGCCCCATAACACCTCGAAAGCCCTGATGCGAACCCTGAATCATGCAATCCCTAAAGCCCCACAGCTAAAACCCCGCCTAGCCCTGCAAAAAAGCCCTCGACCCTGTACCTAAACCCTACACCCTAAACCTAAGCCCTACAAGCCCTAAACTCCAACCTAAACACCTAAACCCTAAGCCCTGAACTCCAACCCAAACCCCATCTAAGGCTCGGAGAACTCCGGTCGTCGTCTCAGTCGGCTCGGAGAGAATTTTGAGACAAAAGGCTGTTTTCATTCGGGCTTAGGGTTTGGGGTTTAGGGTTTAGGGTTTAGGTTTTAGGGTTCAGCAGCTCATGTACTAGCTTTCGCTAGTCGAGCAGCTTCTCAAGCGAGGCCTGGCACCTTAAACCCTGGACCCTGAAACCCTTGAGGCCCAGAAACCCTAAAACCCCAGGCCTTGAGGCCCTGAAACCCTAAACCCCAGGCCCTAAGGCCTAAACCCCAGGCCTGAAACCCTGTGGGGTTTAGGGTTTAGGGTCTAGGGTTTAGGGTTCAAGTCTAGGTTTAGGCAGATGTTGAGAATTCAGGGTTCAGGGTTCAAGGTTTGGCAAAGGCATTCTGGCGTTGTGGGTTCAAAGTCCACGGTTCTGGGCTGTCCAACTTCTCCACGCACCGGGTGCACCCTAAACCCGAAACAAATCCTTCCGGCCCAAACCACGAACTCAAGGCCTAAGACACTGCACCTTGAAACCGCTAAAACCCCTGTATAACCCTTACAAATCCTAATCCCTAAACCATAAGCCCAACTCTCCCAACCCGCCAAAGCACTCCGATTCCGAAGCATCCTAGGCCTATGCACTCCGGAGTTTACTTAGTAGCTGAAGAGTACACTTTACACTTTCTGGGATACTATAACCCCCTATAGAACTGAAAGTGTACACTTTTTGGGGGCTTATGACCTCAGCAACTGAGTTTACGGGGTTGAAGTCTTTTTGTTGGAGGGGTTAGGATCGGGGGTTGAGGGTTTAAGGCCCGTGAGGACGGAGTTCCGCGGTGAGGCCTTAAACCCTAATCCGTGAACCTCAAACCCTAAACCCTGAACCCTAAACCCTAAACGCTGAACCCCAAACCCTAAACCCTGAGCCCTAAAACCTAATCCCTAAACCCTGAACCCCAAACCTTAAACCTTAAACCCTAAACCTTACACCCTAAACCCTAAACGCTAAACCCTAAACCCTTGCCCTAAACCCTAAACCTTGCACCCTAAACCCTAAGCCCTAAGCCCTAAGCCCTAAACCCCGCAGTCTGATGGCACCCTTCCGTCCACCCGGGAAAGCTCAAATCCTGATGTCTGAGGTGCTGCCGCCTCAGGTCCGTGGGTCAGAGTCCTTTTGGGGTGGCGTAGGGCCTACGGCGTAGGGCTTATAATTTTTACGGGATTTAGGGTCTAGAGTTTAGAGTTTAGGGCTCAGGGTTCAGGGTTTAGTCTTCGGAGTTCGGTGTATTTGTCAAGTCTCGGTCCTTCTGACCCCTTATGCACTTGTCGTTGTTCAAGTACCTCCAAGAAGTCAGCCTGCTGGCGTCCTGGGCGAAGTTCTGGATGTGCGAGGGGGGAAGGGAAGGGAAGGGAAGGGAAGGGAAGGGAAGGGAAGGGAAGGGAAGGGAAGGGAAGGGAAGGGAAGGGAAGGGAAGGGAAGGGAAGGGAAGGGGGGGAGGGAAGGGGGGATCGTTCATTTAGGGTTTAGGTTGCGGGCTAGGGTTTAGGGTTGTTTGCTGTGCAATGCAGGCGGCAGCAAAGAGCCCGTCGAGGGCCAGTACACAGTGGACGAGGCAGTTGAGGGTTTCAGGGCATTGGGGTTTAGGGTTTAGGGGCTGCCCGCTACAATAACATAACATTGTCTTCGTATAAATGGGAGGGCCCCATAAGGAAGGAAATAATCCTTAGATCAAATAAACCTTAAATCATATTAAGGACCCCGTATATAATTTCAGGTATATTTCTTACTTGCTGGATATTGGGCTCCCAGGGTTCTTTAAGAACAACTTGGAATCTAAATGTCTGCTCACAGACTCATGAGTCTTCGTGTTTGTAAAGATTAAAGAGAGCCATGGGGAGACGAAGACGGTTGAGTCGGAGTAGATGGTGAACACTGGCTTGTCGCTTTAGGGTTTAGGGTTTAGGGTTTAGGGTTTAGGGTTTAGGGTTTAGGGTTTAGGGTTTAGGGTTTAGGGTTTAGGGTTTAGGGTTAGGGTTTAGGGTTTAGGGTTTAGCGTTTAGGGTTGTAGGGTTGTAGGGTTGTAGGGATGTTGGCCTAGCTACGAGCTCTCTCAAGCCTCAGCGTACCTGCTGGGAGGTTGAAAGAGGTTGAGTTGCCAGTGCTGCCACGTGGCTTAGGTTTACGGTTTACGGTTTAGGGTTTAGGGTTTAGGGTTTAGGGTTTAGGGTTTAGGGGTTTAGGGTTTAAGGTTTAGGGTTTAGGGTTTAGGGTTTGGGGTTTGGGGCTTGGGGCTTAGGGCTTAGGGCTTATGGCCGTCTGAATGTGGGCCAGCACATGGGCATTTCTCAACAGATGGATACCTCCAACATACTCCCAAAAGCTCATCCCCCAAAAACCTCCCCCGATGCTACCCCTGCAGATAATCTACTCTTTGCTTAAGAACCCCCAAAAAATGAAAAACTATTATCCCTATATTACCCTTATAAGGAATCAGAAATTTTGTATTTTTTGGGGGACTTAAGCAATTGGTAGTACTATCTGCTGTGGGAGCTGGCTTGGCCCCTGCAGCTTCGCGATGGAGCAAAGATTAGTGCAACACAATGATGCCGTTCAGGGTTTAGGGTTTAGGGCTTCGACGTTTAGACGTTTAGGGTTTAGGGTTTAGGGTTTAGATTTTCCGTGCAAGGCTCCCGACTTGAACCCTGCGCCTATAGCCTTTGCACTCACTACCCTGATTCCTTACGACTGCCTCTCGCACCCAAACCCCAAGCCCCCCCCCCCCTCTCCACCCCCACACCAAGTGCTGGGTCGCACAACTTGAGAGCGATCTAAGAAGACCCTCAGCTCCTGCCGGGATTCGGCTCTTGCGTAGGGACCCCAACCCGAAAGCTGCCCTGAAATTCCAGCGCCAAGCTGCTTTGATCTTCGAAGGCCCTCAAGCTCCAGCAGGCTTTGAAGGCTCGGCTGCATGCAGATGTAGTCGGATGGGCTTCAGCGTTCGGGTTGGGGTTCAGGTTGCTTTAGCTGAACCCTAAACCCTACACCCTAAACCCTAAGCATCCGGCAGGGTTCAGGATTTAGGTTTTAAGTCTTGGGCCGAGGTGTGGCGAACATGGTTCGCGGATCCAGTCCCACTCCACGTGGTGATACATGTGCTGGTGCCTTCCTGCTATCGTTAGACTACTACATGCTTAAGAAGCCCCCGAAAAGAACCAGGATAACATGTAGGGATCATGATCTTTCATTGTTTTTGGGGTTCTCGAGCAAACAGCCAGGATGGCGCATTTACAGTAAAATAATTTGTGGGGTTCTTGAGCAAGCAGTAGTAGACGTGTACTGGTAGCCGACCGCAGATCCTGCACTGTTTGGAGGCTGCCTTTGCAGAGGAGCAATTCCAGAAACTTCTCAAGCTGGCGCAGGACGGTTAAACCCCTGCACCCTAAGACCCTAAACCCTAAACTCTAAACCCTAAACCCTAACGCCCTAAACTCTAAGCCCAAAACCCTAACGATTTTTGCAGCCGCTTGCGCACGGTTTCAGGGGCATCGTCAGGTCGGCTTGCCACATTCGTTACTACCATACAACCCCTTGGTACCTTGATATACCCCCCTAAATTAAGCCACTTATACAAGGGGCCCCTGCCCTCACCTCACCATTTTGTAAACAGGCCGAGGTACCCATACCCAGCACGTGAAACAACAACCTCCAGAGTCAACGAAACGGGGCTAGAGCGCTTGCGGACGCCCGCAGCCGAGCTGTAAAGTGCAATTGCGAGGAATGAATGAGTGAGCGTACCAGGGCGTACCAGGGCGTACCAATTTCCCCACCTTTTTAACATTTGGTTTAATCTGCTTATTTTGCGGAAGCAGCTGGCAAAACGCCGTTCACCTATTATTAGTTCCTTGCATTGCATTTCGGTTACGACTGTCGCGCATACGCTCTTTTCTTCCATCAGTACAGAGTACGCGAGCACACGAAATGAATGAAATGTAAGCATAAAATGGAGCGTTTTCTTTTTTACATTTCCGAACTTTGTTTTTAGAGGTTTAGACACGCTTTATCAAACCCTTCATATATAAAATATCCCCACCCTTCTATACCCCCTCTAGATGACCCTTATGTACAAATCAACCCTGCCCTTTTTCCCATTGTAGACCCAAAGAGCCCAAGACCCCTTCGGTCAAGAAAGTCTACCTTAACTCATACCAAGGATCCCAAGACACCACAAACACAATTTAGGGTATCTTCCTTACTTTAAGGGTATAGTAGAAGTTAAGGCCTGTTCCTTCCGTAAGGGGCACTGGGCTATTTGGGATGCTGTACCACGGAGGACAGGCACCCGAAGCGGGGACAGCGAGGGCATTCAGACCAAGCCGTGCGCTTAGGGAAGCTGTTCTTGAGGGTTCTTTTCTAGGGTTTAGGGTTTAGGGTTTAGGGTTTAGGGTTTAGGGTTTAGGGTTTAGGGTTTAGGGTTTAGGGTTTAGGGTTTAGGGTTTAGGGTTTAGGGTTTAGGGTTTCAGAGAGTTAACCCCTTAGAGAATCTTCAGCCCTAAACTCTTAGGGGTTTAAGGTTTAGGGGTTTAGGGGTTTAGAGGTTAAGGGGTAGAGGGGGTTAGAGGTTTAGGAGTTTAGGGTTTAGGGGCTTAAGGGTTTAGGGCTTTAGGGCTTGGGGTTTGCGGGGTGCATACCACAGACCCGAGTCTCATCACAGGCCCACAAGAGGCCATGAAGCCACCACAAGTTTCCGCCCGGAGAGCACCAAGACCCCCTTTTGTTTAGAGGGTCCTTGGGTCCTTTAGAAGGGGTGGGGGGGGTTCAGGAAATTTAGGGTTTCGGGTTTAGGGGCATGTAACCATGGTCCCCTAATAACATCCACACTCCTGAAGGCTCCCTAAGCTTCCCGAAGTAACTACCCCCTACCAAACCCCTTCCCTTAAGGACCCTATAGTCAATTCAGCAATCTGCCTGATTTGTTGTGACTTGTTGTTCCCCGACATACTTTATCTACGATTAAGAACCACCCAAAACACAGACACACTGTTCCTTTTTATCAGGGCAGTTTCCGGATTCTGTTTTTTCTTTGTGGGCGCTTAAGCAAGTAGTAGTTGAGAAGCATAACCCGAAACCCTAAACATACAAACCCCAACCCCAATATTCCTTACGGGATATCGCTGCTTCTTGTGCGCAGCCCACCACAATTTGCGACCCTAGGCTGCCTTCACTTTGCAACTGCAGAGTCTACTGGCCGCTCGCCCCCACGCTGGGGGGCGTCGTAGATTTCTCCGTTGGTTTTTAGGACATGTTTGATTTTCCTTACGCGGGTTTTATAAGGGATGATATATATGTATATATATATATATATATGTATATATAGTTTTTTTCAGAGGGTTTAAAGGCCAACCCAGCTTTAGAGGCTTAGGCTACTGCGTCTATGGGGCCTATTGGGGTTTGGGGGTTCGGTGTTAGGCTACCCAGTAGCTTCCTTCTGGACTTAAGACATAGACTGTCCGGAGAACGGGCCTTCGGGGTAAAGAGAGGGCTGCATCTCCAGGATTTCGGGATTGGGTCACAGAATAATCTTGGGGACCATGCCACAACTTGTGCTCAAAGAGCCCAAAACCCCACAATAGTACAATAAACAAGGAATATAGGAACATGCCTTAGATCAAGGATCCCTATCTAATACTCAGGTATATCCCTTGGCAATTAAGGGGTGCAACGAGCTTTCTGGGTAACCCTAAACCCTAAACCCTAAACCCCAAACCCCAAACCCTAAACCCTAAACCCTAAACCCTGAACCCTAAACCCTAAACCCTAAACCC
>CAJNDS010000979.1:817318-867083 GCA_905221605.1 Symbiodinium natans
CCGAAACCCTAAGCCCAAAACCCTAAACCCTGAGGTTTTTGTCGAGACTCCAGACGGGTCCGGCCGCTACCAGGGCTTGCGCGCTACTCAGGAAGCTCAGCACGCTGGGCTGCGGGCTTACTTGGAGGTTCGTGGTACTTATCACTCAGTTACTACTGTACTCATCGCCCACTTAAGCCCCTTAAGTGCCCTAGTATGGGTAGAAATGTGTTATAAGTACAGTTGTAATACAATGAACCTCCCAGTCGGGCCTCCAAAGCCAAAGATTCTCTCAGGTTTGGAGCCCCGATGAAGCAGGACGCCGATGGGGACTACGCCCACGAGTTCTGGGAAGAGAACAAGGCCCGGGCTACTGCATCCTCTGAACTCGGAGCCTGGACACCTTAACAGTTACAAGTTTAGGGTTTAGGGGTTAATGTTTAGCGTTGAGGGTCGAGGGTTGAGGGTTTAGGGTTTAGGGTGCCCTAACATCTTGACAGCCCGACTCAAATCTCAAGTAATCGGCTTCGCAATCACGTCGCAGTAGCCGTGTCTACTGACAGCCCATGGGCCTAAGAGCCCTGTGATCCCAACCCTCATAACCCTTAGTGTGTTTAAGGATCCCTAAACCCTAAACCCTGAACTTCTATCCTGCGGCCGTGCGCAGGAAGGGCACTTGGTGCTCGTCGCTCCCAACAGTGCGCCTGGGATCCTCAAGGCTTGTTTCAGGGCTCCTGGATCCACAGGGTTCAGGGTGTAGGGTTTAGGGTTTGTGAGGGTTGGGTTTAGGGTTTAGGGTTTAGCGACCCCGAAGGAACCTTGTTCTTGTTTCCTTCCGAGTTTACTCCAGCACCTAAGTTGAGGGCGCAAACTTTGCATACACAGAAACCCCGAAGACGGCCCTACATTGTCCCTCGAGCCATCGCTACCGCAAAGCAGCCAAGGCAGCTGGAGGCTAATCTTTTCTCCCTGGCGCTGCTCCCAGCATGCTCCGGGTTGCTACTATTTGCTAAAGAACCCCCGAGAAATGTCAACAACAAAGTCCCCATGTTGCCCTTATCAGAAGGAATATGCTCTTAGTTTTTGAGCAATTAGTAGGTGGTCGGCATTTAAAGGTTTAGACTTTCAAGAGGCTTGAGGTTGCGTAAGCTGTTTTGTTTCTGTTCTCCATGTCTTCTTTTGCACCCAGGGGTGGGGGGAGGCTAAGGGTCATGGTTGGGATCCCCCTTATACTAACAGTCCTTCATAGGGATTCTAGTACCCCCTACGATACTCCCTACTAAGGACTCTTAGTAAAAGGGGGAACATCCCAAGTTCATGGTTTCATCGGTCTCGGCGTTTGCATTTTTGGGGGCTTGAGGCAGCCTGCGGCGGAGGTATGGACATAGCCCAGGGGATCCGAAACCTCAAGGACCATGAGCCGATCTTAAGCCCCGAGGGTTTAGGGTTTAGGGTTTAGGGTTTAGGGTTTAGGGTTTAGGGTTTAGGGTTTAGGGTTTAGGGTTTAGGCATCCGCAAGTAAGGATTCAGGGGCTAAGGGTTGCGGAACAGTCGAAGCTGGTTTTCGCCCTGTCTACACGGTCAACGGGTTTTATATAGTTTTGATAAGGAGGAGCGTATAGTGAAAGTTTCTTACGGCGCCCGAACGGTTTGGCTTTGTTCAGGATCCCACCGCGCACCCCCAAACAGTCAGGGTGTCCTGAATAGCCCAGCCAATTTGACTTTATTCAGGGGGCCCCCACTAAAGCAGGTACAACATTAAACCCTACACCCTATCGAAACCCGCCCCTAAACCCGAAACCCGAAACCCTAAACCCTAAACCCTAAACCCTAAACCCTAAACCCCAAACCCCAAACCCCCCAAACCCTAAACCCTAAACCCTAAAACCCTAAACCCTAAACCCTAAACCCACCCTAAACCCTAAACCCTAAACCCTAAACCCTAAACCCTAAACCCTAAACCCTAAACCCTAAACCCTAAACCCTAAACCCTAAACCCTAAACCCTTGCCTGCACACCAAGGATTCTCTCCGAAGATGAGAAGTCGAGCAACAGCACGGCTGCAAGACGCAGTCGAGTTGGAAAATGCAACTCACCAGGCTCTGAAAGCGTGCGAAGAGAAAACACGCAGGCAGAGAGTTTAGGGTTTAGGGTTTAGGGTTTAGGGTTTAGGGTTTAGGGTTTAGGGTTTAGGGTTTAGGGTTTAGGGTTTAGGGTTTGGGGTCTAGGCTTTAGGGTTGAGGGTTTAGGGTTTAGGGTCAGAGTTCCAAGCAGGTGGAAGGTTCAACACTTTGTTGAAACCTGCTTAAGCAGCAGGCTTGCAGGCTTGCGTGCGGCTCAAAGGCAAGCTCATTCAGCTCTATAGTCGCAAGTTGGTGTAGGTCCAACACCCAAAGAGCCCAATGACCCTTGACTAAGGAATATACCTTATTTTAGGGATCCTTAACATGATTCAAGTGTTGGGCTCTGTGGGCAGAGCATGCATGTCTCTAGGTGCATTAGGCGCTGGTTACCAACCAAAGAAGGATCTGGCGCTGGGACACGCAAAAACCCCAGAACAAGCCACGAAGTACATGAGCCCCCGCCCTCCAGCAAGAAGTGCAAAAGAGCCACCTTCACGGCTTAAACACCAAGCGCCGTGATTTCGCAAGAACCCTACAGGCCCTACAGGTCTCAACATCGGTTGCCTCTTGCAGGCCTCGGCCTGGATTTTAAGGCGTCCGCCATGTTGCAGCTGCGAAAGAACAAGATTGTGACCCAAGTGTCGAAAGGCTGGGTGCTGAGCGGAGTGCACAAAGAACATTCTGCAAGTTGTCCTGGCCATCTGCTACATTCCCAAACTCCAAGCACCCAATACGAGCTCTAGCTTCTACCATGCCCATACTCTGGCATTTCGATAAAAACCCTCCAGCAAACAGCCCCCAACAAAACCCCCCCGTGCTGGGCGCATAAACACGGCAACGCCCCCAGCCCTTCAAACGCCCAAAGCCCTGACTTAATACCTTGCTCAAAACCCCCAAACCCCCTAGATCCTTGAATCCCTAGACCCCTCAACCCCTACTCCTCGAAACCCTATACCCTAAACACCTGGAGAGCAAATCTGCCTCGCCAGTGTGATTCCAGGTGTAGTTCCAGATCAAAAAACCCTAAACCCTAAACCTTAAACCCTAAACCCTAAGCCCCAAACCCTAAACCCTAAACCCTACTCGAATCCCCTAAGTCACACGCACCCAGGCCAAGTCGAGATTCGGCAGATGGAGGCCGGAGTCCTAGACCACTTTGGGGGTTTAGGGTTTAGGCTTTAGGCTTTAGGGTTTAGGCTTTAGGCTTTAGGCTTTGGGGTTTAGGGTCTAGGGTGTTGGAGGAGGTGAACTTGTGAAGCTTTGCGGGGAGGGGGACCCGCTGACAGCCAAATAGTCGAAAGTCCTCAAACCCTGACGCCTAAGCCCATACCCAAATCTCTAAACCCTAAGCCCTACACATTCCTTATGAAGCCCATGCTAGGCCGAAAGCGCCTTCTTTGCGCCGGCCCAGGTCGACTGGTACTGTGGCAACTACCAGACCATCTCCGGTGGATGCCTGAGTTTTCGGGTTTAGGGTTTAGGGTTTCTAGGACTTTAGGGGGGGGGGGTTTAGGGGCGAGGGGGACGGGGGGGGGAGGGGGGGGGGGGGGGGGGGGGGGGGGGGGGGGGGGGGGGGGGGGGGCGGCGGGGGGGGGGGGGCATTGTGTGATCCTTACTTGGTACTTGTTATTGGCCCAATTATAACTGTACTTATAACTGTACTTATGACCGTATTAGGGCAGTTAAGGGGCGTATAAGTGGGTTATAAGCAATTGGACAATAAGTACCATGAACCTCCAAGTAAGGGTCGGACTAATTACGAATACTGTTCCCTTATGGTCCCTATATTATTATACTATCATAAACCCCACAACCCTATTCTAATTGTTTAGGCTCCTTTATTCAGGGTTTTCACCACAGACACCCACCTTTGGACGTGCTTCAGGCGTTTTGTCATCAGGATGTCCTTTGTTTTTAGACTGCGGCGCTTGAAGGCCACAGTTTGAAGCCGCACCGAACCCTGACTGACCTGAAACCCCAAACCCAAACACAGAAGCACGTGAGTATATACTGTATAGTATACCAATATGTGTATGTATGTAGAGTAATATATAAGGTATATATAGTATACGAATATGTGTATATACGTATATAGAGTAAGATGTAAGGTACAGTTGTTGAAGCCATGGTGCACAGTCATTTTCAAAAATCTACAGCACGGACCATGTAACTACCCTAAGAACAAACGAAAATCCTGGGCCCCGAAACTTCAACAATCACCGCTTACCCCGTACACCGACACCTTGGCTCATGCCATGTCATGCCTGATTTCCCCCAAACCCTGGCCAACACCCTTACACCCCGAACCGTGAAACCCGGCCAACTTAAACGCCCTAGACCCTTAACCCTTAAAGTCTAAACCCTTAACCCTTAAAGCCTAAATCCTACAAATCCCTAATCCGAGGTCAGGCTGCCATGCTGGCCGGTTTTGCCTTCAACTTCCTCACAGCACCCATGCCCAAGGACGGGCCCCCTGCGCTTTGGGCCTTGAGGGGTTTAGGGTTTAGGGTTCCAGGGTTTAGGGTTAGGGTTTAGGGTTCCAGGGTTCCAGGGTTTAGGGTTTAGGGTTCAGGGTTCAGGGTTCAGGGTTTTGGGACAAGAGTTCAGGGGTTATAAGGGCTCCAAGGATTCTCAGGCTATGGGGCTCATGATGCTGGTTCATGCCGACCCCGCCGTAGAGCAAAGGGGGGGGGTTTCTGTGGGGCATGATGTCGGAAGCCGTGGAGGTCAAAGTACAGAGACCCCAAACCCTAAACCCTAAACGCTAAAGCCTAAACCCTAAACCCTAAAACTAAACCTAAACCCTAAACCCTAAACCCTAAACCCTAAACCCTAAACCCTAAACCCTAAACCCTAAACCCTAAACCCTAAACCCTAAACCCTAAACCCTAAACCCTGGGGTGGAAGAAGGAAGGCCCCCCTTGTGAGAGCATGTCGGGCCCCTTGGGGGGGGCCCACACGGCGTAACAGCCTTAAGCTCGTTGAGCCCACCTACTTGGAGGTTTATGGTACTTCTTAGGGTTTAGGGTTTAGGGTTTAGGGTTTAGGGTTTAGGGTTTAGGGTTTAGGGGTACTTCTGAACCCAATTGTAGCTGCAGCTATCACCCAATTATAACAATGTTAGGAGCACTTAAGGGGCTTAGAAGTGGGTTATAAGTGCAGTTATTAGGTGTTTCCCCTTTTGTCTGAGAACCTCAGAAACGAGCACCCACTCGAAGCCTGTCAGGACAAAGAGCCTTGCATCTGGTTGGAGTTTTTCTACTTCTTCTGTGTGAGCACCGCTATGGGTCTGGGCCTCAGGCTCTGGACCCAAGATGCTTGCAGCCTGCGCCAACAGATTAAACTTAAGCTAGGCCTGGAGATGTTTGCTGCATCTTCTTCTGGAATCTGCAAGAATGCAGTAGCAACTTCAGCTTCTTTCCCCCACGAACCCTTGTAACCTTATCGCAAGTCCAGACAGGTCTTGGCCCTCATAACCCCATGCGTAGCCGCTGCACAGCCCTAAACCCTAAACTCCCCAAACCCTAAGCCCCAGAGCAAGGCACCCGGAAAGATACCCTAAACCTGAACCCTGAACCCTTATAAACCCTAAACCCTGAACCCTGAACCCTTAACCCTTACAAACCCTAAACCCTTAACCCTTACAAACCCTGAACCCTAAACCCTTAACCCTTACAAACCCTAAACCATGCTCAGGGGCAGAGTTGGGTGTCATCGTCATTTCCAGCTACCTCTCTGTCTGGGCACCATCCTTGGCCCTGCCCTGGCCTCAGGATTCTGGGGCTTGAGGGAAAGCGAAGGAAGTATAGCAAAGTTAACCCTCAACCCTAAACCCTAAACCCTAAAATTAGAGCCTTTGGGATGTAGGTTCATGTCGGAGCCTGGGCATTTGAGGCATTGGGGAGGGAGGCTCTGTGGATACCCGAAGTTCTCCACATGCAAGACGCCTGCCCTGAGTTTTCGGCGGTTAGGGTTTAGGGGCTAGGGTCAGGCCCAAGGTTTTACACCGCAATGCACTTCTAGGTCAGTATTCCGAGTAGGACCCGAATTTTGCGGCCAAATCTTGTGCCGCATTACAAGCTCCCAACTTCACGCAAAGGTAAGAGCGCAGCGGAATAGCTTTACCTTCAGGGTGTAGCGTTTACGGTTCACTTGAGGGTGCTTGATTGAAGCTAGAAGTCTAGGGCCGTTTGAGACTTAAGGTTTAGGGGATTTGCGGTTCAGGGTTTAGGCCTCAGAAAAGCGCAGTGAGGCGTGGGAAGCGCGGAGCAGTTGACTTGCACAAGGCCAGGCCAAGGGCAGCCCTAAAATGAGACTCCTTGTTGCATCTTGCATGATGACACGTATCACTCATGTTGTAAGAAATAAATGGGGAAAAAGCTTCGTAGTAGTCGTCATAGCAGTCATCGGGTTTAGGCATTGCGCATTCTTGCCGCCACGAGTACAAAGCCTCTCCGCATAGACCACGGAGCTCAAGAGACCAACGCCACTGTGCACGGTGTCTTGAAACCCTTAGCACCTTTAGCCACTTATGGTAGTTCCACAGTCTAAATAGCAGCCCCTGCGAAATAAATCTCCAAACGTCCATTGTGGAACAACCCCCACAAGGCCCGGGCTGAGGCTACCGAGTGGTTTGTAGAGTTCAGAGGGTTTAGGGTTTAGGGTTTAGGGTTTAGGGTTTAGGGTTTAGGGTTTAGGGCTTCAACTCGAAACAGTTTTGGAACTTCCGGGCCTTTCAAGCTTAGGATGTCGGGGCTTGGGGTCTGAGGCTTTAGGTTTTCGGGTTTCAGGACCCTCATTCTAGGAGAAGCCCCACAGCCTACAAGACTTACTACAAGACGTCCCGATTTCCTATGGTGCCCAAAGGCCCGAAATATCCCCAAGTTGAGCGTGCCACGCTGCTGGCGCAGGCATGTGACACGCTGCGAGACTACCAAGCGCTGGTGTTCTCGTGCTTCATGTGTGGATGGATAGCACCTCGGCTCTTCTTCCGCTGAAAGGTCACTCTGAGCCCCTGAATCCTGTCGAAACAGGGTTTAGGGTTTAGGGCTCATTAGAACGCAGGGGGGTTCGGGGTGTCGGGTTAAGGGCAACGCTTCACAGCACCAGTAACCCACGACAAGGTGTTGAGTTTTAGGGTTTAGGGTTTAGGGTGTAGGATTTTAGGGTTTAGGGTTGAGGGAGGCAGACATCATACTTGGAGGTTCATGGTACTTATGACCCAGTTCGAACTGTACTTTTCAACCCACTTGTAAGCCCCTTACGTGCCCTAACATGGCTAGAACTGGGTAATAGCAGCTATACTTAGGCCAATAAGTATCATGAACCTCCAAGCCCTAAACCCTAAACCCTAAACCCTAAACCCTAAACCCGGGCTTTCCTGCTTGCTTGCGCTAGCAGCTCAGGTGCACTTCATTGCTAGCATCCTCCAGGCCCGGTTTGGCAGCTCTTTCTTGTAGGGTTTAGGGTTTAGGGTTTAGGGTTTAGGGTTTAGGGTTTAGGGTTTAGGGTTTAGGGTTTAAGGTTTAGGGTTTAGGGTTTGGGGTTTGGGGTTTAGGGTTTAGGGTTAGGGTTTAGGATTTCCTGTGGTTGTTACTCTCAAACGCAGGTCTGGATCTTCTACAAGAGCTCCATTGCAGCCTTCGTCTCCATTCCCTTCCTCTTCTTCACGCTGGCCATCATATGGCGCCCGGCATGCTGGTTTAGGGTGTATATCAGTGTTTGTATGGGTTTATAGTTTATGGGGTTTAGGGCAAGCCCTAATGCATAAACTCTATAAACCCTAAACCCTGCTTTGTCGGCATGTTTTGGGACGGCCGCTGACGGCTATCCGATGCTGAGCTTTCAGCCACGGCTTCAGGGTGTTGTGGCGAGCCATTCTTGATAGCCTCGTGGTACCCTAATTACCTTTTTGTTGGTTCCGGGTCTGCTTATAAAGTAGCCAACCACAAAACAGGGTACTCTCATTATGATAGGACTACCGGGCTACAAGGCATTAGAGAAGCACCAGGTTAGGTGATCCCAAGTTTGCGTTCATCTCGTCCCCCAGGCTTTTGCAGCGGATTCGTCTAGGGGCATTGATGCTCCAGCAGCCCGCAGTCCAGTCCCCCACTTCCCAGGCCTGAACCTCGTAAGTCCTGGTTCGAGTCTCTCTGGCCCCCAAGCGTGAGTAGGTTTGGGCTATGGGGTTTAGGGGTTTAGGGGTTTAGGGAACTTCGAAGTAGCCCTAAACCCTAAACCCTAAAACCCTAAACTCTAAACCCTAAACCCTAAACCCCAAACCCTAAACCCTAAACCCTAGACCCACAGGTATCTCATCGACCTCCGGCGCAAGCTCAGCTTGGCAGAGAGCGAGGCGTGGGGGGCTCCGCCTTTGGCTTGCAAAGCTCGAGTTTAGGTTCTACGGGCTTAGGGTTATACGGTTTAGGGTTTAGGGTTTAGGGTTTAGGGTTTAGGGTTTGGGGATCCGCAAATTTTTTGGAGCTTCTGGAAGAGGTTTTGTGAGCTTTGCTGTTGTTACATTTCTAGTGCTGTTGTTGTGGAGGTCGAAGGGTTGCAGAGCTGCGAGGCGTAGCCTAAAGGAGCTTTGTGCCTCGCATGAAGACAAGCTTGCATCCAGCCCAGCCGTTTGGGAGTTTACGATAAGGGTTGCGTTCAAAATGCGCGTGTCTGCTCAGTTACTTTAATTTACATTAATTGGTTTGGCCGGTCTATTTTCATGTCTTTGCAAAAAGGCGGCACCGAGGGGGATCCCCTAAAACCCCAGTGTGGCGCTAGGAAAACGCTAGGTTCGCGCTAGGTAAAATCAACAAACATTATTTCAAGTTTCGCATGTCACCACTAAGCGAACTCAACAGAGATTGATTGAGAAGGCCCAGCCAGGCACCACCCGAAATATGCGTACAACATCCGGGGTGGTGTAATAACCCCGCGCCGCTTCGTTATGAATTGACGGGGCGCCTGTTGCCAGGATAGAGGTTGTTCTAGGAAAAAGATGACGTTCATCACGTCGTAGTTTCAGGTCTTGGAAAATCCGGCAAAGTGTTTTGCGCTAGCGCCGCGCTAGCACGGCGCTAGCAAAATGTCAACGCAACCTCCCCCGGCAGACCATGGCCCATTCCTCCTCTAGCAGACCACAAAGGAACACCATAGAACCGAGAGCGCTATGCTTGCTGGAGCTCGAGCCGCGCAAGTGGCGACAGCGGAGAAACCTTCGCTCGTGCCAGAACTCCAGACAGCAGCGCCTGAAAAATGGTCCGCGCTAGCACCCTTTCGAGGAAATCATGCTTGGATCCTTCAAATGTCGCGTTTGCTACTCCATCTCAATCAGCTTCTTTTTCCTTCAGGACATAAGGCGGCACCGAGGGAGTTCCGATTTAACGTCAATTTCGGGAACAAGCATTTTGACAACAACCCTTAATAAGGGACCCTTATATAGACCTCCAAATAGTAGGATCCCCTTGCAAAAAAGGACTCCAAGAAGGTACCCCTAAGACCGTAAACCCACATTTGAGTCAGGAGTTAGGGGATCAGGTTTACGGTTTCTTGCGGCTTCGGGGTTGATGGCTGTGTCTTGGTGCCCATGGCTTTCCGAGTGGGCTGCTTCTGCGAAGAGAGGATGAACGCTAGATTCCGCTAGATGGTTCGGCACATGTACGGGTCGAGAAGGAAAGGTATGGTAGCAAAATCGCGATGATCGCGCGCACTCGCAGCATCTAGCAGCAGCAGAGGCGACAGACAGGCTCCTTCCTTCCACACCCATTCTCACTTCGGAGGCCCACTCTAAACCTCTAAGCCCGACGCCGGAAGTGTATGACAGGTGGTCACTGGGAAAATATCCCAATTCCAGCCTTACGAGCAGATTGGGGACCTAGACCATGGTCTGCCACTCAGTGGGTGTCGCTCAAGGGTTTAGGGTTTGGGGTTTAATTGGGGGTTAGGGTTTAGGGTTTAGGGTTTAGGGTTTAGGGTTTAGGGTTTAGGGTTTAGGGTTTAGGGTTTAGGGTTTAGGGTTTAGGGTTTAGGCTTAGGGTTTAGGCTTTGCAGGGGGGCTTAGGACTTTGGGTTTATTTCGCGCGTTATTCATAGGGTTCAGTGATTGTCCACCCTGTGAGGACGGGAGCCTGTTGCAAGGTGATTTGGCTGTAGGTCTCCATCCGGCTTCGGAACCCTGGATGGTTGGGACCCCATCCCTTATGCGGGTTTAGGGTTTAGGGTTTAGGGTTTCGGGTTTGAGGTTTAGGGTTTAGGGTTAGCCCTAAACCCTAATCCCGGTTCCTCGGAAGCAGCAGGGGAGCCCTTCTAGCAAGCATCATCACCCGATGACGCAAGAACGAAAGACGACCGAGGTCTGCAGGCAGGCGGCCAATCCACGCGGGAGGGGGGCCCCAGATGTGCCATCTCTTTAAACCCTAAGGCCCTAAACCCTAAACCCGAAACTTTCTCTACCAGTTCGAGGGTGCCCAGTCGTACCCTTATTCCCTTTTGGGGGTTTAGGGTCTCATTTTTTCAAGAACAAAGGGGCGCCCTTTTGAATCCAAGGTGACTGGGCAACCTGGGCTTCAGGGTCGAGGGCTTTTAAGGTTTAGGGCACACCCCGAGCTGCTGCGGACTCGCAATCTGAAATCAGTCTGAGCAGCTGCGGGGCTTTCGGGAGTTCGGGGCTCAGCAGAGGGGGGGGTGAGCTTAGGGCCGTGGCCGTGCACTCAGGGTGTGCACGGGCTTAGGCATCAGGGCTTGGGGCCTGAACAGCGAATTAGTAGGGAACGAGGGTGTTCGGGCCCTATGTACACCCTTTAAGGGATTCAACAGGTACCTCAGTCCCTATTTCCCTCCTAAGAACCAGCCAGTAAACCCCCCTAAGCCCCTAAAGGCCATTTACCCCTGCGCCCTCACAGGCCGGCGGAACCCTAAACCCTAAACCCTAAACCCTAAACCCTAAACCCTAAGCCCTAAGCCCTAAACCCTAAACCCTGAACCCTAAACCTCACAGGCCGGCGGAACTCGCGGCACATATTGCCGTGTCCGGCAGGCCGGAGATGCCTGAGACCCTGAACCCAGAGTCCCCTCAGGAGTATGGCTTTGGTTTAGGGTTTAGGGTTTGGGGTTTAGGGTTTAGGGTTTGGGGTTTGGGGTTTAGGGTTTAGGGTTTAGGGTTCTAACAGTCCTTGATAGGGATGATAGTAGCCCCCCCGTATTATAGTCCCTATTCAGGACTGCTAGTATGAGAGGGAGCATCCCAAGTAAGGCGTTTTTTTGGAATGTAAGTGCGGGCGTGGGGTTTAGAGAGCAAATATTACATGTTGTTTAAGGTTCGTAAGGGTTAAGAGCTGGCTACAGTGAAACCCTAAACCCTAAACCCTAAACCGGAGTCCTGAGCCCTCTTGCAGTGTGTCCCTACCCTCTGCTAGGGTCTGTGCCCCTGAAAGCTGAGGCCACCACCTCAACAATAGCTCCACGAAACACTACGTGTGAAAACTAAGTGAGCGCAGAGCACGTATTCACGGGAAAAGACAAGAGCCCTAAACCCCAAACTTTGGCCCTAAACCCTAAACCCTAATCCCTCATCCCTCCTCCTCAGCCCCTGACTCGATGCAGGATGCGCCCGGGGACTTCGAGCCAAGGCCTTTGTTTATAGGGCTCGTCAGGGTTTTCAGAGTGAGGGTTTAGGGTTTAGGGTTTAGGGCTTCGGGGTTTGGAGGGTTCGTCAGGGCTTTTGGGGTTTGGGCCGTTTGGTTTGTTTTTAGGGGTGCTCATGGGCTGAAGAACTTGAGGGCTTTAGGGTGAGCTTAAGGCTTTATGGAGTTTGTGCCTTTATATGGGGTGTTAAAAGTGCTTCAAGGTTTCTATGCCTATCAGATTTCTGGGTGTAAGGGCTTCATCAAGGACGTAACGCCTATAGTTCCTGGCTTGAGGGTGCTTCGGGCTTATCGGCAAACATGTCGGGTTATTTGCTTCTGAGAATCTCGGGCATATCAGCTTAGGCGGTTACAGACAACCCACTCCCCCACGCCCATGAAATAGCACCACTAAGGAAAGGGCTCCATCTCTGAAGATCTCATAGGATTTAGGGTTCTTAAATGGGACCCCTTATATACCCCTCATATACCCCCTAAAACCCGACAGCCCATACTTCAGAACCCTTTAGAGGAGGCAAGGGCCCACATGAAGGGAGCATGTAGCTACCCTTAGAGTGCTTGTATCGCTTGTCGGGCAACGAGGCTTGAGGGCTTCAGCTTAAGCCTTCTTCAACAACCCAGTGATGTGCATGAGAAACACACACACACACACACAAACACTCACACAAATCAAAATGGAGAGATCCTGGAGAGGTCATTCTCTGACTCGAACCTCTTACCGACATCTGCGAAGCTTAGGGTAGGCGGTGTCTCATTTAAGGCGCCCTGAAAAGAGCATGACAGCCTCCCGTACCTCCACTTGTAACATGGCAGGTCCAGCGCGAGTCCTACATGATGTCCAGGGCTGATGCCGGATTCGGTGTGCTGGGTTTGTGGAGTAGGTCCGGCTCGGTTCATAATGATACTGCATTGGGACTCTCCAGTGACCAAAGAAAGCATGAAGTTGCCTTCAAAGGGTGACCTTGCCAGACACGAAAACACGCGCAGCGCGTGTCGAATTTCTTCGTTGCTGGCAGGGATCCAAAGTGATCCATCGGTCATCAACGGTATGGTGTTGGGAAAGGGTTTCAAGCATCCGAGAATCTTGGTTTGCCCCAAAAGCCCTAAAAAGCCCTAAAACCCGAAACCCTAAACCCGGTTGACGTGACCAAGACTCCCCAGACGCCCTGAAATGCCAAAGCCCTAAGGTGACAGGATGCTTGCATAGGGCTCAGGGTACGTGGCCTACCATGTCTCACAGCGCCTGGCAGCTCGCGAACTATGCGATGCTGGCAGCTGCGGCCCAACCCCGAAAGAAACAAGCGAGATGCAGTGTGAAGTTGGGGCTTAAGTTTGAGTCGGCTCACTCCTCCTCACACCAGGTGTAGGGCGTGTAGCACTCTTCAGATATGTCCGGTCTGCAGTAGTTGAGCTTGAACCGCTGTGTTGGTTGCATGCCCGGCGCCCCATGATGATGTAGGAATGCAATGGCTCTGTTGCCCCCAGGCTTAAGCCCTGAACCCGAAGTCCGAAACCCTGAGCCCTAAAGCCTCCCACTAAGGTTTTAGGGCTTGGGGTTTAGGGCTTCAGCGTTGCATTGGCACTGCACCCACCCAGCCATTTGGAAGCGCACGACGCTCTGTAGACTGCAAAAGCTCACCCCTCCCGTCCGCCAACCGACTATGCGCGCTGCAGCCGGAGCCTTACCCTAAACCCTAAACCTTTAGTGAGGGCTGCTTCCATGTAAAAGTAGCAGGAGTCCAAACTAATTTGTAATGTTTCTACGGTTTTGGATTTGGACCGCCTATGCGCCAGCTTCATATGTGCATGTATTTGTACTGATATGTATGTATGTGTGTGTGTGTGTGTTTTTGGTACGCCCCTCCACCCCAGGACTCCTATATCAATCACTGTCGAGTTCACGTGAGTAACGCGCACTTCTCAGGGGAAGAACAACACAAAGCAGCACCTGTGTCCACACACGTCTGTTTGTAGGTAGGGCGGGATCTTTCATGTGTGTGTGTGCGCGACTTCTGAGCTGAGCGAGGGGTCCCTGCCACCCAAGGCACGCCGCCCTTAACCCTAAACTCATAACACCCGACACCCGGAAACCCCGAAACCCCTTTGCCACTTCCAAGCACCGGATTTACGAAAATAGGGGACCCCTAGAAGAGGCCCCGAATAGTAGGATTCCCTTATGATAAGGACCTCAATCAGGTAATGTAGGCTTAGGGGTTGGAACAATTGCGGATAGGTTGCCCTTATGGTCCCTTTGTAAGAATACGATAAGAACCTCCAAAAGCCTATTCTAACCACTAAGGCCCCTAGATTACCCAAATTTCGGAAACCCCCCAATCTGTCTTTCAAGGTCCTGCGACGGGCGGTGCTACAGGGCTCGCCCTCCCGGAATCTGAATGTGTCAGGATCTCAAGGAGAAGGCCCAGGCTTTTCTTGGTCATAGTGGGGTAACATGTTGCATTTTCAGGGTACGACTTAAACTCAATAAGGAATAGAAATTTAGTCCTTTCATGCCATCCCAACCATGGTTTAGTTTTGGGATCCAGCTTGGGAGGTTATAAGGTTTAGGTTTAGCTTCGGTGCGTTTTTCGCGCTCCGTGCTCAGGGTTCCTGTCTGCACACAAGCGCGACAAGTATTACAAGTGTGAACTTCGGCTAGCACTTCTAGTCAAGATGGATAGTCAGCTTCAGTATAGCAGGTGTGAGATCTCTTGAGTCATCTGTTCGAGAAGCGTGGAGTGTGGCAGACCTTCGTTCTGCGATCGTTTACAAAGCACTCTGCCAGGAAGCAGCCATCCATGGGCAAGGTACCTATTAATCAAATACAACCGTACTTATAGCTGTACTTATAACCATATTGAGGCACTTAAGGGGCTTATAAGTGGGTCATAAGTACGGTTATAGGTACAGTTATAATTGGTTACTAAGTATCATGAACCTCCAAGTACTCCTGCCAAGACCATGCGATCTCCTTCCACCGAGGGGCTACCCACGCTTCCGGACTGCGGAGGAGATGTGGAAGCTCCTTGCCTTATGTTGGCGCTTGCTTTCTCTCACAAGCCCGCTAGATTCCTGAGCTATTCGGAAAATCACCCCATCTCCGCCCTGTGGCCCAGCTTCTTTTTCAAGCTCGCCCTTAAACCCTAAACCCTAAACCCTAAACCCTAAACCTAAACCCTAAACCCTAAACCCTAAACCCTAAACCCTAAACCCTAAACCCTAAACCCTAAACCCTAAACCCTAAACCCTAAACCCTAACCCTTCTCCCCCAACCTGGAAAACAGAGCTGACTGGTGCGGTGCGCACACCAGCGACTCCGTCAGAGGCATCTTCGAGCCCTCACGGAGCAAGGCCCCTCGTCCCACAGGGTTTAGGGTTTCGGGTTTTGGGTTTCGGGTTTTGGGTTTTGGGTTTTTGGGGCTTCAGAGTTGAGGCTTTGAATCTGATGGTTTCGTGCTCCGGGCGTAGCATTGTTGGGATGTTTCAGGAGGGGGGGGGGGGGGGGAGTTCGTGTTTTGAGGCCTCGAATCCGAAGCCCTTAGCCCTAGGGCTACTTCTTACCATACCGGACCCCGAGACCGGAGTTCTGACCAGGCGGACCTATCGTGAACTCCACACAAGTCCGATTCCCTGGAGAATTGCCGTGAACCCTGAACAGCCCAAGAATCCCAAGACGCCCTGTCCCTGCTTGTCGTGAGTATCCGTCAGGGTCACCTTCACCGAAGATCAGCCTCTAAGTTGGGTGCAAGACACAGGCCTAGCAACCTTCTCCTGCAACTCCTACAGCCTAAACCCGAAACCCGAGCCTAAACCGAAACCGAGCCTTGCAACCGTAGCCCTAAACCCCTGCAGCCCTATCTATCCCTATTGTGCACCAGAAACCGAGATTCGAATTATTGATGGATCTGGGTTAGTGTTTCGTTAAGTGTGTGTAGGGTTGTGGAAAGCTTCCGATTTAGGGGTTAGGTTCCAGTTGCACGTGTATCGCACTCGTTCCGAAGCAGCCTTGAGCATCTTTCCAGAAGCTAAGGCGGTGACTACACCGTGCGAAACTTTGTGGGCGTCATAGAGGCCCGCAAAACCCTTCAATCCACTAACCCCCCGAATCCCAAACCCTAAACACCCACAACCTTTAGCCCTTCTCCAGGGCTTCTAGGCGACTGAAGCCCCCCAGCAAATGCCAGCACTTGCGGGTTAGGGCTTCATGATCAGTTAGGAGCACAATAAACAGCTTATGCCGTTGGATCTACTATGCCTTCCTGCTGCTGTCCTATCCACAAACCCACGCGTACGAATCTTCGGCTGTAGTGCCCAGAATCCTGTGGTTCAGGAGGCTTGTGGGTGTTGGGGCTCAGATACTTCCACCCCAGAACCTCAAAACCAAAACATGCGCGAGGACATGTCCCACCGATTTGAGCCGGGGTCTCGGGCTCTCGGGACGTGGGGTCTATGGGGTTTGGGGGTTGGGGCTTTGTCCTCGCGCCGCCCTCAGAAGTAGGGCAAAATCGGGGCTGCAAGGGTCAAGCATGGGCTTGAGGCTTTCGATATTGAAGGGATGAAGAACCCCTAAGGTTGCACCCCTAGAGGTTCCCCCTTAAATGTACTCCGAATGCGGCCCTTATACTACCTACATCATCTTGAAAGAATGAAGGGGCAGGACCCCTTTAAGGGTCCAAGGCAAAAACCCCTAGAGATATGGACTTCGAGCTGGGCATGGACTTTACATGAGGATCGCAGTACGAGGTCGAGGCTCGGCTTTTCCTACTTGTAGGGTCTTGAGGTCTTTTTGTCCGGGCGACGTCTTCTAGGGACTGCTAGGTCTCTCAAATGGGGGACCGAAAGTGTGAGCAGAATTGCAGGGGGGGGGGGGGGGAGAGCCACACTGAGCCACAAAGCTGAACTTCTGAGCTGCCCAAACCCGTTTCGGGTGTTTCGGGGTTCAGGGGCATAGGGTTTAGGGCTTGCAGGTGTCGTGGTATTTCGGTGTGCAGCAACCTTGCACCCCAAGCCCAAAGGACGCCACTCTTTCCGGCCGGAGCCCTGGACTTCTACACCAAGAAGAACATGGGCCACTCGGCAGCCCGGGGGCCACTTAGGGTTTAGGGGTTTAGGGTTTAGGGTTTAGGGTATAGGGTTTAGGGTTTAGGGTTTAGGGTTTAGGGAGTCTTTTACCCTCCTCATTCCGCATGTTTTCAGATTTAGGGGGGGCAGGGTGGCTTTCACGACCCCCCTCCCCTTGTTCAAGAGTTACGCTGCAGGGCTAGTTTCGAGCTTTTGGCTTTCAAGGCTGCCAAAAGAATACAGTTCGCAATGCTCGGCGAAAAAGGGAGTGGCTTTTTGTTAGAGGGTTGGGACGAGCACGCGAACAGCGTGTGCGTGTGCATGCTAGAGCACACACCCACAACGGACCTTGATACCCAAACCCTGAACAAAGTCCTAAACCCCAGAGCCTTAGCTGCCTCGGGACGCGCGTCCCGGCGTCCAGCACGCGCGTCCTAGAAACTTGCGTCTTCAGCACGCACGTCCTGAAATCAAGAGCAACTCTGCACAGAAAGGGAATGTCCCCATGCGTTTTCAGGCCCTGTAAGAACGCACACCCGAAACCCTGCACCCTGAACCCGAAAGCTCCGTGCATTTTCCAGGCCTCCTAAAACGCACAGAGCTTTTGCGGACAGTGCAGAGCCTTCTGGATGGGCCTCACGAGGTTCTTTGAGGGTTCCTGGGGGGCGAAAAACCTCGGAAATTCACACCGTCCTCTGCGGCCCCAAGCGCGAAAGCTCCCGTGCATTTTTCAGGCCCCCCAAAACGCACAGAGCCTGCTGGGACAGCACAGAGCCTTCTGGAAGGTGTCCTCATGAGGTTCCTTTGGGGATTTGGGGGAATCACGTAGTGCAAAAATCTTGGAAAACCCACGCAGTCCTTGCGGCCCTCAACCCGAACCCGAAAGCTCCCGTGCATTTTCCAGGCCCCCCAAAACGCACAGAGCCTTCTTGGACAGCACAGAGCCTTCTGGCAGGTGTCCTCATGAGGTTCCGTAGGGGGGTTCTTGGGGAATCACGTACGGAAAACGCACGCAGTCCTTGCGGCCCTCAACCCGAACCCTGAACCCGAAAGCTCCCGTGCATTTTCCAGGGCCCCCCAAAACGCACAGAGCCTTCTTGGACAGCACAGAGCCTTCTGGAAGGTGTCCTCATGAGGTTCCTTTGGGGTTTTGGGGGAATCACGTAGTGCAAAAATCTCGGAAAACGCACGCAGTCCTTGCGGCCCTCAACCCGAACCCTGAACCCGAAAGCTCCCGTGCATTTTCCAGGCCCCCCAAAACGCACAGAGCCTTGTTGGACAATACAGAGCCTTCTGCAAGGTGACCTCATGACTCATGAGGTTCCTTAGGGGTTTGGTGCGTAGGCAGGAATCACTCAGTGCAAAAGCCTCGGAAAATGCACCTCGCGAAACGCACAGAGCCTTTTTGGACAGTGCAGAGCTGGAAGGGGTCCTCATGAGGTTTTTCTAGAAAGTTCCTGGGGGGCTAGGCAGGAGTCACTCTGTGCAAAAACCTCGAGGCCCAAAGCCCCAAACCCTGAACCCGGAAACCGAAAGCTCCCGTGCATTTTCCAGGCCTCCCGAAATGCGCAGAGGCTTTTTGGACACAGCTAAGGGTCATTGGAGGGAAAGGGAGGGGAGGGGAAGGGGAACGAACGAACTGTGGGACGAGCCCCGAAACCCTAAACTCAAAACACAAGTACACGTGCGTTTTCCCACCCCCTGGAAACGCACGCGAGCGCCGCATCGCTTTCTATAGATGTGGAGCAGGCTGCGTCCTGAGGAGGGTCAGCGGCCACGTCCTGGACCGCGTCCCCAGACGCGCGTCCCGCGTCACGTCCCGAACGGCTACTAAGCCCAGAGCCCCGTGTAAACCCTAAACCCGAAACCCTACCCTCAACCCTGAACCCTCAACCCTAAACCCTAAACCCCAACCATTCCAGTGGTGCATATTAAGGCTGGGAGTACACCCAAGAGCAATCGGACGCGTGGCAGCTGGAGGAGCGCGGAGGCCCATGGACAATTTAGGGTCTAGGGTTTAGGTTTGCTAGGTCTTAGGAGTGTCATTGGAATGTCTAGGTTCGGGGTTTAGGGTTTAGTGTTTAGGGATGGACCAGCTGCGGGAAAGGGGAGAGGGGGGGAGGGGCGGGGGGGGAAGCTTCCGTATGCTAGTTCAGGATAGCTAGTCGCCGACACAGAGCTCCTGGAAGTTTCGCAGGCGCGCAAGGCGACTACCGAGATGGCATGCAGGCAAGGGTTCGGGGTTCAGGGTTCAGGGTTCAGGGTTTCAGGGTTCAGGGTTTCAGGGTTCAGGGTTTCAGGGTTCAGGGTTTAGGGTTTAGGGTTTAGGGTGTATGGCGTGGAGGGTTGATGGAAGGGTCCTCTGGGGCTGCCGGGAAGTGTGGGTTCAGGGCTTTCAGGCTTGTGGTGTGCTAAGGTCCCTAAACCCTAGACCCTAAACCCTAAACCCCAAACCCTAAACCCTAAACCCCTGGAACCCTAAGACTTTCTTAAGCTGTTAAGTTAGGGTACCCAGAGAGTCGATATACCTCATACTCAAGCAGTGCAATCGGTATAGGCTTTGGGGAGTAGGGACTCCCCGGCCCAATAGGCTGTGACAGATTCCCTCAGTTAAACCACCACCCGAAACCCATCCTGCTTCATACTCCTTGAATACTCTGTAGTATGCTATCATGGGGGGGGGGGGGGGAGAGTTGGGGTGGCGTGTCATCCCAGAACCCTGAACCCTAAAACCAGCCCCTTAATATTGCATTATCAGAGGGGAGGGGACTGGTCAGTTTAGAGTTTAGGATTTAAAGGCGCAACGTGCAGCAATGTAGCTGTACGGGCAGCAATTCGGGCTGAGAGATGTTGAGGGTGTAGTCTTGGGCTGTTGTCTAAGCGTAGTTACATGGGCCCTTAGTATGGTCCTTAATTTGTAGAGTATATAACGGGTCTTATAAGGGGTCCCTTTTTTTTTGGCCCATACTAAGCTTAAACCACAATTACTATACGGATCGGAAGAATGACGACTGTAATTGGTCTTGCCCTATTGTCCCTCTAAAGTTATACCATGACGACCCCCAAAACCCTATTCTAATTATTAAGGCCCCTAGAGTACATGGTTTCGAAAAGAACCCCTAAACCCTAAACCCTAAGCCCTAAGCCCTAAACCCTAAACCCTAAACCCTAAGCCACACCTGCGCTGGACTCCCGCACCTCGACCCTTGCGCCTTCCGAAAGCCTCCCTCCCTGAGGCGGTGTTCGGGTTAAGGGTGTAGGGCTGGGGCTTGCTAAGCCTTAAGCCCCTAAACCCTGAACCCTGGACCCTAAACCCTAAACCCTAAACCCAAACGCCCGAAGCCGAAATCCCCCTTGAGTTGCCAGGAGAAGATTGCCAACGTCATCGCGTGCCTCAAGGAAGAGCCGCGGTGGGCCGCCCAGTGGCTTCGAGGGGTAGGGTTTAGGGTTTGGGGTTTAGGGTCTAGGGTTCGGGGTTTCGGGTTTAGAGTTGAGGGGGGAACGTTTCAGGGGAAGGAGGTGATACTACGGTTCTCAACGTTGGCCACAAGTTGGGAGTCCCGCTGCACCCTCAACCCTAAACCCTTCACCCTCAACCCTAAACCCTAAACCCTAAACCCCAGGGATTCGGGCCCACATCTCCAGGAGGCTGAAGACCTACACCCCCGCACAAGCCGAATCAGCTTAGGGTGTAGGGTTTAGGGTTTAGGGTTTAGGGCTTAGGGTTTAGGGGTTTAAGGTTATCCTGAGCCCGACAAAGCCGAGGTATGTTAGTCATGGTCACTCTGCTGGCTGATGCCTTAAAGGGTAGTTGCATGGGCCCTTAATACGGTTCCTAGCCTCCTTTAAAGGGTTCTGATGTATGGGCCCATAATTTGTATAGGGTAGATAAGGAGTATATAGGGGGTACCCGTCTAACGCCACATCCTAAGGGATCACGTAACTACCCTTAGATGAAGTCGTGACAAGGGCCGAGAAAGTTTAGGTCGTTGGGGTTTAGGGTTTAGGGTTTAGGGTTTAGGGTTCAGCAAGGCCCAGGCCAGTGGGCTCTTGCGCTTTTCTTCGTGTGCATCTTCTCCGTTGGACTTCACACGCCCTCACTACATTGGGCGCGGACGTAGAGTTCATAGGGCTTGTTAGGGTCTAGAAGGATCATATGTAGATGTGCAGACACCAAGGTCCAAGCGGGCGATCATCCCGATCCCATTCTCATCAGAAGGCTGCAGCTGGCGGCGCTGTATTATGAGCATTTCCCGCAATAGTGTGTACCCCTTGTATACCCCAAAATAAAAATCAGTTTCCCTATGAAGGAACCCCCAAAAAATCTTAAATGAATGAGAACAAGGTTCCCTAGTTTTCGGAGACAGGTTCTTCAAGTCCGGAGGTTGTTCTAAACCAGGATCCTGTAGGAGGATCATTTTAATCAGGGTCCTATGAATCATAATAGGAGTTACTCGGGGGACTCGAGAAACTCCTATGAACATTCAAGCCCTTAACCCTACAAGGGGACGCGAACAGTTGGCTGACTTAGAGCAACCCTTGCGTGATCCTCGCAGTGTTCCACGCAAGCTTTGTGTCGCAGAAGGGCTTAGGGTGTTTTGCCCATATAGTCATAGCACAAATATACCTCATATTCTAGTTAGCACAGGCAGGCCCTTCTGGTCCGCAGGCAGCAAGACCGTAGACTGGACGAACAAAGGGCAAACAAAGTGTTGCCCGGTGCTCAGTACGGGCTTCCAGCAGAGTGTGTCACAGCAGGCGATGATCTCATGCAGCCAGGGTGGGTTTAGTGTTCAGGGTTTAGGCTTTAGGGTTTGGGGTTAGGGTTTAGGGTTTAGGATTTAGGGTTTAGGGTTTAGGGTTTACGGCTTAGGGTTTAGGGTTTAGGGGCTGGGTTTAGGGTTTAGGGTTTCTAGGGTTTAGGGTTTAGGGTTCCTGTCTTGAGGTCGTGAACTACACCTGTACATAGAGGACACGGCTTGCTGCAGCTCCTGGCGAATCACCGTGTCTTGATAAAACTTCCGAAGCTGCATAGGGTTTAGGGTTTAGGATTTAGGGTTTAGGATTTAGGCTTTAGGATTGAGGCTTTAGGATTTAGGGTTTAGGGTTTGGGGTTTAGGGTTTATAGGTTCTAGGGGTTTGGGGGTTTAGCGGCTTAGGGGTTTAGGGTTTAGGGGTACAGGCGCCTCAGACAGATCCCAAAGCGAATCACGCAGCGCTTCAAGACGCTCATCCCTGCACAGCACGCCGCGTAGGATGGCCAACTCAAGTGCACCGGGATCTTGCGCATGCAAAATGCCGGGAGCTCAGGGATTCAGGGTAACTTAAAATCGGCTCATGATGAATCTTGGGCGTTCTGTACTGACGCAGGTAGGGTGGTACTTGTCATCAAACTTTGCGTAGGAGCTGTTGAGCCCAGATTTCCTAGCATGTTCTTCAAATGCGTGACGAACGCTCAGCAGGTGTGTGTTAGCGACGTGTACGTGGCAATGGCTTTTGCGATAAATTGTGCGCGCACTCTCTCTCTCTCTCTGTCTCTCTTCCGCACTTGACCGATGCTCAATGAAATCCATCTGCTTGTAGAATCCGTAAAACCTCCCAGAATCCCCCCAACCCCAAAACTTTCCGATCATCTAAAACTTGATAAGCCACAACCTCGAAACCCTAAACCCTAGAGGCCAACATCTTTCCCAAGAACATCCACTTCTTTCAGACGCTGCTTGCGCACGTGGGCAGCGAGCTCGAGCTAGGCTCCAAGAGAGGAGTTTCGGTTTTAGGGGTTTAGGGTTTAGGGTTTAGGGCTTCGGGTTTCGGGTTTAGGGTTTAGGGTTTAGGGCCTAGGGCCTAGGGCCTCGGGCTTGGGGTACTTCACTCGTGTCCGCGAAAGGTTATGCGAGACAGCAACCCGGGAGGGGCAAACGTTCTATGACTGGAGCCCCGAACCGCTTCAACCCCGGAACCCGTGTTTGTTTTTTGTTGTGGGTGCTTTTTTGCTGTGGGTGCTTTTTTCGGGGGCCGCCCCGGTGAGTGAGTGACCTGGTGCGTGTCGCCCCCGCACCCGCAGCAAAAAAAAAACGCGCCCCCACACCCGCAGCAAAAAAAAAAAACGCGCCCCCGCACCCGCAGCAAAAGAAAAACGCACCCCCCCCCCCCTCCCCCCCCCCTTCCTCCCCACCCCCCAGGTGAGTGAGTGACCTGGCGCGTGTCGCCCCCGCACCCGCAGCAAAACAAAAAACGCGCCCCCCACCCGCAGCAAAAAAAAACGCGCCCGCCCCCCCCCTCCCCCCCCCCTTCCTCCCCACCCCCCAGGTGAGTGAGTGACCTGGCGCGTGTCGCCCCCGCACCCGCAGCAAAAAAAAAAACGCGCCCCCGCACCCGCAGCAAAAAAAAAACGCGCCCCCGCACCCGCAGCAAAAAAAAAAACGCACCCCCCCTTTGCTCCCCACCCCCCACGTTCTTTGTTTTGCAATTTCCTCCCCAACCCCGTCCCCAACGCCCCCCCTCTTAAACTGTGCAAGCGTTTTCAAAGCACTGAATCCTTCCCAAGGCCATCATGCGAGCATTGAGTTTGCAAACGGTGGAGGGAGGGCTGCACCCCGCCCAACCCTCCCCCCTCTTTAAAACCGTGCCAGGTCGCTTCTCAGCATATGAATCCTGTCCAAGCCTATCATGCCAGCATTGGGTTTGCAAATAGGGGGGGGCTGCGCCCCCCCCAACCCCCCCGCTTCTTAAAGCCATGCCGCTTGCTTCAAAGCAAATGAATCCTTTCCGAACCCATCATGAGAGCATTCCCCCCCGCTTGAAAGGGGGGGGGGGGTGGGGCTGCGCTTTTTAGCCGGGCAAACTTGCTTCAATCATACGAATCCCTTCCAAACCCATGATGATGCGAGCATTGTGTTTGCAAATGGGGGGGGCTGCGCCCCCCCCAACCCCCCCGCTTTTTTTAGCCGGCAAGCCTGCTTCAAAGCTTACGAATCCCTTCCAAACCCATGATGCGAGCATTGTGTTTTCAAATGCGGCGGTCTGCGCAGCCCCCAACCCCCTGAAAAAAGAGGGAATATATGCTTGCTTTCCTACGAAAATTCAGACCTTATGGTGGAAGTTGAATTTTCCGTTTAAAAATAGAGATATAAACGTCTTCTTAGTAAAGAATCGAGAAAATAGAGCTTGTGTTATGAGACATGAACAAAAACACTTGTTGTCTACGAGTCACAAATAGAGATAATGCATGTACTCTTATGACAATATAGAGAATTAGCTTTTCATGTATTCCTCTCTCATGTCTTCCTCGTGAAATAAAGAGAAGAAGTCTGAAAATACTGACAAAATAAGAAACTATAGAACAATAGAGGTTTTCGCTATACAATATAGAGAAATTAGATGCTTCCTATGACAACATAGAGGAACTAGAGGCTTTCATACGAAAATATAGCGAAAATACAAAGTGTTTTCATATTAAAATGTAGAGGTCTTGATATTCAAATATAGAGAATAGAGGTTTTCATGTTCAACTGTTAAGACAATGGAGGTTTGCCTATTCAGAGACAGAGGAAATAATGGGCTTCCTATTAAAATTAGGACAAGAGGAACAAAAACACTTTTAATTGCAAGTCACATATTGAGATAACACAGAGAATAAGTTTCTCATGTATTCCTCTCTTATGTCTTCCTCATTAAATATAGAGGAAAACTATGACGATATAGACAAAAATAGAGAGAAATAGAGGTTTTAGTTATAAAATAGAGAGACATAGAGGTTTTCGAATTGAAGTATAGAGAAATTAGAAAAACTAGAGGTTTTCATGCTAAATGTAGAGAAAATAGAGGTTTTCATATTCAAATATAGAGAAGAAAGAGGTTTTCCTATTCAAATATAGAGGAGAAAGAGGTTTCCCTATTGAAAATTAGAGAAAATAAAGGTTTTCATAGTAAAATATAGAGAAAACAGCAACAACGCTCCGCACCCGCAGAAAAAAAAAGGCGCCCCCACGGCACCCGCAACAAAAAAAAAGCGCCCCCGCACCCACAGCAAAAAAAAAAAACGCGCCCCCCGCAAAAAAAAAACGCGCCCCCGCACCCGCAGCAAAAAAAAAAACGCGCCCCCGCACCCACAGCAAAAAAGCACCCGCAACAAAAAAAAAAAAACACTCTTACCCTTCAACCCCTGAACCCCTGGAAAATCTGAAGCACTGGAACCCCTGAAGCCATAACCCCTAAAGCATAAAAACCCCAAAGCTGGACCCAAGCCCTAAACCCTAAACCCCAAACCCCAAAGCCTAAACCCTAAACCCTACACCCTACACCCTAAACCCTAAACGAATCGGGGTTCCTGAGGCTCCCGGTTGGAGAGTACACGCATTGGATCACCAACCTCTGTGCCGAGCTCAGCCAATACATGTGGGGCTTCGGCGAACCTAAGGTGTTTTTCCGGCTTTTTTGGGGGGTTGAAGTGTAAGTTTAGGGTTTAGGGCTTAGGGCTTAGGGCTTAGGGCTTAGGGCTTTTGGGTTTAGGGCTTTTGGGTTCAGGGCTTTTGGGTTCAGGGTTTAGGGCTTTGTGTGTGTTGGCTGCAAGACAGAGGGGTGGTGGAGACAAGGCTTCGACAGAGATGCCATCAGCTGCTGATGATGAGAACATGGCCTTACTTCAAGGCAATGTCCTTCAGAAGCTGCACGAAAAGACTGCCGTGGGACGAGGTTCGACCAAAGCGTAGCTGCGAGCCTTGCACAAAGGGACAATCCTTAAACCCCTTGGAAAAATCTCCAAAAAGAATAGGCACAGGAAGAGATATAAGAGACAGGGCTCCTGTGAACGTGGGGCCTACTTGAAGGTTCATGGTACTTACTAACCAATTATAACTGGGCTTATAAACCTACTTATAATTGGGCTAACCCCTATAAGGCCCTTTAGGGTATTATAAGTAGGGATATAAGTACAGTTATAATTGGTTAGTAAGTACCATGAACCTTCAAGTAGAGGACGCGGATTGTCAGCTACCAAGCCGAAGTGCCTTGTGCAAGTCTTTCACTCACGGGTGGCACAGGTGTTTTCGGTCGAGCAGAAGCCGTAGCTGTAGAGGATGAAAAGCCTGGTAGTTCTACATGGACACACCTTCTTTGTTTTCAGAACCCTAAACCCTAAACCCGAAACCCGAAACCCTAAACGAGATGTCTCGATGGGTGGTGGGAAGTGTAGGGCTCTATGGCGCCCTGCAAATCCTAGGGTCCTGAGGCCACATGCACCCTACTTGAAGGTTCAAGGGTTCTTAGAACCCCAGTCATACTTCTACTTCTAACCTACTTGGAAGACTTAGGGGCTTAGAAGTACAGTTCTAATTGGGGTTATAAGTACCCTGAACCTCCAAGTAACCTCCTAAGGCTTTAACCTCTACACCTGGCATATCTCCCACGTCCGAGAGCCCTAACTCCCACCCTAAACCCTAAACCCTAAACCCTAAACCCTAAACCCTAAACCCCCAAAAAACTACGCGCCACCATGGCCTTGCAGCTCCAATTTTGTCTTAGGGGCTCGGAGGGGCACGTGGCAGCTCGGGTTCTTTTAGGGCTCAGCGTTTAGGATGTTCAGGTTTTGAAATTCTGTGGGCCATGAGGGTAGAAGACTGCAGCGAAAGCTCGAGATTCCACAAGTTCAGGGCTTAGGGTGGTGATTTTAACGTAGACCTGCTAAAAGACATTGGATGAAGGTTCTGGGTTTAGGTTCTCGTGGCTTGGAGCAGGAACAGTCACCAACACTGCAATCGCTGTAGGCTTCACGTCCTGTATTAAGCTGCGACCGCGCAGAGCACATGCGCTGGAAGGGGCAGTGGTCTCAACGTTAGTGCAACGATGGAGGCTTCGTGGATGCAACTGGGAGGGCGAAACCTAAACCCCAAACCCAAAATATCAGTTGTTCTTGCGCTGCTGCGTCCCGAACAAACAACTGTCCCGCAAGGGAAAGCCGGAGAGGAGAGAGAAGGGGGCTTGTTCCCCTAAACCCTAAACCCTAAACCCTAAACCCTAAACCCTAAACCCTGACAGAGCTGTGCGGGACTGTCCAGATGACAAGGCTTGCAGGTCATGCTCTCACGTTCTGGCAATGCTGCTTGCATGAGCCGTGTCACTTTTTGTGTCGCCAGCGCTGCGCGCGCTCTTTTGAGCAAGAGTTACTGTATAATAAGCCCCCTCAACCTCAACAAAGATCTATGAAGGAGCCGAATCGTGAGAATGCATCGCAGCGTATTGGCAGTTCACAAGACTGCTGGGGCCATGATGGCGAGAAATGGGGGAGCATAAGACCTAAGATATTCCTCGCTGCAGCAGTCGCCCACTCTCCGGCGGCACCAATACATCCATAAGGCGATTGGAACGTGGACGGGCCAAATCCCTTAACCCCCAAACCCTAAACCTTAAGCGGGTAGTTTCCTAAACTAGGGTTCCTTTTTGGGTACCCATTACGAGGCGGCACCCTCTTAAAATGGGATGCCAAAAAGGGACTCTATTTTCGAGAACTACACAAGCCCTAAACCTCACCCAACCACACCCAAGGCTCCATTCAAGCGGGGTGATGATGTGCTGGTCTTCTACCGGATGTGCAAGCGTTGCAGACCGGATCGCAAGTACTTGGCCGGACCCCCGGAGGTCACAACGTGCTGTGACACTACATTGGCATTTTCATATGTGTATGTGTATATATATATATATGTGTGTGCGGATTTAGGTTTTGGTGCAGCATGCAAAGTTCTCGAGACGCTACACATCTACTCTAAGAATTTACTCATCTACTCAAGTACCTACTCATCCACTTGACAAGATGTCGGCCGAATATCAGCTCATACTCAGCACTTAGTCAACGAATTTTATTGCTGTTGGCCGAAAATATTCCTCATGTTGGTCAATACATACTTATCAAATGGTCAAGTATGTGACATAAGCCGTATCTCATTGCCGTACATTGTACCAAGCAAAGCAGCTCCAAGCCCTCAGTTTAAGGTTTAGGGTTTAGGGTTTAGGGTTTAGGGTTTAGGGTTTAGGGGTAAGAGATGCCGAGGCTGTACTTGATCCCAAGCACGGTGCCTACCGCCCTCGAAGTGGAATTTCGGACGGCTGGGTGCCCGCACGCGTCCATGCCGACCAACAGCCGAATGTGCACGGTGGCGATGTGAAGGTCTAGCACTCCAAACAGAGAGACAATGTACCGAATCAGATATCTGAGGGGCTTCCGAATTTGGAGTTACCTTCCTGGTGTCCTTTCTATAAGGGACTCCTACCTATTTGGGGTGGGTCTATTATCGGGGTCGCCTTGTATGTCATAAACTCCCATGTGAGCATGTCTCAAAGCACGCCCACTCTCTGTGTGTTTTGAAGAAGGGTTGTCGTCTCTTTTCCTCAACGCACAGGTGGAGTATTCCTGGCCATACTTCTTCACGCAGAGAGGCCACATGGCCGACAGCGGCACTGGCTGGACGGAGTGGTTTCCGTCCCAGTACGTGAAGAGACGGACAGGCCGAGACTTGAGAACTTCTTTCAAGGGTCGGTAAGACATAGGTCGCAGAGTATAGGCCCTCCGAAATAACCTCGCCCTCGGCTTGAAGCTGTCCCAGCTCAAAGCCACTCTGCTTCAGGGGCACAGTGTGCCAGCGAGCCTCTCGAAGCACGAGCCAGTAACTTCGAGTCCATAATCCACCGAAGCCCTAAACACCGAACCCCCCAACCCTGTACCATGAAGCTCTGGACCGTGTGAGTGCAGGCGCAGGCAGCAGCCGCAAGCAGAGCCTCGTCGATGCTGGCTCGGAGCCGGAACTCGTTCCCTGCCATGCATCTACACTACAGCTCCAGCTGCCCTAAACCCTAAACCCGAAACCCTAAACCCTAAACCCTAAACCCTAAACCCTAAACCCTAAACCCTAAACCCTAAACCCAAACCCTAAACCCTAAACCGACACTACAGCTCCAGCTGTCAGGCTGCTGCCCGAAGTATCCCTAAGCCCCAGGCAAGCCCTAAACCCGAACTCGTACATGAGCCCAAAGTTAGCGTCCGTTCACCAGGGTTTTGGAGTTGAGCTCTGCGTCTTGCTGAACGGCATTTGGTCTGGTTCTGACTCTGGTCAAGTTGTTCGGCTTCGCTGAAAGCCACGGCGGTGTCTTTTGTAAGGTAGAAGCTTTTGGGGCTTGTGGGGTTTGTGGGTTTGTTCAGAGTGCTCAATCCTGAGCACCGAGCCCCCAGGCCATCCTCACCTTCCGCTGGGGGGGCTTGAACGAGATCGTCGCTCCGGCGCAGTGGGGAGAGACAGGCCCGCGGAACCTGAGGCTTCAGGGGTCTGAACCCTGAACCCTAAGCCCGGAAGCCGAAGCCCCGCAGATGAGCAGTGTGAAGCCTATTGGGTGGACGGATATGTTTGGAGCGATGCAGGCTCGCCAAACACATGTGCGCCAGGCGTTCTAGAGAACTTGTGGGGCATTCGGACATGAACGGCTAGTAAGTGGGCAACCCTTCCACCAAACTGAGATCGTCCTACGGACGTTGCACCTTCGTGAGTATATGCCAGCTTGCGCACCCACATTCCTAACAACCGAAGACGCGGCTCCGTAACGAAGGCAGCAGCACGGGCTTAGGGTTTGGGGTTTTGGGGTTGTGGGGTTTTGGGGTTTTGGGGTTTTGGGGGCTCAGGGTTTCGGGTTTAAGGGCTAGGTCTGCAGACAGGCAGCTCAGTCTCGGACATATTCATCGATGCGTACTGCGACCACTTTCAGCAGTACTTATCGACCGAGTACGAGGCCGGCTTCGGGGAGAAGGGTTTAAAGTTTGTAAGGTTTATATGACGGCTTATAGGTTGTCTAGGGTTTAGGGACTTAGGGATTGTTTGGCCGGGCATGATCTATAAATGCTTGGCCTGCCCACGGTCATCACCGTGCTGCGCAGCTCTCTCTCTCTCTCTCTCTCTCGCTGACACTTGTGGTCGGACTTTTAGAAGGGGACAAGAGCAGCGATGGTGCTCCCTTTTTGGGTATAAGGGCCACCTTGTAAAAGTAACCCGAAAAGGGACCATCATTTAGAGAAGTGGCCATAGCAGCTCAAGGCACCAGTCACAACACCGAGGTGCCAGGTATCCCCCAAGACAAGGCCCCAGTTCAACGGACTCTCTGGCCCCGAAACCACAAAACCTCAATCGCATCAACTCTGACCTCCCTATAAACCCTATCAACCCGAAAAACCCTATAAGTCCTTTTTACCCTACATACCCTGTTTACCCTATATACCCTAGAAACCCTACAAACCCCAAAACCCTACATCCCGTAGTTCATCCCCCCTTAGTTCATCCCAGGGTCTGGACGGTCTACATAGAGGACGCCCTACTCTATATACGCCTCTTTGCCCTATAAACCCTATAGGACCACCCTCTGTACCCTATAAACCCTATATACCCTGTAAACCCTACATACCCTACAAAGCACCCTATGTACGCCACATACCCTGTCAACCCTACAAACCCGAAACCCTCAATCCCTCGATTCATCCCAAGGTTTGGACGGTCTACATCGAGGACAAGTCAGATATGATCAAGGTCGCTGATGCTGCCCACCTCATCTTCGGCAACCATCATCCCATGCGCCGAGCCAAGAAGGCTCCCCGGGTTTGGCCTGATTTCAGGGTTTAGGGTGTAGGGTGTAGGGTGTAGGGTTTAGGGTTTAGGATTCACAAGAAGTATTTTCGGGTAGCCCTCTCCCCTTAAAGCCCCTAAGCGCCCCACAGCAACGAAAACGCAAACCACCAAGCCCCTCAAGCCCCGAATCGCCAAAGCACCTACACGCCGAAGCTTTCAAGAAACTGAACCCTAAACCCTGAGCCCTAAACCCTAAACTCTAAAGCGCACCCCCCCCCCCCCCAGTCGCATCAACGTTGAGGTCTGCGCGATGTACCACCTCTACCCCACGGGCTTCGAAGAGCACTGCGTGCCAAACAGCGAGACTGGCGGTGATGGCGGCGCTGCGTTGGTTGATCAGAAGGCATCTACCTGAGGGGTTTTTGGCTTTAGGCTCTGGGGTTTTGGGTTCAGGGTTTTGGGTTTTTAGGTTTGGGGGTTTGGGGGTTCACCCACTAGTATAGTCTCATCTTAAGAGCATTTCAACTCAGGATGTTAACGTAGAATGTGTCATTTCGTGCTGTTAGTATAGTGTGATCTTCATTTTGTTGCGATAAGTACCCGAATCCCACAGCACAGCACCCCGGAAGAGCCTGGAGCCTAAACCCCTTTCAGCCCACCCCCCAAAATTCGAAAGCCCGACATCCTAAGCAACGAGTCTGCATGAATTCTCGTTTGATCCCCAAGCTCCAGGCCCTACAGGCTACATGGCCCCCAACCCTAAACCCTAAACCCTAAAAACTAAACCCTAAACATCCCTAAGCCCCAGAATGGGGAGGCCTTCTTCCAGATGATGCAAGCCGTTGAGCGAGCGGGCACGCCGGGCAGCAATCATGTTCACAGAGCCCCCAAGGTTTAGGGTTTAGGCGTTTAGGGTTTAGGGTTTAGGGTTTAGGGTTTAGGGTTTAGGGTTTAGGGTTTAGGGTTTAGGCGGGGGAGTTGGGGAGGATCCCTTGGAAGAGGGTTCCATCTCCTGAGGCGTCGGAGCCTTCGGCCATCGACTCGAAACCCTAAGCTCCTTCTTGTACAAAACCCTAAACCCTAAACCCCAAACCCTAAAAACCTAAACCTATACATGAACCCTTGAAGCCCCTTTAACAAAAAGAGCCCTCACAGCCCCTTTCTTTTTGAATAAAGACGCCCTAAGCCTTAAACCCTACACCCTAAAACCCCTTAAAGCCCCTTTTGAAACAAGAGCCCTTCAAGCCCCGTTTAATAAGTTCCCTAAACCCTAAACCCTAAACCCTAAACCCTAAACCCTAAACCCTAAACCCTAAACCCTAAACCCTGAACCCTCCCAAATGCCCCCAGGAATCCCAAGTCGTTTCCCGCACGACTCCGGCTTCTACGAGATTTTGGCCTCCAAGAGGCAGGTTTAGGGTTGAGGGTGTAGGGTCTAGGGTTTAGTGTTTAGGGTTTAGGGTTGGTTTAACTGGGCTCTTGAGGAGTGCGCGATGTTCACTTGTTTTGCTTTTGGGTTGCCTAGCCTGTTCTTTTTGGTTGGGATGTCGCGTTTGGGACATCGCTGTGAAGACATCCAGGCCCGCCTTCCCAAACAAAAGCGAACTTACTGTAGGCCTTCTAAGAATCCCGAAACCCTAAACCCTAAACCCTAAACCCTAAACCCTAAACCCTAAACCCTAAACGCCCTACACCTGGCGTCCTTCAACCCAAAGACCCTAAACGACCCTAAACCCTAAACCTCCGAAGCCTGAACGCCGCAGAACCTTAAGACCCGAAAGCCTCAAGGCTTTGAAGTATCCGTTGGTTTTTTTTTGCAATGTAGGGTTTAGGATTTAGGATTTAGGGTTTAGGGTTTAGGGTTTAGGGTTTAGGGTTTAGGGTAACAGCTGTATCATGTTAGGCACGAAAACCATAATTCTCAACCCCAACAAGCCTTGCGATGAATCATCCTACAGCCTTAACCGACCCCAAACAATCCTGATTCAACAGTGAATCCGTAAAAGAGACTCAAGAGGCCAGGCGGAGTGTGTGAGCATCATACGACTTCTGAGGGGCAGACTAGGCTCTAAAAAAAGGGTTGGAATAATAACAATAATATTTTTCAAGAATCCCCCAAGAAACCGTGTTCTAATTATTAAGGCCCTAGGGTCGGGCTGTTGCACAGCCACCATGGCAGTGTAGTACCTCCAGCAGCAGGAAGCACTACAAGTCTTGTGATAGCACTGCGAGATGTGGGTCCTTGCTTGAGAGGTGGACTTACTACATGGCATTGGCACCCGGCATGCAGAACGGGTCAAACGCAAAGTGTTGCATGTTTTTTTGGGGGGGTTCGACTGAAGCTTTTCGGGAGGTCTGTCTTTCTGGTGACGTACCGTGTTGTGCCTTCAGCACAAACACCCAATCGCTAGAACCGCTAGAACGGGCTCATGATTGTAGGTGCTCAGTAGGGAACTGTGTCGCCTAAACCCTAAAGGCCTCACAGAAAAGGATTCCTTGAAGGCAAAGTCACACGGCCGCCGGGGTCCTGAGGCTCTGGGCCTGTCGCCCCGGACCTGAGAAGCCTGAACCTCAAAAAAACCCTGAAACAGCAAATCCTGAGGTCCTAAATCCCAGCCTTTAGGGCTTAGAGTTCAGGGTTTAGGGATGTTTAGGGTGTACACGCTAGAACAAATCTGAATGCCAAGGTACCGCACCTAAACCTGCCCGCAACGGTGGCGCTTCCGCGCATGCTTATAGAGCAGAACGGAGGCGACTGTGAAAAGGCAGGCCGCGGTGTAGGGTCGAGGGTCTAGGGATTACGGGGGCCTATCTTATTTGGACAGTATTTCGATACCCCGAAACCCTCTGAACACTAAGCCCTGAACTCTCAACCCTTCCGAGCTGGGCCTTCACCTCCCACCTCACACAACGTGCGGGAGAAAGGGCTCTTCAAGTGGGGCTTCGGAGTGGAGCTGCCCTAACACAGCCTCAGTTCACGAACCCTAAACCCTAAACCCTAAACCCGAAACCCTAAACCCTAAACCCCAAGCCCCCTACACCCTCTGTAAACAACGGCAATTGTTTCCTAAGCCGAAACAAAATCCACTAGGATGTCCAGTCATGCCCACCTTTTTGGGGTCATTTGTGTGTTCGCTGGAGTTTAGGGTTTAGGGTTTAGGGTTTAGGGTTTAGGGTTTAGGGTTTAGGGTTTAGGGTTTAGGGTTTAGGGTTTAGGGTTTAGGGCCTGCTTTCTGTTTGCCCGCGGGCCCCCGAAGGCCCTTGCAGGGAGAGTCTGCCCTTAACCTGGGGCTGCGTTCCCTTTTGACCAGCAAGCCTGGGCACCACCTTATCCCCTTTTGGAGGGCTTAGGCCTTTGCTACCCTATCAGCTCCTTTAAGCCAAAAAGGGTACCCATTTCATTCCCAGGTTACTCTTGGGTCTGGAAACCTAAAGCACCCCTCTAAACGTCCCGAGAGCGTCCCCATGCGAACCAAAGCAGCCACCACTTGAAGGCTGATGGGCGAAGATTGTTGGGGCTATATACTGGCTATCACCTTCTTTCAGTGACTTACGCCTGCAAACCCTAGACCCGGACCCATAAGCAACTACCTTGCCCGAAGGCCGCGGAGTGGGCCTTTCAAAGTTTGGCCCCTTGGAACGAGCCAACTGCTTGGAGTTCTGGGCTTCGGGTTTGGGGCTTAGGGCTTTGGGCTTAGGGCTGAAGACTTAGGGTCCCCAGGGCTGACAATTTAGGATTTGGGTTCGGGGTTGAGGACTCATGTTATGGAGATTAAGGTAGGTTTAGGGGTTAAGGTTTGGGATTAAGGTCTGGGGTTTAGGTCTTCTACGGCTTAGGGATGGAGATTTTGGATGTGGGCTTGGCGTTGAGGGTGAGGCTTCAAGACTCACGGCGGTAAACCTACTACGCTTGGGGTTGATGCCCTTAAATCCACCACCCCAAACACTCAGTAAGTACGTTGTGGCCAGGGCTATAAATACTGCTGTCCCTTCAGCACCTGCAGCCTTGAAACCAACCTGGGGAAACAAAAAACCACACATGTAAGTTAATTAATAAGGGTTCAATGTTAGGGTTAGGGCTTAGGGCCCGCACAGGAGTGTAATTTTCGAGCGATACAGGTTTGGGGTTTTGGGGTTGGGGGAGGGGGGGTGTAAGGAATGAGGCTTAGGGCGAGTGGTACCTACAAGCCGTCTTCCAGTTCTTCAAACTGGTCTGTCGAACACCCTGAGTCACGGATCCATGAACCCTGAAATCTCCAACCCTTAGCCTTTCAAACCTAAACCCTTTGGCGGTCTGCACGTGGGCCTGGAACCGCGTTCGAAGTCCGCCCGGGGTTGTGACCCATAAACCCTGAACCCCGTACCCTAAACCCTGAACCCCTAAACCCCTAAACCCTAAACCCCAAACCCCGAAACCCTAAACCCTAAACCCCTTGAAGCCCCTGAAGCTCAAGCCCTTTGAGCCCCAGCCTCCCCTAAACCGAAGCCCTAAACCCTAAACCCTATGCCCAGGAAAAGGTGCGGCAGAAGCAACGGTCCCTCCGCGGTGAGGCAGCCTCGGAGGGAGGCCTCACAGGGTGCCTTAGGGGTGTAGGGTTTAGGGTTTAGGGTTTAGGGTTTAGGGTTTAGGGTTTAGGGTTTAGGGCTTACGGTTCGGGGTTTAGGGTTGAGGGTTTAGGGTTTGGGGCTTGGGGTCTGGGGTTGAGGGTTGAGGGTTGAGGGTTTAGGCTCCCTCTAGGCTCCCTCTACCAATATCTACATATACCATGTATATGTAGAGAGAGAGAGCATACATCTGCGTATGTACAGCCAGGGTAGGTAAAGTGCTAAAGTCAGATCAAGGGCATGCAAGGATCCAAACTTACGCGCCATGTCCCGTGACGTGTGAGTCTAGGTCGGCTGTTCGGATGTTTGATATTTCCCCTTTGTGGGTTCAAGAGAATCACATTTAGAATATTTTTCACTTCCCTAAACCCTAAACCTTAAACCCTCAACACTAAACCCTAAACCCTAATTAAACCCTAAACCCTAAACCCTAAACCGGCCGTCCTGTGCGAGGCATCACAAAGGGAGTTGCCAAGCTCGGCTTCTCCTGGGAGGCCCTGGACGTGAAGTACTGGGAAGGCCGGGCTCTGAATCCCCGGAATTCCCTAAACCCTAAACCCTAAACCCTAAGAGCCCAGCATGTGCTTTGCTTCGGGGGCTCATTGATGAGCGAGTTTGTTTGCACGTTTTGGTACAGCCGAGAATGAACCGTGGCTGACACACCGTTGCAATCACACGTCCGGTATCCCAGAAAAAGTGCCATAACGGCGATGTGACGCGAGAGATCGAGGTTTCAATGCATCCCCGGTTGCCAGGCCTTAGGGAATTTAGGGAATTTAGGGTTTAGGGTTTAGGGTTTAGGGCTGAGATCTCTCCCAGAACCGCCTTACTGGATCTGCTGTCATCGGCACAGGACAAGATGGTTTGGAGACGGCCCTGTCACAGCTGACACAGGCAGTGAGCCTTGATGTGGGCTCAGGATGCGGTTTTTTCCCTTCTTGTATGTCAATCTTGCACTGTGAAATTTCGGGCTGATCTCTGTAAAAAGGGCCTGCTCGAATATAGGAATCCTGAAATCTTAGGACCTGTGTCCGCTTTTTTGGTTGGTGCATACACCTGGGTTTGGCGTGCCATGGGCTTCGGGTTGAGGGGCCTTATCTGTGCGACTTCGGAAGCCAGAAGAGCAAAAGAGTTTCCGTCGGGTTTTTTGAGCTTTTGTTCTGCTTTGCCTGGGGTCGTAGGAGAGCCCCTCAATCCTTCAACCCACATTGCGCGCTCACCCTCTAAGCCCTCAACCCGAACCCTTACACCCAAAACCTCATCCGCTGGCCGCGAGAGCCGAAAACCCCAAGCCCCGAAGCCCCTCGCAGGCCATCGAAATCAGTGATGAGTACACCGGGCAGCCTCACAACTTGGAGGCCCTTGGAGGGGGGGGGGGGGGGCAGTTTCAAGTCCGCCATTCACTGCTTCGGGACAGAGCAGCAAGTCTCCACAGCTGTGCTGTTTTCGGGCTTCAGGATTGAAATCTACGGTCTTAAGGCTTCAGGGTTTGGGGTTTGGGGCTGCAACGTGGTTTTTTGGGGGGTTATAACTGTCGTGCTGCCTTAAGCCTTGCGTGAGATACGGCTTGGGTTCGGTGGGTGTGTGTGTGTGTGTGGGTTGGAGCTTATTGTTCAGGGTTCACCCTTACACCCGTCCAAAAAAAACAACAACACGTGAGGCAAAGAATCTTGAGCACCGAAAGAAGGCATTGATCGTGCAAGAGTTTGTCGAGCACGACTTGGAGCTGCGACTCTATGTTGTGAATGGCGAGGCAAGGCCCCCAAACCCTAAAACCTAAACCCCAAACCCCAAACCCCAAACCCCAAGCCCTAAACCCTAAACCCTAAACCCTACATGATTGGCAGTGGTCAGTTGCTGTCGTGTCCCTGCCGGGGCAGCCATGCCCGGGCAGGAGGGCGAACCAAAAGGCAACCAAAACCTAAACCGGAAGGGTTCTAGGGTTTAGGGTTTAGGGTAAGTAAAGGAACAACATCCTTAGACTTACGAACTGGTGCTTTTAGTATGTCAACATAGACAAGTAGAAGCGAGGTCAAACAAAGGTAGCGGGACCAAGGTCAAAACCCTCAACATTTTCATGCATTCACAAACATGTTCCGCGATTGGCAAGCGTTATATCGCTTAAAGGATTTGCAACCCATAGACCCTAAACCCCAAACCCTCGACCCTAAACCCTAAACCCTAAGCCACTTTGGAACTTCGCGGCTTTCAAGGGGCTCCACTACGTTTCATATGGCAGCGAGGACCCAAGAGCCCAGAGCCTCGCATCCTGAACCCTGAAACAGGGTTTAGGGTTTAGGGTTTAGGGTTCAGGGTTTAGGGTTTAGGGTTCGCTACACACCTCATCCCTTAACCCTATCCTGGAGTTCCCTTAAACCCTACTTGGAGGTTCCGGGTACTTCTAGGTCTATGTAGTTGGAGCCTCGTCTTCGAGGGAGGGAGGGTAGGGTGTGCGGTTTCGGCTGCGCCGGACCTGGGGGATAAACCCCAGGGCTTGGGGGTTTCGGGTCTTGGGGCACCATTCATGCAAGGACGTGGACGGTGTTTTTTGGCTTTAACCTCGGACCGCTAAGCTCAAACCGCGAACCTGACTCGGAATGTCCGATTCTCCGCACCTCCTGCTAGATCGAGACGACCATTTACACGAAGTTCTGCAAAATCAAGCCCAACAACGAGTTTGGCGACTTCAAGGACTGGTGGTGAAGGAGGAAAAACTCTAAGCCCGAAATGCGTACCACAAATGGACCACCAGAAACCCCCCTGGCCCACCTGCGGCAAAGGTCGAAAAACGAGTCCAGGGTTCAGGGGTTAGGTCAAGCTCCCTAAACCTTGTCTTAGGGTGGTTTCAGGGTCCCTTGCAATGGGGGCCCCCTTATGTACCTCTTATATACCCTACAAATGTCAAGTGCTCATAGATCGGAACCCTTTCAAGCGGGCAAGGGACCATATCAAGGGACTATGAAACTAACCTTCGACCTTGTCAGCCCAAAACGCCATGAAGCCGACGAGCTCCTTACCCTCTTGGCTTAGGGTTTCGGGGCCGCCCTAAACCTTATGACATATGAGCCATCCCTAAACCCTAAACCGCCCTAAGCCCTTAAGGCAGGCCCTTAAGGCCCTTAAGGCCCTAAAGGCTCTTAAGGTTAAGGCCCTTAAGGCCCTAAAGCCGAATCCCTAAACTCCAGGAGCACTTCTCCCTTGAGGATGCTGCGGAGTGGATGGGCGGAGATGTGGCGACACTGAAGGACGGTGAGCGGCAGTGCAGGCCGCGAGGGTTTAGGGTTTGGGGCTTAGGGTTTAGCATTTAGGGTTTAGGGTTTAGGGTTTAGGCTTGAGGGTTTAAGGTTTAAGGGTTTAGGGTTTAGGGTTTAGGGTTTGAGGGTTGGGGTTGAGGGCTTAAGGAGGGCTTGCACGAGAGGAAGAGGGCTTCGAAACTGCGGCAGAAACGATACTCGAGAAAGAATCAAGTTTCACGCTTTCCTCCTTAAACCTTACAACGATTGACATCCCATGAACCCTCCACCCTGAAACCCTACACGCTGATGAAGCCCTGTATCCTTGAGCTTCCGTCGTAGGCCGAAGCCCTAAACCTTAAACCCAAACCCAAACCGTCGTGAAGAGAGCAGATGCAGATTTCATGGAAGCTCCCCGCGCGCCGCTTCAATTGTTTCACCCACACGTTCGTAAGTTTAGGGTTGAGGGTTCAGGGTCTAGGAAGCTTTTTGGATGTTGGGCTGGGCTTGGTTCTGAAGATTGATGAGCACCGGCTAATCGGTCCTAGCGAAGGCTTGTGCTGACGCATTAAATATACGTAGGGTTCAGGGTTTAGGGTTTCGGGTTTAGATCCCGCTGCAGCGAAATGGCAGAGATGCTTGTCTCTTGTGAAGGATGGCATCAGTTCACGGGTCCCAGAGTCCCGTTCTTTAGGGTTTAGTTTCCCTTATAAATCTTTAAACCCCTTTAAGCCGAAACAGGCACCCTTACTATGCCCAGGTTACTCTTGGGTCTAGAGTTTAAGGGTCTCGAGTTGGAGGGCCGAAGGCCAGGTGTCAGAATTGCACGGTGGCTTTGGGGTCCGTCCTTTGTCGTCTTAAGTTCGCAGCCAAGTGAGTTCCGTGAGGCCCTCGAATCACTGCAAGTCTTTCAACGTCCAAGCACAAACCCTAACGGTCTTAGCATGGTCAGGGCACGTGAACGCCTCGTTGCTCACGGTAAGTGCTCTCTACGGTCGTATCCTGAGACTCGTGGGGCTCTTGCAGTAGGAGTCCTAGGGCACAAGGCGCCTCTAGGGTGGGGAGGGGGTTTCTGATTTAGAACAACCCCCCAAGTGTCACTAACCATCGCTCGAAAGGGAGATCACGGCCCACTGGATGGACTGGGTTTCTCTGCAGACCTGCCAGACTCCGCCAGGCCTGAAGCCCTAAACACGCTTCGGGTGCATCTTCGGTCACTTAGTCCTGTTTCGTAGGCTACTTTGATGGAAGTATAATTGTGCTTAGCATCAAACCGTCTTTTATCTGGTATGACTATTGCTACCATTGTCTGGATTACTATTAATTTCTTTCTGAGGAGGAGCTCGGGCTTTCTGGTTTGTGCGCTTAGAGTTTAGGGAATGTGCGGGCTGCAGAGTCTGTTACCATGCATTGCTGTTGGCAGCAGATGACTACCAGTACAGTTGCCAAGCCTTTTCCAGCTTGAAAGGGGCGGTGCTCAAAGAGTTCGTACGCAGCAAGCCCCCGCACCACCCTGCACCCTTTCGGGTTTAAGCCTCAGGGGTTCAGGGTTCAGCACTATCAACACAAGGCTTCAGGGGTTGCTCCCGCATTCCCACAGGTATCCGCTTCGACTACTTCGTGGGACGCACGGGCGAGCCCGGAAAGGCTCCACGATGTCAGGGAAGCTGTGCCATCTATATTCATGAGGCTGATTCGTCCATCTGCACTGGGAATCGACATCCACGTGTTGGTTCTTGGTATCCAACCCCAAACCCTAGCCTCAAACCAGGAGGGGTAACAACTTGAAGGAGCAAAAGGCCCCAACCATCCCCTAACCCCCAAACCCCACAGCCCTAGTAGCTTGGAATCCCAAAGCCCCAGGACCCTAATCCCCTCAAACACGCTGCACCTTGGGCTTCTGAGCCAGGCCAAAGTGAGAACACTGGAGATCTGTGAGCTGGGCTTCAGCATGCTGGGCAAGAAGGTGCAGATGCTGGGAGATTCGGGGTGCAGGAGATTTCGGGCCTAGACCCGAATAAACCCTAAGCAAAAAACCCATGGACCCCAAACTCAACCCTAAACCCTAAACCCTAAACCCTAAACCCTGAAAACCCTAAGCTCCACAACTGCCGGAGAGCTTTGGGCCCCGAGGCCTCTGAGGTGGCCTGGGCAAGCCGAGGGAAGCCTAGTTGTTTCAAAGCCGGCCTGGGTTTTGGGGGTCTGTTTTGGGGTTTAGGGTTTAGGGTTTAGGATTTCGGGTTTAGGGTTTAGGGTTTAGGGTTTAGGGTTTAGGGTTTAGGGTTTAGGGCCTGGGGCTTGGGGTCGAGGATTTCGGGGAACAATCCCTGAACTCTAAATCCCACATGCCCGAGAGCCTAAACGCGAAGCGCCAAAAGGGAGGGCTTGCTCTGTTGGGCCTTTGGGGGGGGGGGGGGTGGGGCGGGTTTTCAGGGGGCTTTGAGCTGAACTGGAAGAGGGCTTGCTTGGAGGTTCATACGCGAACCGCCAATTATAGACCTGCTTATCACCTACTTGGAGGACCTAGGGGGCTTTCATAAGCGGGACCCAACTCCTAACCTCCAAGCCTTCAAACACCCCCAAACTAGGAACCTCCAAGCCTGACACTCCAATGCCTATACCTATGACCGAACCCTGAACAGTAGCAAACACCCACTGTCAAGCCCAGAAGCCTCCCCACAACCCTAAAGCCATAAACCTTTGAAACCCTAAAGCCTTACGCCTTACGCCACTTACGCCTTTCTAGCCTCCTAAAAAGTCTCCCTGAACCGCAACACCACCTTAGAAAATCCGAGGATTCGGGGTTGAGGGTTGAGGGTAGCTTCGAGCTGTCAACTCAATGCCCCAGGGATTGCCCGCCAAAGTCTTCACGGCCATGCTCCGCGCGTGACACCTGACTGGAAGCCATCAATTGGGGGCGTAAGGCTTTTTCAAGGGCTTCTTCTGCTATTCTAGGCCTTTGGGAGAAGCCTACTCCCCCAGACCTCTATAGACCCCATAGGCATCTAAAGCCGAAAGGCCGTAGGGCTTACGTAGATGCCTTACGGCCCAACAAGGGATTCACTTTTGCAAGAGTTTCTGTTTTGGGTTTTCCGAAACCAAGTGGCCCTCAACCATGCCACCCGAGGAAAAGCAACCCCCTTTCCCTTCTCGGCACCAAGCTAGGGCTTGCAAAAGCAAAGCCTGGTTTTCTTGATGCCCTGAGCCTTTGTATCCAGAGCCCTGAAACCCCAAAACCACAAATCCCCAAAACCCTAAAGCCCCAAAATCCGAAACCCCCTAAGGCCCCCTAAACCCCCCTAAAGCCCCGTAGGGCTCCCTAAAGCCCCTAAAGCTCCTCAGAAAGCCCTTGCTAGGACCCAGAGGAGGACCTTGTTCCCTTTTTTTCAGGTTTTCGTGGAACCCGCTTTAAACCCAAAAGGGTACCCTTTCGTATTCCTTGGTTTCTCCTGGGTCTAGCTGAAACCCTAAACCCTAAACCCTAAACCCTAAAGAAGCCCGAAGCCCCAAATTCCTTCCATCCCGAGTTCCTTCAAGTCCTCAGGTCATCCTCTGGGCCCTCAGAAGCCCTAAGGTTTAGGGGTTTAGGGTTTAGGGTATAGGGTATAGGGTTTAGGGTTTAGGGTTTAGGGTGAGGATTTAGGATTTAGGGTTTAGGCCCTGAGAACCTCAAAGACTCGTTGACGGTTTGCTGATTTAGGGTGTTGGGAGTGTTGGGTAGTTGTTTGAGGTTTTGGGGCTTCGATTCAGGTGGTGTGCGTTTTGAAGTTTAGGGTTTTTGGGGCTTCGCGGTCTTAGGGTTACCTGCCTCAGCCCCTGCACCCCGAAATCCAGAGCAGCTGTTCACCATGAACAGTCGAATGTGGCCTCAATCCAAACACCCGATGCCACCCAACAGCCTGAAACCCTAAGAAACCCTGTAACCCTCCCTAAACCCCCTAAGCCTCCCTGAGCCTAAACACTAAACTCTAAACCCTAAACCCTCCAGACAAAATACATAGAAATTGTATGTGATACCATTCTGAATTTACAAGTCTGAACAAGCTGGCGCCGCAGACTAAAAAAGTGCCAAAACCGAGTTTAAGCAAATTGATCTAAGCCTCCCGCGGGAAGGCTCAAAGGGCCCGGGATACCCCACTTGGAGCTTCATGTTACTTCTTAACCAATTACATAACTGTACTCATGACTGTACTTATCACCATATTAGGGCACTTAAGGTAAAAGGCCTCCGAAACCTCCCCCCGAAGCCCAGCGGGAGACTCCCAAAAGCCCCAAAAGCTTCCCAAAAGGTTCCGATGGGCTTCAAAAGTTCAAAAGGCACCCCAAGACGCATCGGGAGACTTCAAAAAGGCGCCAGAATAAAGCTCCAGAAGGCCTGGAGGGAGGCCCCCAACCCTAACTTGTTCACTTACAAAACCCCCATAAAATATACTTAAATTTAGGTCTTCGGGGGAGAGAAGAGGCCCACAAAACCTTAAGCTGAGAGGCATGGAGCTGAGTGACCTAGAGGCGCAGCCAGAGGTCGAGGCCGGGATCTTTGAGGGTTAAGGGTTGAGGTTTTCGGGGGTTTAGGGTTTAGGATTAGGGTTTAGGGTTTAGGGTTTAGGGTTCAGGGTTTAGGGTTTAGGGTTTAGGGTTTTCGGGTAGGGGTTGTAGGGGGTTTAAGGTTTAGCGGGTGTTTTTTACAGGGTTTATGGGAGAGAGGGGTTTTGGGGGAGTTTAGATGGGGACTTGAGGGGGTTCATGGGGGTTTTAGAGGGCGCTTGAGATTTTGGGGGTTTGTAGGGGGGTTTGTAGGGTTTACGGTTTACGAAAGTTTACGAGGTTTACGGGTTTACTGTTGAGGTTGTAGGATTGTGGTTTAGGGTAAACCCTAAACGCTCAATCCTAAACCCTAAGGGTTGAGTTTTATGGGGGGGGGGGGGGGGAAGAGCTGCATTGGGACGCCCAGTAGTACCATCATTCCCGTTTTTTGGGGGGGTTGGGGTGAGTTTAGGGTTTGGAGTTTAGGTCTTTTCAGGGTTTAGGGCCTTGGCTTTGGGATTTAGTTAGGGTTTAGGGTTTAGGTTCCAAGCTTACAGGGGGAACCAAGCTTTTTGGGTTTGCATCCCATGGGCCCCCCACTCTAGAACTCCGGGACATCGAAGATGTTCCTCTGAAGGGATGAACCCTAAACCCTAAACCCTAATGCAAAACCGGCCGCCACTTCAGGATATGCTGACATTTGTTGTCGGGGTTTAGGGTTCAGGTTGAGGGTTCTCGGGCCCCGAAAGCCTCAACCTTAAACGGTTTGAAGCTTCAGCCCTAAACCCCCAATGCTATCCTAAACCCTAAACCCTAAACCCTAAACCCTAAACCCTCCCAACCCAAACTTCCAAATATCGCATATGGAGCACAGGTGGAGAGCCAGGCGCGCGAAGCCAAGGTCGGAGGGCTTCGGGCTTAGGTTTAGCGGCATGCAGCATGCGGGTTTTTGGGCTTGGAGGCTTTTGGATTAAGGGTAACTTGATTTGCCCTTGGACCCAGAGCAGTACGCACTTTTTGGTGTTTTGTTAGCAGGGATCAGACATCTTCTGGACCCCGCCAAACAAATACGGGGCTCCAGCTTTCCTCTAGGTTACTTGGCAGTCTGGCGTTGAGCTTTAGGGTTGAGGCTCAGGCTTAGGGCTACGCGTTTGGTGAGGTGGTGGTTCGATCAGAAACCCTTAGCCCCAAACGCTAAACTTTACGCCCTAAACCCAGACCCCGAAAAGCCTCAACTAGAAGCTGAGCTTGGAGCCCAAATTGAACCAGCACGAAGTCAATGACTTTGCATCTGAATGAACACAGCCACTCTCAAAAGCTCCGTTCCTTACACGGCTTACCTCTCAAGGTTTTTCACGTTCCCTGAGTTAAGGTGCGCTGGAATGTAGAGCTAGTGGTGGTGATAGGAATCATTTTGATTGGCACCTTCGGCAAGCCCATTCAGCATATTATCGTGGAGGCTAGCTAGCGGCTAGCGATTCAGTGATGATTCCTCTCTGGCATATTCGGAGCAGTCTGAGAGGCCTTCCAGACGCCCTTGGTGCCAGGGCAAGTCAAGAACTCCAGTGGCGCACCCGAAAAGTTGTACGTGCTGGTGCCAAGAGTGCCGCATGGGTGACCTGGCTGATAAATCTTCCTCACCTGGTGAGGTCCTTAGCCACGAATTCACGTGACATGTAGTAAAGCAAGCCTTCCGAAACCTCTGCCTACATCATTGTGCATCCGAGTCTCTTCGGGCCTCTTCGGCTTGTGCTCAACAAAGGTATGCCAGGTGACGCAGTCAAAGCACTGTTTTCTTAGCAAGCCTCCAGTTACACCCCCAGTTTCCAACACATAGATCTCAGGACGCAAGACCAGGTCAAGTGCACTGGCCCCTACGCTCGGGCCTCGGTGGCTTTCGACTTGACTTGGAGCTTCTTGAACTGTAAGTTGCAAAGGCTGGAAGCACCTCCCAGTTTAGAGGGTTCAGGGGTTTCGGATTTAGGGTTTAGGGTTTAGGGTTTAGGTTGGAGCAAGTCCTATCTCGCTGGCCCACACCAAGGAGCTGGTGAAAGGGACTACTCCCAACGGCCAGCCACTGTGGATCAACGAGCGGGGTGATCGATTCCTCTACGCCACTGGGACAAAGAGATTGGTGAGCTAGCTCAGAAGAAAGAATAATCAGAATGCATAACAAACAACAATGAAGAATAAGTAAGAAGAAAATTAGAGTTACAAGAGCTTGAAGTCAAACGAGCAACCCTAAATCCTGAACACAGCTTGGGACTGTTCATAGTCCAGAAGCGGCGCCTTGTCTCTTTGCAGGGAAGGTGAGATTCTGCAAAAAGCAAAATCCTTGCAGATCAGTGGCCCAAACCCATGACCCTAATACAGTGTTCGGAATCACTGCTTCTCACATTCCCTTATGGTCCTCATATAATACTACAATAACCCCCCCCCCCCCCAAAAAAACCCCATTTACTATATGACCCGCGGAGGAGCCCCCATATGCCCCATACTTTCACACATACAAGCGAAGTTGGGTCCCCCCTCAGGCAGGGAATGACGGCTACTGGTACATTGGGGATGAGGAGGAGCAGGATGCCAACTTCTGCTGCAATTCTGGCTACATCAGGTGGGAGTTGACGAAACCAGGGGTTTAGGGTTTAGGGTTTGGGGTGTAGGGTGTAGGGTTTAGGAGACCCCTAAAATGGACCCCCAAATCGTAGGATCCCTAAAAAAATGAGGACCCCAAAAAAGGTGCCCCTCATTTCGGAACCCCCCGGGTCGGAACCACAAAGCTTCCCTAAAGCGCACCTACCCCGAACCCTTGCCCAGAATCTCAAACCTCAACCCTTGGAAAGATACCCAAAACACGAAGTCCTGTTAACCCCAGAATAACCCCAATTCTTAACCCCTGTTAACCCCTATTAACCACGATTATACCCCTGTTATACCCCTATAAGCCCCAAACCCTACTTGGACGTTCTTGCCACTTAATAACGAATTATCACTGTACTTACAACTGTACTTATAACCATATTCGGGCACTTAAGGGGCTTATCAGTGGGTCATAAGTACAATTATAATTGGTTAACAAGTACCATGAACCTCCAAGTACTTGAAGGTTCATGGTACTTGCTAACCAATTATAACTGGGCTTACAACCCTACTTATAATTGGGATAACCCCCATAAGGCCCTTTAGGGGTATTATAAGTAGGGTTATAAGTACAGTCATAATTGGTTAGAAGTACCATGAACCTCCAAGTAGGCAGCATGTTCACTCCCTGGAAGGCACGAGGGCAGAGGAGGCGCGGAACGGGCATGCCAAGTACGACTTGTCTTGCGTGGTACGTAGTATGAAGTGACCCTAAACCCTAAACCCTAAACACCCTAAAGGGTAGAACCCTGAACCCCAAAGGGCTCTAGGGTTTAACGTGTAGGGTTTAGGGCTTCTAGCCTTCCCCTTCAATCATGGAGCTATGAAGATGTAGGGAGGTACGCGATCGCATGAAGCACCAGAGGCACTCCAGCTAGGGTTTAGGGTTTAGGGTTTAGGGTTTAGGGTTTGGGGTTTAGGGTTTAGGGTTTAGGCTTTAGGGTTTAGGGTTTAGGGTTTAGGGTTTAGGGTTTAAAGTTTAGGGTTTAGGGTTTAGGGTTTAGGGTTTCAAAGAAACATGTATTGTACACATTTAGTAGATGTAGTAGTGGATATGTAGATATATACATATATATATATATGTGTGTGTGTGTGTACGAGTGCATTCAATCATTTGTTCATAGTTCGTTCGTTTCTTGGGCTCTACGCAGCATGCCGCTCCCGACTCTGTGATCCGCGTCGAGCACGTGCAGACGAGTCGAACCTTTCTAGACTGTAAACCCCAGACTTGAGCGATTCCCGAGGCACTACTCCCGATCTGCTGACAGGCGTGGCTGGGTCTTGGGCTTGGGGCTGGTGATCGTTCGGAGGGGAAACATGAACCCATCATAGTAACCCTAAACCGTAAACCCTAAACCCTAAACCCCAAACGCTACACCCGACACCCTACACCCTAAACCCTACACCCTACTACACCCTAAACCTAAACCCTAAACTCTAAACCCTAAACCCTACACCCTAACCCTAAATGCTACAGGGCTCCGTGTTCCCAAGCACATGCGCAAAATCTCAACGGAGTATTGAAGCCAAAGGCCACCGCTTGCACAATTCGGGCTCCTGTCATAGTCCCTTCTTTACAATTTAGGGTTTTGGGGTTTTAGGGTTTTAGGGTTTTAGGGTTTTAGGGTTTTAGGGTTTTAGGGTGTTAGGGTGTTAGGGTGTTAGGGTTTTAGGGTTTTAGGGTTTTAGGGTTTTAGGGTGTTAGGGTGTTAGGGTTTAGGGTTTAGGGCTTCAGTTTTTCGAGGTGAGGGTTTGGGGATCTTACGCTTGCAGGCCCCTGGGAGCGAGGCCCCGACTGGGGCTCCGAAGGAGACATCCGGGTGTCCACCGACCCTGAGGCTGCATGGGGTCGTGGTATAGGCTTTATTTAGGGTTTAGGGTGTAGGGTTTAGGGTATAGCGGTTAGGGTTGAGGGTTGAGGGTTGAGGGTTGAGGGTTGTGGGGTGGTTCAAGGAAGTTCAAGGCCATAGTGGCTGCCTTCAGCCCAGTACTGTGTGCACGCATACCTCGGACCCCGGAGCGGCACTCCTCTTCCCAAATTTTCGAGGTGGGGTTCCTTGACAACCCGTACAAAAGTTGATGTAGACACGTACACGCTTGTCCGGCTGCCACCCACAGAAAGGGGTGGCGACGACGCACCGAGGCAGCAAGCCCTGAGAGGAAACGGGCTTCAGCACCTCTCTTTGGCCTGCTCTCCGACAGCCGGGCCCCTTCAAAACAGGTAGGGTTTAGGGTTTTGTGTCTAGGATTTGGGGTTTAGGGAAAGTAGCATCGCATCGGGCTCTGCTACGGCAGCACTCCCCCCTGCGCCCAGGAACGCAAACTTCGCCCAAGATCCCTCATCCACCTTGGCACTAACCAAAGCTTCCGAAATCAGTCAAGCAAGAGTGCGCCGGTGCACGACACCGCACCAAGACCTCCTCCTCCTCCTCCTCCTCAGCTAAAGAGGACTTTTGCTTGTGACCTACCTACCCCATCCTCCGCCTTGGCAGCCTTCCTTTAGAACCAATGTCTCCCGTAACTGCTGGTAAATAGTGCCGTCGGTGCCTTGCTTTGCCATCACGTGTCTTGAGTGGAGTCCCTGCTCTGTGTAGAGGAGGCGCATCATTGTGCTTAGGCCAGTGGGTGTCACAACCTAAAGAACTTTTCAACTCGTGTAAGCTTGTCCTGCCCACCCGCCGCGCGCCCAATCACTGAAAGGGTGCAGGGAGGGGTGGCAACGATGCACTGGGGTCACAAGCCCTTTACTTCCTCGGCTTGTCAGGGACCTCGATTGCTAAGGGCATTGAAAGGGTATTTCGGTGAGTCATCGGCTTTTTTCGTTTCAGGGCCAGAATGTACGGCTTACGGACCCTGACCCACGGCCCAAAAGCGGACCCTAAATCCCAGCATCCCCCGTATAACCCTAAACACTAACCCTAAACCCTAAGTCCAACAGCTTGCTCTTCCTCTGGGAGGCCTTGCACCACAAGCCGTCCAAGGGAAAGAACAAGAACAAGTAGTGACTTGGGGCTTAGTGTTGAGCCCTCGTGAGTCTCAAGACATATTAGAAGGCGAGTGCGTTATGAAGTTCAGAAGCCTATCATGCAGGGTTTAGGGTCTAGGGTTTAGAGTAAGCCGCCCTAGCTTCAGGCGCCGCCTAGTAGAGCAATGCGACGGACTGCGAGCCGCTACTGACTTGTCTAGACCGCCTCTCTTGTGGGCCGTGCGCTGCGATGCCAAGATCCAACTGGATCTCCTAAGACGGAAACTCGTGCGGAGCACGTCTGTATCTGAGGTACGACCCTAAACTCTAAAACCCTAAACCCTAAACCCTAAACCCTAAACCCTAAACCCTAAACCCTAAACCCTAAACCCTAAACCCTAAACCCTACGCCCCAAACCCTATTCAAGGGCCAGCATCCCGTGCACCAGCCTTTTGATGGCCGTTTACGACCGTGTTCTGCACAGCAAGCACCCCGAAGAAGGCATCCTATTTGAAACCTCCGTGCCTCTTGCTTTGAGGTCAAGGTTTGGGGTTTACGACTTTGGGAACGCGCAGGTGAACGCAGGTGTTACATGTAGGGCTTGGGTCAACTCGCGAGTTCTTGACGAAACTGTACTGGTAAAGGACACTGCACCTGCTTCAAAGTGTTTGAGGGTGCAGGTGCAGGTGAGGGAATCCCCACATCAGTGCGCCTTTTCGGGGTTCGTTTAATAAGATGGATCCTTACCCAAGAAGGGATCACAATTTAGTATGGTTACCTCTACATCTATGGTTCCTCGATGTAGAGGCCCTACACTCTTAACTCGTTGCAGTTCAGAGTTTGGGCGGTTGGGAGATCCGTCTCCAGTCTTGGCAGCACCTCCAATGGAGTCATGATCCTAGAGTGCGCGCTAAGTCTTTAAGCCCCACATGGCTGGATTGCAGCCGACTCGCTTTGCCATCGCAAGAAGAAGAAAGGGGATATTTGCTGCCGTTGCCTCTGTGGAGCCCCTAAACCCTAAACCCTACACCAGGGGTGTTGCAATTGCTTGAAGCTTTTGCCCAGAAAGGCGTTGGTGCCGCTCAGAGATCTTAGATTTTTTATGTGCCTCTTTGATTGACAATATTTGGATCATATAGTGTATTATTGATAGGTTTCAATAATCATTTTGAATATTAATTTATTCATATTTGGCAGGATTTGATTCCATTGATCAATTCCTCCTTTCATATATCGGATAATTTACGAAGGTATTTCATTTTATGAATAGGTCGAAATAGAAAAGTGATATCAAGATCTTCTTCAAGGATATTCTAATTTAATTCGATTATATTTTTTTCATTTGATATACAGTAGATATAATTCTTGAGAAATGGGATGGGTCATTTCATTTCGGCTAGG
>CAJNDS010000980.1:0-42500 GCA_905221605.1 Symbiodinium natans
CAGGTATGCATCACTTTCTCCACAGATCCCTGTACGATCAATCGTCGCCGTTACCCATGAAACTATCATGTCAATGCGAACTTTCGCGTTAGGGTCTAGCAAGCGGTCGAAGTACTTGTACCGTAGCCAGGCAAAGAAACTGATGCCATGAGTACATGCGAAGCAACAAGTTTAAACCAAACTATTGATGCCATATGTCAGCGGTTAGCGAAAGCTGAAAGAGCGGCATTGCACCATTTGGTGATTCAGGATCTGCTATTCCTGCTTCTGAAGCATGTTCCTTAATCAACCGAACATCCCTTTGAGGTATCCAGCCCTTTAAAGGAACCTTTAAGGAATCCTTAAAGGGTCCTTTTAGGTGGTCCCTTTAGCAGGGCACTCCACGACCACACTGTCGGAGAAGTTGCTTTTCTCTGAAGGAGCTTGCCAGACCCAGGCCGATCCGGGACAGATCTCCTCTTTCTTTTTTTTCTTTTTTATGGTTTTTAAAGGTTTATAGTCTATAGGACTTGGAGGGTTTACAGCTCGGGGTTTAGGTTTATAGTAATTAAGTAGGATGTAGAGGCTGGGGGTTTAGAGGGTTTATAGCAAGAGGTTTAGAGCCTGCTTCTTCCTCTTCTCTTAGACTCCTTACGGATTTGGACCGAGGCTTCAAGGTTTGTTCGGGTATCTGTACGCTTGATCGAATGCGTGACTTGGGGTGTCTTTGGCTCAGATGGGATTGAACTCAGAGTGACTTCGGTGCTCCACTGGGGTGTGGTTGCGGCTAAACAAGTCTAACCCAACCCTTAGCCAGAAATCCCCATATTTCCCAAGGCTCGCCTACGTGACTTCGTACATCTTGATACCTTCTGCTTGAAATCCTAAACCCTTAGCCCCCGCACCCTCTTGGCAGGGACATACCGCCATATGTCGCAGAGTACAATTTGCGCAGCTGGGCTCATCCTTAGGGAAGAGATGTACTCGAAAAGGGTTTCAGGTTCACCTACCATTATCATCGGGGTTTCGGGCTTAGGGGTGGATTCATAAAGTGTAGGGGTAAAGGGCCCTACTTTTAAGGGTCCCAAGGCTTTGAGGGGGAATCCGATAGGATGCCGGATCGGTCTAGGAAAGCAGATAATTACGGGTATCTCAAATACAATGTTGGGGTCCAGAATTTTCTGAAACACCAATATTAATGCTAATAATTTCAAATTCTTCCAAATGTAAGAATCGAACAAGTATAGCTATCATTATAATAAGACTAATACTCCTCTATCTATCTATCTATCTACCTCTTTATTTATCTATCTGTTTATCTAACTATCTATCGATCTATCTATCTAGATGTCGACCTATATGTGTGTGTATACATTTTTATATATATGTATCATATATATATATCATATATATATATATATATATCATATATATATATATATGTGTGTACACACGCATGTATACGCATATGTACAGAGGCAGATATGCACGGATTGCATGGGTTGGGTTTGCGTCTATACGAATACCTACGTCTGTGCGACTGAAGCATGTCTGATCCTGTCCGGCCCATCTCAACCCACCAAATATTCGCAAGCTCATCTCTGGTCGTCGCGCCTCGTCGAATCACTCCACCCTCAAATGGCATATTCGTTCAATGCATCGTTTGAGTTTTGCATATACCCGGAGGTATGCCATCATGCACTGGCCGTAAGCATCAAGGTACTAGTAACATAGTCCCCTTCCAGAGGTCGAACGAAACGTAACCCCTAAACTTAGCCATTGAACAAAAAGCGAAACCCTAAATCCTAAGCCCGAAACCTCTATCAGATATCGAACCCGTGTTGAACCTCATTCTAGAATCTTCAATCCTCAATCCTCAGCCCTAAACCCTAACCCCCTAAATCCCTAAACCCCTAAACCCTAAACCCTAAACCCTGAGGAATGCTCCAGCTGGGTGTGGAGCCTTTCCGGCCGGCCGTGCTCTTGAGGAGATACGCAGAGGACCGAGCTCTGGAGCTCGCCATGGGAAGGGTTTCTTCAGCTTTAGGGTCTAGGGTTTAGGGTCGTCTAGGGTTTACTGAAATTTCTTGTTGGCATTTCGCAAACCATTCAACCCTCCAGCCCTCCAGCCCTCCCCTTCAGGGCTGGAGGGCTGCCCTCCCTGGTGGGCAAGGACATGCGCTGTTCTCCCTTGCAGGGAGGGGGGGCGGAGGCGGGGCGGAGGGGAGAAGGGGGATGTTTAGCACAAAGAGGTCAAGTCAATTTCATGGGGTGCGAACTTAGCTTGTACAATGATTTCGGGTTTGGGCCTGGGATAGATGCCGACCTCCTCGTGGACGAGCCTGGATAGCATATGGACTTCGTGTCCGTTCGCAGCCGCGAGCTGCTCAAGAAGGGCCCTTCTTAGTATCGTAGCAGCCAGATTTGTACAGTTTTCGCCCCCGTGGATAGTGTCCCTGTACGTTGTGGATCTGATTAGCCAACTCGCAGCCGGAGGCCAGAGGAGCTAAAAGGATCGAGCGTTGACGAGGGATAGATCCTTCCCTAACCTTTGGGATAGTTGTCTGTCCTCTTTACAACTCATAGCCGGAGGCCGGAGGATACTGAGGGCAGGTGGCTGTTCAGGTGAATATCGGGATAGGTGTACAACACGCAGCCGGACGGCTAGTGGATACATCTAGAGCGATAGGTTACCACCCCCTGGAGATAGCAACTCTGGGGATCCTTCCGATAGTTAACGTCGGGAGTGGCTCGGAACGATTGGCTAGCTACCTTGAGTTCCCCGTTGACAGGGATACTGTTACTTCTGGTGCAACATTACAACCTACAACTGTAAATATACAACTTCTTTCTCCTCGTGTGGCCTGAGCTAGTTACTGGAACGGGTTGCGCAAGTTTTCATTGGTTTGGACACTTCGCACAGGTTAAGAGCCTTGTTGCTTGGCCTGGACGAGCTGTTCGAGAAGTTTTTTCTTGGTATAGCGAAGAGGTACCACTTGCATAGCGAAGTTTTCCGCATTTGTCATTTGTGTTCATTGACTGCAGCAATGTCCACACGTGATAGCATTGGGAGCAGTGAGTCTAGCGATAGTGATGTGTTAGGAACAGGGAATAGATTCCTCGAGGACCAGGTCAATGCGGTCAATCAGAATGTGGCCGCCGCTGATAGTCACGTGCGAAGTATAGCCGACGTCGAGAACATGGACTTCATCGACGACGGACGGAATAGTGGAAGGACAGGAATGGAGACGGATAGCAATGCTGATAGAGATCGTTTCGGCCTCAGCTTGTCAGGACCGCTTACTGTAGACGTTAGGTCGAGCGCTGCGGATAGTATGTTAGTGCCAGGGCCACCGCCAGGACTGCCGGATAGAAGCTTGGAGATCGTGGCGACGCTGGATAGTGTGGGGAAGTCGGGAGGGCTGGGCTATGCCGGGATAGCGGACGCGTCAAGCACTCAGGGGAGGGACCCAGGCGAAGAATTGCGGGAGTTGCTCGCAGTCCCGCAGGTAGAGGGGATGCCGTGATGCAGCTTAGCATGCTTGCAAGCAGTCCTGTAGTATTCGATCCAATCATGGGAGCTACGGATTTGAATGAGTACAGGGCCGGAAGAGGCGGGATAGAAGCAGGAAACGCCAGGACCCCGACGCTTGCTATCGAGGATCTGGCTGGAATAGGTGGAAGAACGGAAGAAGGACCGTTCGTCATCCCCTCCGAGAATATGTCCCCCGGAGCGGAGTACGAGTTGACGGGAGGTGCCAAGGGAATCAGTGGCTCCAGGATAGAGATGGCGATCGAGGATAGAGTGGATAGCCTTGCGGTGTCATCATCGTCAGATCACGATAGGACGACCAGGAGAAATGATGATGGAATAGATGTGATGATGAACAGTGGCGAGCTCGGTGTTGGGGGTGATCGCACGAGAGGTGTGGATAGCGGACATTGGATGGGCAGAGGGAATGGGGATGATCTCGTCCCCGGAGTATATTCGAGTAGTGCGGCCATGATTGGGAACGTCCGTGCCGATCCTACAGATCTGGAGTTGATAGCTAACGGATCTTCAGCGGTAACGCAGAACGCGGTCAGTGAGAGTGAGGATAGAGCGCTGTCTGTGTTCTCATCTACAGGCCTCTCGGAGACATCGCCAGGCGGGAACATTGGAGCATTGAAAGATGTGGGGATGGACCAGACTACGACGATCGGAATAGAGTGGGGATCACATGGGATCAGGAGTACTCTCGAGGAAACGGGGGTCATCACTGACGTGGACTTTGCGAAGTTCTTCACAGATCAGGGACCAGGAGAGCCTGGATCAACGCCCATGACGATGCAATCGGATTCGCAGGAACGGTGGAACGCTGGGATATATGGTGCCGAGATCGCAGGGGTAGAGAAAGACAGGTCACGAAAGATGTCGATGGGGTCGGATAGTGGACACTCAGGTGGTCGATCTACATCATTGAAGAGGGATAGCCCGGGTGGATCGGAAAATGGAGTTGGTACCACCAGCAAGATAGGCAAGATGGATGAGGGACTGCGTAAGCAACGAGCGGAGCAGGCCGTTAAGGAGATGAACCAGATAGCCGAGAGCGTCCCCGCAGCCAAGAAGTCGAAATCGACAGAAATTGGGGGACCGATCCATCAGGCAGGAATGATCACCCCGGATCAGGGTAGCGAGGGATGGGGCAATCGATCCCCGGCTCCACGATCCCCTGAGATAGGTGGGCAATACGAGCACTTCGGGATCAATACTCCTCCTGAAGGACGAGGCAGGAACGATGAGATGAGGGCAACATCATCCCCACCTAGGCGGGCAAAGGTGAGAACTCCTGCCGATCCGGACAAGTCTTCGTTAGGAGAGATAGACGGCAGGATAGATGATTCACAGACGGTGGTTGTGGACACGCAGACCGACGTAGCCAAGCTTAAAGTGGCAAGTGAATGTGCAAGTGCAATTGCTAATAGTTCAGCGGAAAAGGCGGACGTCGTGAGCAAGAGATTGGTGGAATGCGAGGAGGAGGTGAAGCACTGGAAAGGTTGGATAGAATCGCAGCAGATAGATACCAAGACAACACTGTCGCAGGAGCTGAAAGAGATGAGTCGGATCATGGACGGGAGCGTCAGCGAGGATAGGATGGATGATGCAATGGCTCCGCAACTGACCGAGGGAGCAATGCAGCTCGCACGGAGAATGAGACGGCAGGTTGAAAACGTGAAGGTGCTCAAGACCTCTGTTACGACTAGATTGAAGGGAGTGGAGGAGCGATTGTCCACAGCGGAGCATTCAGCGGACATAGCCAAACAGAGTGCCGGGACGAAGATCGCCACGTTAGAGACAGGATTGAATGAGGTAAGACGTGGCATAGGAGTGGTCTTCTCGAGCATGCAAATGCGACATGAGAATGGAACATGGAAGAATGAGAGGCTCGATAAAGTGGAGACAGTTTTGAATAGACAATGGGACCAGATCAAGTTAGCGGGCGAGGAACTAAGGAAGTTGAAGTCCAAGGGGAGCCAGAAGGCCGGAATAGATACAGCGTCGTCGTCCCATTGTAATAGTCAAGGAAAAAGTCCTGGATGCGGGTGCAGAGAGCCTGGCGAGGGTCACGGCTTGTGCATAGATGGAGCAGTGCGTATAGAGACCAAGAAGCTGAGTGAAGTGGTTTTGGCACAGAAGGAACACATAATGACCGTCGCGAGAGAGGTGATAAAGAACCGCAAGAGCGTGGCCGAGATTGTGGCGGGCATGACAAAGGTTCACAAGACTTGCGAGAATGTCGTGGCAAGGACCGAGCGGGTTGATGAAAAGAGAAACGGAGAACAGGCCTGGGTGAAAGATACTGTGCGAAAGATGGAAAAGACTATGGAGTCAATGTCGAGCCGTATGATAGATGAGCAGAAGAGGGTCACGGGCGAATTTATCCTTGTCAATGCTCGAATTGATGAGAGCACACGGAACGAAGGGATAGGCAAAACGCGAGGAAACAGCGCGGAGATAGGAAAGCCACCGACGATGTCACGCGGGCGAGATGGTCCCGGCGGAAGTGGGGGAGCCGATGGAAGAGCCAGGAGCGACAACGCCCGAGGAATGGAGGCTTCGAGGCCGGAGATGACGGGTCCCGTAGTTGATCGGAGGATCGAGAACAGATGCATTGTGTTAGAACAACAGGTAGCCAAGATCACTGGTCAATTGCAGGGATTAACCACGGTGAATGAGCGGATCGTGAAGGAGAACGCTAGCCTGATCAGCGAAATAGAAAGCATGAAGGGGGAGAACAAGGGGGTGACAGAGTCGGTAGCGCGGATGGTTCGGGACAGCAGAGATGAGATATCTAAAATGAGAGCGGATCTTGATCTCCGAGGTAGAGAGATGCTAGAACTCAAGGAGAAGAACGAGCAGTTGGAGGCAACGGTACGGGAGTATGAACGGAGACTGGAGCAGGTGAGACGAAACGATAGCCTTAAAGCAGAACTGGATAGCATGTGGCATAGAATCGGTGAGATCGGCAAGCAAAGCTCCGAGTACGCCATGCCAGCGCCGGGTGTGGGAGGTGCTTCGAACGCCGGCTCCGCAAGACCAAGTGTCGGTGCCACGCCTGCGCCGAGTTCCTTTGGGGATAGAAGGGAGCATGGAAGAAAGGATAGACAAGGAGATGGAGGTTTGTTGGGGGAAGAGACTAGGATTAGAAGGTGCCCCGTTTGTGTTAGACAAGCGGAAATGATGATTGCGTGCCAAGGCTGCGGAAGAGAAGTGTGTGGTAATTGCTATGAATACCATGATGACTTGTGCATGCTGTGCTCCACTGATAGAAGGGGGTGCGATGCCGGAGGATATGCGGGGACAGGACTTCCGAGGCCGCAGAGTGGACGCGATCATGAGGGGGATGATGCCAGGTTCAGAAATCCGGTAGGCGGAGGGTATAACAAGTTCAAGGACACCAGAGGGATGGAGAAATGCAACGAGATATCGATAGCGAAGGAGCCATCATCCGGGGAAGTAGGACTGTGGCTGGGCGATGTTGCACACACTGCGAAGGCTGCGTATCTGTACGACGGGGACTATGCATACACGCAGGTATTGAGGGTACGCGAGAGGAGCGAAGCGATGATAGACATGGAACTCAAGTATCCTGCGTTAGAGAACCAGCTTTTTAGCGGATTGAAGAGAGCAATAAAGTCAGAGTCCTTGTCGGCGAAGGTGAAGATGGAGATGTACAAGACTCAGCAAGTGGGAGATGGAAAACCGATGACGGCCATGAGATTGCTTACGCTGATAGTAAAGCATGTTGAGATCCCGATTGCTAAAGAGAGTCAGGTACTGTACGATGGCCTGAGTAGCACGAAGGTGATGAATTTCCCGGGGAAGCCCGAAGAAGAGGCACTGGAGGAGTTCATGACTAGATGGGATCTGGCACACACGAACCTTATAGGGCTGAAAGGCAATACCTGGAGCGAGCAACAGCTGGGATGGATGTTGCATTCGAAAGTGCAGAGAGTTCAGGTTCTGAACCACGATATTGAGGCATGGAGATTGCTTCCGGATGAGTCCAAGACGCATACCTGGTTGCGAAAGAGAATCAAGGATAGACTGGAGATGTGGAGAGCGGACAAGAACATAGATGAGGCCTCAATGCGGGTGAGCCGACAGGCGTTCACGACTGGATATGCTGCGATGCCGGCTCAGCAGGGATCCTATAGAGCACCGGTGAATAGAAGAAGCGCGTACGCTGATGATAGACCGAGGAGTTCATCGCCCGCAGGGGGAAATAGCTACGGAAGAGGGATATCTGTGGGAAGAGGAAGGGACGGACTTTCGCAGGCGGGGAGAGCCGATGACCCGAAGAATAGATATGGATCCAAGTCGCCGTTTGGAAAAAGAGGGGTCTGCTACCCCTATACGCGTGGAACTTGCCCAATGACTGCGGCGGACTGCAAACATTCGCACGACATTTATCTGTATAGTCAGGCGGAAGAGGTCCTCAAGAAGGCGGGATACTGCTTTGAGCATTTTCGGTACGGCAGCTGCAGAAATGACAAGTGTAAAATGCTCCACGAGGCTATCCCGAATAGCATTAGGGAGGCTTTTGAGACAGTAGAGATAGAGCAGAAGGAGACAAGGCCATCGAGTCCACATGCTGATGGTGAAGGGCCAAGTTTTCGCTAGGGGCGGGCCGAAACCCACAGGCCAGCGAGGATAGTCAGGTGTATGCGGCCATGCCTGTGGTACGACAAAGAGACGATGGCGCCGAAAGCACGCATAGGGGAATACTAGTGACAACGACAGGCAGGGAGCGAGTGAAGAAGGGTAATAGGCGAGTCAAGGGGTTGGGCTCCGAAGAGACGGGGATAGCAGGACTGGATATATGCTATTGGAAAGGACACACAGCTGACAAGATGGTACGAAAGTGCAAAAACGTACACAAGAAGGGGTATGTACATGATGTGAAACGATATCCCGTGATTGAGGAGGCAAAGGCAAGGCTACGAGGAATATCCCTAGCCGAAGAGGTCGTGCTGGACATACTTGCCGGAGAGCAAGGCGAGGATGCTTCAAGACTGGCTGATAGGATAGTGGAGGAATGCAGGAGAATAGGTATAGTCGACGAGAGATTCCGCGTGGATAGTCGAGAGGATAGTCAACCGGCGGCGTCTGCACAGCATTGTTTGCCATCGGTAATGAGACGATGGATGATAGACTCGGGGTGCGCTATGGATCTGATAGCAGAAGCAGACCTCACCCAGGATGAAAAAGATATGGCTATTGAGGCGAAGAAAGTGCGGTTCAACACCGCCAACGGCAACACCACGTCAAAGCAAGAAATATGCATGGATATTCAAGGGATGCCTGAGACGATGAGGATTAGAATGCTCGAGAGTACTCCCGCTGTTCTATCGATGGGGAGGAGATGTATGAAAATGGGATATTCGTTCCATTGGCTGGCGGGCGCGAACCCCGTGTTCGTCAAGCCTGATTCGAGCTTGATAGTACTAAAAGTCATCGGGGATATCCCATACATGGTGGATAGAATGTCAACGGTCGTTAGTGAAAGTGAGCGGAGTGACTATCACATCTATCCTGCTATGCCAGCGCCTCTTGCGATTGAATTGCCCGTGCGAGGAAATTCCAGTCCGAGGAGGATCGGAGAGAAACAGGATGAATGTAGTCCCAAAAGCGTGGACTCGGACACGGATAGAGACATCGAGGAGGAACCGATAGGAAAGGCCGCCAACGACGACGGGAGGCTACTAGACAAGTGGATGTTAACGGGTAATAAGGCGGTGTGTTTCCACAACAAACCAAGAACGAAGGCTTGCGATCCATGGTTTGAAACACTGAGATTCCCAGAGATACATGCACTTGTGCCGCGATTCGCCGAGAGATGTAGATCCAAACGTGTGTACAAAGATGGCCAAACCGTGGCGGAATGGATAGACTGGGTGGATAAGTACAGTGAGGGAGAGAATAGAGAAGCGGAGGAGGAATTGTGGACCGGCAAAACCATGTTCAAGATAGAAGGACTAACTTATGAAGGAGCGGATGCCGGGGAAGCGGCACAGAGCGATAGCGTGAAGGTGAGAAAGCACATTTTAGACAGGATAGCCACGGATGAAACCACGGGGTTAAATGACCTGCTGATGATGCTGGACAAGACCATTGGTACCAGCGGCGAGGCCGAAACGCTAGTCCGGATAGCCAAGTATCTGTGGCCGTGTGCTCCTCAAGAAATCTTGGACGGTGGGATGGCTCAGAAACCTCTAGGGGACACGAGGCCAGAAATCTTGAAAATCAAACATGCAATTGAAGGTAGCAAACGCGTCATAGTGCACATCTGTTGCGGGAAATCAAGGGGGAAGTTTGATGACATAGCAACTGAGTTAGGGATGAGTGTGATAGACATCGACATGGAGGAGAACGTGCTGCAATCTGATACATGGTGGTGGCTAGTGAAGCTGGCTACGACTAATTTGGTGTTTTGTTGGCTAGCTGGACCGCCTTGCAGAACAAGATCCGTGATGAGACACAGAAGGCCGGGTCCGATCCCACTTAGATCGAGAAATGGACCAGAGCGGTGGGGATACTCATTTATCAGTTGGGCACAGAAGCAGGAGTGTCGTGACGACGACATCATCATACTGCGCGTGTGCATGCTTGTGGTGATAGGAAAGGCACGTCACCGACGACTGAGAGCCCCAACAATGTGCCTCATTGAGCAACCCCAGGACCCCGAAACATATTGGGATGAGACGCCAGATGGAGGATACGCGTCATTGTGGGCGACTGAAGAATGGGATAGGACGAGTGCCATTCTAGGGACTAAGTTATTTAGTTTCGATCAGGGACCGATGGGACACCCTAGGAGAAAGCCGACCACAATAGCGACTGACGCAGAGTTGATAGGATGGGCGGTCAATCTTAGAGGACCAGGGACCGGAGCGACGAACGATGGCGATGATAGAAGCAAGGGCGAGATGAACGAGTCACAAAACTGGTCGGAGTGGGCACCGGGATTAGTGCGAGCTATCAAGGAGACTATGCGTAAGCACCACCGAATTTCATCAGTGGTCGAAAAGGGGATAGACGAGAGGAATAGGGAGACAACGGCAGAACAAGACGATGGTGACGGTCGACTGAGAACGACGTTCTACTGCGCCGCGTGTAAGGCCGATTCATCCGGGGTATGCGGTTTTTGTGAAAGAGCTTTGAGTCCTGAGCAGATTGAGGCGGGGCAAAGCGCACGCAATATGACGGATGCGGAGTTTCAGCTCATCCACGGAATGAAGAAGAGTCCGGATGACGACCTAAGGATCGCGGAGCAAGTCGTCGCTGTACCCGGCGAGGAAGAAAGCGCCGAAAACGGAGGCGAATTGGATGATGATATAGATTTGCCAGGAATAGCCGATGAAGAACAGGCTAGAAGAGGAGTGGGAGAGCCTCAGAAGGATGATAGCGCCGGTGACATGGGAGAAGTGGAACAAGTAAAGGCAGAAGACGGACCTGCGGATCAGGTTCGAGTTGCGGATAGAATTGGCGAAGGGATAGGGTCGAGCAAAACTGTGAGCATCCGGAGAGCAAGATACTCACCGGAGTATGCAAAATCAACGGAACATTTGCTCACGCATCTCCCAAAGAACATGCACTGCGTTGCTTGTCGACAAGGCAAAGCAATAAACGTCCCCTTCAACAGGGGCGAAGGCATCACAGACAAGGGCGCCGAGAAGTTCGGGGAGAGGGTCACTGCTGACACGATAGTTCTTCGCAGCAACAAAGACAAGGGAATCCGCGGAGAAAACAATGCAATCGTGATGTTCGACTTCAAGACACAGTGGATACACTGCACGCCCGTAAAGTCCAGGGGAACGGATGAGTTTGTGCGAGCTATCAATGAGTTCCGAGGCCCAGATATGGTAGTGCATTGTACGCAGACGGAGCCGGTGAATTCTCAAAAGCCTGCGACGTCATAGGAACTTGCAGGGCGACTTCTACACCCGGATTACCCCGAACGAATAGCATAGCGGAGCTCAAGGTCAAAGAAGTAATCTACGGTGGCAGAGTATTGCTGAGACAAGCAGGACTAGAACCGAAGTGGTGGCCGTACGCTGTGCAGACGTTCTGCTTCCATAGGAACGTACAACAAGTGGACGGGGTAAGCCCGTACGGGAAAAGACATGGCAACGAGCAAGACAAAGTGAAACTGATTCCTTTCGGGGCACTTGTTAACTACCTCCCCATTGCCGAAAAGCCTAGAAAAGCTGGCAAAGAGGACGCGGCCCTGCTCGAACGGGGGGATCCTGAAAATGACGCTCTTGAGATTCTCGGAGCTGATGAAGATGTTTCGAGCATGGCCTTGCCCTCTGAAACGAAGGAAACTAAAGAACAACGCTCGCAAAGGGAGGAAGAGCTGAGAGAGATCGATAGACGTGCGCTCGACATGGTCATGACGCAGGACTTTGATGTGCAGCATGCAAAGGACATCATCCTGAAGTTCACTTCGATAGAAAAAGGAATAGCGAAGAATTCGCGGAGCATGGCCACCGGTAGAGGGTTCATAGTCCTGGGGCTGTATGCGTACGGAGGAAAGATTGGCGTTACGAAAAGTGCCAAAGAATATCCGGGGATAGCCATGGTGTGCTGCGAGCTGATAGCAAAATGCTTCCCAGAAGCTACTTTTACAACGGTGATTGTGTCTGTCGGAACCAGGATGGGGCCTCACAAGGACAAGTTTAACGAGAGCCAGACATACAACTTTGTTGTACCGGTAAGCGAGAGGGCGGGCGAAGCTATGATCTGGACAGAAGAGGAACAGCGTGCGAGTGAGGGTGGCAAGGCCGCCGGGATAGAGAAAGAGGTGCTTCCGGGAAAATGGATATGGGGAAGGACTCGGAAGGTGGATAGTGGGCTAAAGTTCAATCCAAGAGTTTGGCATGCTACCGAAGATGCCTTGGCGCCGGAGGATAGAGTGATAGCGGTGGGATATACCCTGGCAGCGGGTAAAAAGGCATCTGTGGACGACAAGTGGAAGTTGATGAGGCTGGGCTTCAGATTGGATGAGCACTTTGCGACGTTAGCGGATGGCTTATGCCAGGCAGCGTGTGCAGACGATGGTGGGGATGGGGAAGAATATGTAGATCACGACGCCGAGGAAGAGCAAGCGTATGCCATGGCATCCAAGGCGAAGTTCGACACTCCGACATCACCCGGATTGTTCCTAGGTTACGCGCTCCAACCAGGGGGTGTTCCGAGCGGAGACTATATAGTGGTTGAGCTGGCGCACCTGTATCACGGATGGACGGTACCGTCGATACACCGCGTGAAGAGGATAGTACTTGACGAGGAGATGCCCAACTACTTCCCGACGCAAGCTGTGGCTGATAGGAAGTCGAGAATCATGACAGCGACTCGAGCTGATGCCCTGGCCAGATTGGAACTGGAGAGAGAGGGGCAGCAAGGAGAGGAGACGGAGGAAATCTTCGCAGAGGAGAGAAGGGTACGAGCCGATGTGATGAGACAAATTAAGTGCGACGATCAGCATCTTCAAAACGGGGATTTCTGGGAACATGATGAGATAGACCATTCGTGGACGCTTCATCACATCTTACCCCGAAAGGAGCTGTGTACCCCAGGCGAGGAGGTCAAAGGTACAGGTGGCCCCGGGGATAGAGAGCTGGGTCCAAGGAGGCGAACGTGGATAGTGTACGCCGATGGTACATCGGAGGTGCTGGATGAGGATAGAATGAAGGGCAAGAAGAAGATCACCAAGAAATGGACGGGGTGCACTACGTTCTGGGAAAAGGGGGAGCCTGAGGGAGAGATAGATGATGAAGCCAAGGAGCGGGCGCGGGGAGAGAAGGCGACGGGTATACGGGGGGTGGGTTTAGACTACGAACAAGACATGCCCAGAATAGAGCGGCCGTACGCGAGATCTCACAAACCCAACTCCATTTCGTCAGCAGAGTGGAATAGGATGAGCCCGGGACAGCGACTACGTTATATCGAGGGAGACAAAGAGAGGATCATCAGAGGAGAGAGGCCCCCTTCGGCCGTTCGAGGGCAAGAGGAAATAGGACCGCGTCCCGCAGAAATTGGAGTTCGAGAATGGATGGAGAAAATCACCGACCATGGCCAGGAATTCTCACCGCCGGAGTACCGATGGGATCCCCCACCGGGAATGCCTGAGGGTGGCCGAGTATGGGCAGTAAGAAACAATCGCGCCACATCCTACCGATTCTATGGCGGAAGGGACAAAAGACGGCTTGAGCTCTGGTGGAGGGTCACTCGGAGCGCTAATACTGGAGAGGTCTTAGAATCCATTGAGTACGACTCTTGTATACAGGCAGAGATGATGCGCAATAGAGGGAGATACCGATTCGTTGTGCCCAGGGACATCATCACGGAGTTCTGGTACATCCCCGACGGAGGAGAAGACCGACGAATCAGGGATAGAGGAGAATCAGCAGAACCTGCTGCACCGGCGTCCAGGATGGGGGATACTGAGGAGGTTACGAAAACCATCAACCAATTGTGCAGCACCGCTGGAATAGCGCGAACGCCGTCCGATAACATCATTGGGGAAATGATGAGGGAGTTGGGCGAACAGCCTAAAGTGCAGATCATGGGGGTCGGATTAGAAGAGATCGGGGGTAACGGAGGTGAGAACGTATCTTGGATATCGGGGGAAGGATGCGTGATAGGAGAGGGTGTGACGGATGTGGTCATTGCTATCGATGCGTCTAGCGACGGCATGAGGACAGAGGTTGATCGGAAGGCATCCGGGTGGAGACGTGAGGAAGGCCTAGATAGTACGCGAGAGGCTCGAGAAAGAGTATTTGGCAATGTAGAAAAGGTTATCACAGACGCCAACAGCATTGGAATAGTGGCCACGATCATCTGGATAGGCGGTAAAAGTCGAATGGCTGACGAGACCATTGTTCGAATGGCGCTTGCCTGGGACATGTGGATAGTGCGGAGTGATGGATGCATGCTGGGTATGCATGACGGGGTAGACGCGTCGTGTTACATAGGAGTCGTCACACCATGCATGATGAATGCGATCGCGGCGGACATGTTAGCATGCGATCACATGCCAAGGGATCATGACTTGATGTCGCGCATAGTGAGGACATCGGACGCGAAAATAGACGTACGGCGAGAGCAGGAGGGTAAAGCGATACGCGAAATGATCAAGGTGTTAAAGGACGTGATAGACATCTGCGGCGAGGAAGAGGGTGATTCGGTGTCGATGGCATGTGAAGAACACGGGGGAGACTATCTCGGATATAGCAGTGGTATGGTGACACTGGACGTGGACTCCTTGGCACAGCTGGAAAAGGGAACGATTAGAGGCGACGAGACTGGGGGATCACTAGAAAAGCTGTTGAAGATAGCCAAGAGAAGAATGAACGGAGGAAACTCATATTGGGTGATAGACATGGAGGGGGACGACGAGCACGAAGAATATGCTACGGATAGAGAAGATCAGACGCTGATAAGGAACTATGCTGCTGCGGCGGCCGAGGATGGGGCACCATACATCAGTCGTGAGGAGATCAGATGGAAAAGATGCATAGTTATGAACAATCCTGGCCGAGAGGCATTGAGGGAGATCTTCGGACCACGAGCGAAACACACACAAGATCTGCGCGTGATCCTGGTTGACGGCGACGACATAGGCAAGGTTATAATGACGAAGCAGAACAGTCGCCGCATCAGACATAGCACCGGAGGGGCCGCAGTAGCTTACCCTGGAGAAGAGCTTGAGGTGGGAGACCTGAACGGGGACGGATGGATGATAGTGCTGACCGGGGAGAGGGAGAACCACGACGCAGATCGGCGCCATGACCAAGATAGAGAGGAAAACCCCGGATTCGACGACCAGAGCGATGTGTTTGACTCGGAAGGATGGACGTTGTCAGACCTAGAAGAGGAACGGGAACCGGTGGATGAGGCATTCTTCAGGGCCGGACACGCCGAAACCATTAACCTCGAAACTATGGAGAAGGGCGAATGCAACATAGTCATGTGGGAGGCAGAGAGGAACGCACTAGTCCTCGAACTAAAGGACGACATCCATGTTCCACTGATAGGATACACCTGGGTTCGTACTGGGATAGCGTATCCGGAAGATCCTGGCACCAGTGTAAGAGTGTCTGCGCTCGGGCAGCTTGTGGCAGAAACCATGTGCGACGTCATAGGATACGAGGTATCACCTGAGCGAGAGATCCTGGTGGCTATACAGAATAGAAATAGCTTTCCCATCACGTTTGGAGGAGGAGGGGGGCCAATCATGAGAATGGAATTCGCTAAGGGAGTATGTCTACGGCCGAGGATGCGCGGGTGCATGATGCCTGAGAACGTGAAGGAAGTGAGACATCGTAGGGCACATCGGGAGAGCAAGAAAGCAATCTGGGCAAGAGAGGCCCGTGCGAGGGAAAGAGACAGGGATAGTGTGGATCATGGGCTGAGAGCAAGGAGGAGTAGAGATGAGGATAGGCGGCGAATCGGCATCAAGCATGTCTCGAATAGGACATACAAGTGCCGAGAATGTCGACGACTGTTGGAGGGAAAAGCCAAGGTACCTAGCTTGATCCTCACGTCGATGACGCTTTGCTTCGCATGCTTCATGAACAAGCATACTACACCCGTTGATAATTTGATCCGGCAGGGTTATCAGACTGAAGACGAGGAGTATGGAGATGGAATAGTCGCAGTCCCTGCTATACAGGTGGATGCAGATCAAGAGGATAGTTGGGAAGAGGTTGCGGAAAATGAAGCGTGTGATAGCATCGACGAGACAGTGGGAGAGTGTGAGCCACTGATGGCCACAATCATAGAGGACGAAGAGGAGGACATCGAGGAAGTTTTCGGACTTGTCGCTAGACCCGTGACGAAGGCTGAGAGGGCGATCAACCCCAAGGCTCGGGCAGCGCTTGATAAAGAATGGAAAAAGCTGATGGATCAAGTGGTCTGGATAATGGAGGAGGTGCGTTCGTGGAAGGACGTTCAACGGGAGGCAATGGATAGAGGGGAAATAGCTCATGTAGGTCGTATCTTCGACATCTGTGTGGAAAAGAACTGGGAGCTTGCTGAAGACGATCCTCTTAGAAAGTATAAGGGGAGAGTTGTGTTTGAGGGATGTCATGTCAAAGACCAGGAGGGAAAGTGGGCCATCTTTCAGGAAATCACATCATGTCCCGCGACACTTGAGGCAGGCAAGATGGCGGATGCCTATGGGATGCTGCCAGGACATGACATCGAGATGTCGGACGGTGAGTCGGCATACACGCAGGCGCTGTTGGGGGGGCCTAAAACATGGATACGGATCCCGAGGGATAGGTGGCCAGATGAATGGGAGGGCATAGACGACCCCGTGGTGCCACTGAGACTAGCTTTATACGGGCATCCGGATGCCGGGGGGTTCTGGGAAAAGCACTGCGAAAAGGCCGTGACTGAGGTCGGCTTCGAATTCCTCTCAGATTGGCCTAGTGTGTTCTTCCATAAGGAGCTGAAGCTGATGCTGGTGATCTACGTCGACGACTTCAAGCTTGCGGGGCCCAAAGAGAACTTAGCGATAGGATGGGAGAAGCTGGCGAAGAGAATCAAGCTCGAAGAGCCACGAAGTATGGGCAGATACTTGGGATGCTTGCACACGGCTAGCGCGATACCTTTTCGGTCGCCGTTTGAGCCGAGACACGAGTGGACGAAGATCATCGAGCCCAAGAAGGAACCGCCTAATTTCGTGGGGAAGGCCGAGGCGAAGGAAGATAGTCCAGATGAGATCAGGATCCTTCGATATGATGTTACCGATTTCATGAAGCAGTGTGTGGATAGATATCAAGAGTTGTGCTCGACGGCATATCCTAAGCCACTGGATAAAGCTAAGACCCCATATCTCGACGAGAGCCGCCCAGAGTTCGACGAGAACCCAGTAGACGACAAGGTGAACGAAATTATGGGAATAGCCAAGTACGAGCTGCCGGATGAGGGGCCGGGAGTGTTGAAAGAGCACGCCCCTGCGGTACTCATGAAGATCTTGTATGGGGCCAGAGTCGGAAGGTATGACCTACTGCGACCAGTACAGGTTCTGGCGTCGAGGCTGACGACCTGGACACATCTCTGTGACAAGAGAATGCATAGACTGATCTCATACATCAACGAGACGACCACAACGAGCCTCTACGGATGGGTCGGGGATAGGATAGGAGACATCCGTCTTGTACTATACTGCGACGCCGATCTTGCCAGCGACAAGAACGACCATAGATCTACAGGTCGCATGGAGGGGCGACGAAGCCGCCGCCCCAGGCGAGTCCTGATGCCGGGAACCTGTCGAAGGAGAAGCTGAACGACTTGATAGGGGTGCGATTGGCCAGAGGGATGGACGTGCCGGGATGTGCCATGCCCACAGCGGGCACGGGAGGAGACGTTGATACGCCGTGGGCCCCTAAATTCATCGGCGCGACTGATGAAACAGAGAAGTCCTTCCAGAAGGGGAGATCATATGAGAGGATGATAGCTGGTGTGGCACCGATAGCCATCTCTGTGGGAGGGGTGTATGACGTCACGAACGGAAACAAGGACCCGTTCAGGGCTAGCTGGGGAGGGATCAGCAGAAAGAACCTAGATTGGGCGGAGATCCACATGGACGACACAGAGAAGAGCCCGTTCGATGATGCGATCAAAGGCATGATGACATGGTTGGCCGTGCGACCATTGAAGTATGCAATTCCACCGTCTCAGGTTGCGGAGCGGATAGCGGTCAGCCATAAGTCGAGCGAGGAGAAGCTGAAGATATGGACGGAGGCGCAGCCCAAGATCAAGGTGATAGGCATGGCAGACGAGATTATGGGGGCCTACGAAAGCCAATACTTGAAGAGAGGAAGAGACGTGATGGAGGAATTCCGGAGAAGCGAGGGGGGAGAAAAAGGATACGGAGTTATGGCGAATGCAGCAAATGGACAGATGAAGGAGTATCTGGATACACTGTCATGGCAGATAGGGGGACCGACGTCAGTTCTACACCTGTTGCACTGGTCCCTGGCCGAAGAAGTGATCACATTTCCGGAGGTCCAGGCAGACGGGGGGATTAAGGATGTGAAAGAACATTTCACGGATTCGCGATGTATGTGGGTACCCACGAAGGCCGAGTACGCCGGAGCAGAGAAGCTGAATCAGGAGATGTCGGTCGGGAATGAGGAGTTCAATGTGCCCGGGTGGATTTTCCACGGAACGTCTCTAGAGGCGTTGTGGTCGATGATAGCATCTGGTGGGATAGATCGAAGCCATCCGCTGGTCACGTGGACGACCGGCGCTCCCAGTGTGAACGACTCTGCGGGATGCTGGTTTGGACGAAGCATCTGTGGTACAGTATCATACTCTACATGGCATTCGTTAGGGAATGGATGGATAGTAAGAGTACTGGCCGGTTTCAGAAGGATAGGCAAGAATGTCAAAATGGATGTGGGGACAAGGAGATCGTCGGTGCCTGACGGGCAGATCCGAATGGATGTGGATAGAGTGGAGATAGACGGGGTACTGTTCTGCTTTATGAGGGCCACGAAGATCATCGGGCACGCACTCACCTGTAGGCCGAAGCACCCGGGTTTAGGAGCAAATAGCCATCTCATGAGTGAGATGTCGGCGCTGATGGAGAAGCACCCGCAAGGGGTTGAGAGGCTGTATTGGCGATATCACCTGGAAAAGCGCGCAATTATAGGCCCGGCCCGAGGACCTCTTCCTGAGCGCCCTGTGGATTGGAAGATGGAACACGAGTTCCTGCATCGGGAAGGTGACGAAAATGTCACGAAGGTCGTCGAACAGCCAACTGGCTCAAGAAGTGGTTTGATAGAGCTCATGAGGGGATGGATAGCGGAGTTGCCTAGCGGTGGGGGCGTGTCTGGGCCTGATCGAGACAAGGACTACTACCCGGTGGATAGTGAATGGGCCAATGTGATACGTTTGTTGGAGTATATGGGGATAGAGGCCCCAATGGCCACGGGACACGATAGCGCTGTCGTGAAGATGCCGTGGAGGAGTTTTGTGGGGCCAGCCATTTACAGACGGTGTGTGGAGAGCAGCGGGATAGAGGAGAAAGTCATGGAGAACGCGAATAAGGCCACGCACCACATGGGCAAGGTTTTGGAAATGGCGGACGTGGGAAGCATAGTGTTGGGGATAGAAAAGGCACCCAGGAAATATGGGTGGAACAGACCGGAGGACGTCGACCAGAGCTGGGCGTTCGAGGCTCAGGCCTGGGCGGCTATCATTGGCATAGGAATGGGCGGAGTTGGAGGGAGATTGATGGAGCCAGCGCTTTCGAGCGAGCTTGAGTCCGCGGTGGAGACCTACGAGTGGATGTTTGACATAGCTACTGCATTCCATGAGCGCAAGGCGGCTGAGCTGGTGACATGGTGGGCGGAGGGAATGAAGCCGCCACTTCAGCTCCGATGTAGTGCGGATCAGAAGACCTACGTACACATCATCATACCTGAGGGGATAGAGGGCGTCTCGAATAAGAAGAATCCGGCGTCACCAGGGGAAGTCCGAGAGTGGATAGCAATGCTATTGAAGGCGCACGGAGACTATGGAAAGGCCGCGGAGAGTATGTCGTTCATTACACACAAATTGACAGGAACGCAGGAGATGACCTACCAGGGTGCGTACAAGAAGGTTCAGGAAGTGTGCAAGGAATGCGTCTCGAAGGGCATGGGAGGGAATCAAGTGACGAACATTGTTGTGGTATTGGCCCCGGCTGGAATGGCAGCAGGGAATGCTCGCCGAGCAATAGACGAGGTTAGACGGTTCGAGGCTACGGACGATGACACTAAGACCAAGGTGGCGAGGGAGACGAGGGAGACGATCAGGAAAGCCAATGCCAATGTGCTCTGGGTAGGGCCCGGAAATTTCGAAGAGAATGGATTCCCCACTAACTACAGAGTCAGGGAGGAGGCTAAGGAGCTGATAAGGGCTGGAGAAGCCATGGATAAACTGATGAAGAAGTCTGGAATCATCACTCTGCCTTGGAACGTTATGCGTACGGCGTTTCCTCGAATAGGGGTGGACGCGGGAAAGTTGTACATCAGTGCCGGGCGAACGTTCGGCTTCTGGGCGCAGATCCTGTTCATCTCGATGTTTGGAATGATGTGGCCGACCCCGCGAGACATGGAGTTATATGATAGGGAAACTTCAGCTATTAGGGAGGTGATCAGCGAGGAGGGCAGGGATAGCATTGGAGAGGTTGGAGTCTGGCTCAGACGCTGGATAGAAGTGGCGAAGGCAGACCGGTCACTGAAAACGAAAGTGATTGTGCCAGAGACAAAGATCACGGGAGCCACGGAGAGCCTTAGGACATCGGATAGGCAAGGGGTGTATACGGAGATGGCTGCCAGGATAGACGAGTCGGTGTGGAAGACAATGTGTGGTAAGTCCGAAGCTCACTGTGTGTCAGTCGGAGATAGGGGTTCTTGGCACCGGATGAAAGTGATCATTTACACGGCGGCCGGCTTCCACATGAAGGACCCCGAGTATCAAGCTCTAAGGGCTATGGCGGCTATCGGGCAGCTGAAGGCGATGGCAGATGACGCAGAGATGATGGAAGACGATGCAGAGTCGGATGGAGAAGAGGATGATGCTATGGGTGAGGATAGACCGGAGAACCAATCTGCTCGAGAGGGAGACGCATCGATAACTGAGGAGTGCAAGGAAGGCAGTGACGAGGGTTTCGCCGCCGTGAGGAGTCGGTCAGAACAAAAGAAGGCGAAGAAAGAAAACCGGGAGGCGAAGAAGAGGAAGGAGCTGCTCGAGAGTGCTCAGGAGCTCGCGAACCAACGACAAGAGAAGCAAGCAAGCGACGAGAAGAGAAAAAGTGCCGGGGAAAAGGCGGGAGATGGCAGAGATGGCGGAGCACTTAGGGGAACCGCTGGCATAGGTGATCAAGGGGATAGACCGCCGGCTCCACCGGTGCCAACACGAGGCGATACCAAGGGGGCGGTTATGCAGGCTCCCAGATGGAAGGGTGGTGCTGGGACGGGTAGCAACATCAAGACCCTGAGCGACCTCAAGTCCGAGCAGGAATATTCGGATAGAGAGACGCAGCAGGAAACGAGAAGCGGAGACAGTGGCGAAGGACCGATGGTGATAGGATCTGGAGGCACGGTGGGAGTAGTTGCCGACGGGACAGAACTGGATCGAGTGGAATGCGTGGGTACTGGAGAGAGCGGGGGGATATTGAGATTGAGGATGGAAGAAGAGGGATCGCCTGTGATAGAGGCCCCATGGTCGAGGAATACGAGGGCAGGACAGGTGCTGGGGGAGGGGCATTTGATAGAAATGCAGCACTGGATTCGCTGTTATGGAGCCCCACCGATGGCATGGACAACGATAGTGGTACAGGTGATACGCAGGATGATTAGAGCGACGTGCCCGAGGGAGGTTACCGATGAGATCACACCCAAAGAAGTGTACGACATTGTGAAGGCGGGAATATATGACTCACAGGTGCTGTCGGGGACGAGGCCTGGCGCCGAACCGTCATACAGCGGGATAGCTTTGGGAACTTTGATGAGAAGCAGGATATTGAACGTTGAGAGCAACGTCGGAGGCATGAGGAAGTGGGTAGAGCAATTCTATCGTGTGTGGATGGGCATGAATGGAATATTGGGGACCGTGCCAGAGTTGAGAGCTGACGGAGGCAGACTAGGCCGGCCTGGACACAAGCCTACATCGATTTCACCGCCGCCGAGTGAGCCTAGAGTGAAGCCTACATCCAACGACGCGGATGAGATAGAGGTGGAGATGCGGTGGATTATATACAACGTAATGATAGAACCAGAGACGCTTTCCCTAGGTTATGAAGAGCTCGAGATGCTATGGGAGACGAAGTTGTTCGAGGTAGTCCAGAGGGCCGGGGAGCATTTGATAGATCGCGTGATGACGAGGATAGAAGCCAGTACCGGGGGGTACCCGGACAGCATGGACGTTGCGGACATGGTGGAGGAGGTGACAAAGCAAGGATTTGGATCCGAGACGGGGGGCACTACTCCCCTGAATAAAATCGAGTTTTCGAATTATGTGGTGAGAATATGGCTGGCCAAATTCGTCAGGACGATGATTCTTGAAGACATGAAGTTCCCGAGGGAATGGGCCAACACCATGGCATGGTGGATAGCGCAGAACATGATGCTGGTTAAGCCTGAGACTGATATTGTGGAGATGATAGGGAACGACAGCACGCTGTTCGAGGAGATCATCAGTTCGATGAGAAGGATAGAGAGCATGGGCCAAGGCTATCCGGCAGACTATTATCGGTGGATAGAAGAAATCAAGGAGGATGCGCTCAAGGAGGCACTCAAGGGCAGGAGGAGCGCAACAGGGATAAGACCTGAACCGCTCGACTCGGTGGCCGAGGCTGAAGAGCATGGGGTGAACGCGAGGGAAGCAAAGGACGCCACAATGCAGATAGATGCGGGAGGAGAGATGAACAAGCCCGAGAGTCCGGAGATGGATAGCAAGATGGAGGGCGTGGAAGCTCATGAGGCGATGGAGCCCGATAGTGAGAACGAGAGAGGTCAAGGGTTCTCGGAGTTGTTTGGACACGGAGTTGATACGATAGCTGACAGGGAAGAGGATAGTCATGTAGCACGACAGAACCCGGAGATTTATAGGCGAGTCGTGGAGGATGTATGGAACCAGAAGCACAACTTCCCATTCCCGTGGTTGGACGAAGCGAGGGCGGAGAGGGACGAGCTCGTGAAGAAGATGACGGACGCGGTGCATGAGCGGGTCACCCGGGAGAACCCGGTAGAGGAGAGCAACACGAGAGGGTCGGGAATACATAGCTTCAGCGAGCCGGTCGAGTGGCTTAGAAGAATATGCTGGGGATACCATTGTCATGCGTGCTTTGCTTGGTGGTTGGGATATACGGGGGTAGATAGCAATGGCGAAGCATTTCCGTGTGAAGGTGCTGTGTGCCCGGTCTGCGAGAAGGAGCTGGGACAAGTGGGAAAGTATAGTACCTTGGTAAAGGGCAGGCCACCATCGGTGGTGTTGGCGGCGATCGTGCAGAATTCATATCTACCTGAATACGATCCAAGGAGGATAGTTGCACGGCTGACCGAGAGACTAGCAGCGGAGGGGATGCCATGGGAAGAGATAGACCTTTTTGAGCCACACGAGCTCATGGTCGCCGCAGGAATAGTGGTCGTGGACAAACCGGAGGCGAAACTGGACTTCATGGATGTTATTATGACGTTGGGAAAGATCGCCACTGACGAAAGCGGAGTTCTTCCGGAATGGAATCTGGATAGATGTCTAGAAAGACCACAGGCACCTGAGCTGATGGAGGATAGCGTGGAACCCGATGCTAGGAGAAGATTGAGAATGGCAGCCGCGAGTTTGAGGGAGTCACCAAATTGGCGTGAGGAGATTCAAGCGATTGCCAGAGATTACAGGGTTGAGGGAATGGGTTTCTGGAGAGCGAACCCTGACGTGAGGAGGGAACAGTGGAGGAGGGCTACGGAAATAGCGATAGAACGCAGAGCGAGCAATCTGGGGCCGATGGAACTGGATAGAGAACTTCGAGCACAAAGGGTAAGGGAGGTTACGCAGCGCCTGGGCCCTGAGGTGAGCGACCGGCTGTTGATAAGGGGAGTGAATTTCTCCATTTTCAACTTGGAGGACTTGATGTACAAGGTGCTGAAGGATGTTACGATAGAAGACCTGATGGCAGGTTTGAACAGCGCCGGAGCTGGGACGGTAGCGGCAGAGATCAAGAAAAGGATAGAACAGCACCAAGGAAGGCGGCCGGAATTCGCGAACATCATGAATATGAAGCTGGGGGAGGTGGTCCGGAAACAGTATCAAGAACAGCTTGAGTTGAAATACCGGCCGGAGGACATCCAGAGGTGGAAACCGGATAGGAGGAGAGAAGAAATCAAGAAGCTTCCGCTTTGGGCACGATGTACCATGCAAAGGATCCTCCTAGGAGGGATCAGGGACAAGGGCGCGAACCCGTCAAGGATAGAACGGCGACTGTACGCATATCTACAGCTGATAGATTTCACCCTTGCCGAAGAATGTAACGAGCCGGAGGACGAAGAGGCAGGGGGTGTAAAGAAGAGGGGCAGAAACTGGCAGGAGGTGATCAAGCCGGAGGAGATGAAGGAGAAAATCATGATTCCTCATTACAAGATGAACTATCGGATAGCCAGGCGTAGATCAACATGGGAGGCTGTAGTCGAGGCGGCCGAGGCGGGACAGAGTTGGATGATACACTCGGCGGATGGAGCTGTGATTAGAAACACATCATGGGTGACGTGGACGCGGGACGAAGGTGAAGGAATAGGCGCGACCGTGTTTAACCCCATTGATTATCTCACACAGACCAAGAAGGCGGCCATCAGGGCTATGGTAGAAAGGGACATGGCTGAGGGAGATTACCATCCGAACCTGTATACTGAGGAGGCGGCACGAGGGAGAACGCAGTACTTTCCAGCCCACGAGCTCGTGAACGCACTCATGGTGGATTCGCTGAGAGTGACACTTACGGATAGAGCGTCGAAGTTGTGTGCGTCGGCGATATTCAAGAACTGGGTGCCACAGTTCGAACGGAGGGATAGGTTGATGGCTGAGCTGCACGCAGTGCAGGTACTGTTGGACGGAGTTGTGCGTAGTGCCAATCAGATGCCCATGGTCCACCCACATATGATGTACGGATTAGCAACGCTAACGAAGTTGAGGGATTTCTATGCGGCCATGAGAGAGGCGGCGGAATTCTACGGACTTGGCTCGCGACCTCTGGGGACGATAGTTGCTGATGCATCAATGAAGGAGCCGATGCACCCTCTGGAAAGGCCAGAAATGATGGCGACGAATGTCAGGGATGTAATGAGGTCGATGGCGTCTGCTCTGATCCTCACAGAGATGCCCGAAACGTGGGAGGGACTGACACTGGCGGAATATAGAGATAGACAAGAGAGGGCGGCTGTGGAGATGGATGAACAGGATAGACGAATGGGATGGGATAGAATGCGAGAAAGAGCGATGACGGGGCATGAGAGGAAGTACAACACCGCCGTCATACGACAGGATCCAGACGACTCCAAGGCCGTGATGCTGAACATGTCATTGGTGGCGGCGAACCCGATAACTGCTCATCGTGCTCCGACCGCAAACATCAGATCCGATAGAGTGGAACATGGCAGAGACGTGCCAGGCGAGTTGAGGGCCGATAGGTTTCTGACCGGCGACATTGAGGCGGAGCCCACCCACAGGCCTTTCATGATACAGGCCGATAGAATGAGAGCATCGATGGAGAGTGTGGTGACGAAAATCATAGACGGAACGCTGATCAGCACACAAAAGGGAAAGGAGAACATGACCGACAGAGAGAGGCTCCAGGAAGCGGAGGACAGGATCAAACAACTGAAGTTTAGACTGACGAACGTTGCGGTAAGACTGGTCATGGTGGGATTGATAGACGAGGACGAGGATGACCCGCTGTGCGAGGAGTTTGACGAAGACTACGAGCGGAGGAAATACTACTCAGATGAAGAGTGGAAGAATATCAAGGAGGCAGAAGTACAGCTGGGCGAAAGGGATATCCTAGTAATGAGGAGGGGAGATCTGCGAGGTATGCCGAGGGAGGAGGTGGTCGCCAGGATGATAGCAAAACTGGCCGACAAGGTGTCTGAGGTTGAGAAGTGCAAATGGGTGATAGGCCGAATGGCAGAGGAGAGAATGGACAAAGCAGGGATAGCGGCAGAGGTGCGGGCGCGGGCGATAGAAGACAAAACAAAGATAGAGGACCTCAGCAGGCAGCTCGAAGATATGAAGGTTGAGCCCCGAGGGGGTGGACGGACCAATGTTGGATACAAGGGAATAGAAAGTATGCACGCTGAGAATGAAAACCACAAGCTGAAGGAGGAGCTCGCTGTAGCCGTTCATGAACGTGATCGACTAGCGCGAAGGGTCGGAGAGCTCGAGAGGGCGGCGGAGAACAACGCGAAGCTAGTCGCAGAAGGCGAGGTACTTTTGAGGGAAAGGAGAGAGGAGCTGATGAGAATCGGAGCCATCAACGAGATGAGAGACGAATTCAGGGCGCTCCGGGATAGAATGGAGAAGACAGCGGTGTACAACACGCAGCCGGACGGCTAGTGGATACATCTAGAGCGATAGGTTACCACCCCCTGGAGATAGCAACTCTGGGGATCCTTCCGATAGTTAACGTCGGGAGTGGCTCGGAACGATTGGCTAGCTACCTTGAGTTCCCCGTTGACAGGGATACTGTTACTTCTGGTGCAACATTACAACCTACAACTGTAAATATACAACTTCTTTCTCCTCGTGTGGCCTGAGCTAGTTACTGGAACGGGTTGCGCAAGTTTTCATTGGTTTGGACACTTCGCACAGGTTAAGAGCCTTGAGATTCCACCGATTGAGTTTGCGCGGGCAAGTGGTTTTATGGGTGGTGCCAGTGGTGCGGTTGAAGGTTCTATTCACGGCGGCGGGCAGAGTCATCTTGCAGCTGAGCAACATGAGTGTAATTGGGAGGAGTATTTCGACACACTGCATGTGGACCGAGCAACTCAAACTACGCCGAGGCCGGCAGCTACCACTACATCCACGCAGGTTCAGATTGATGATGCCCTACACCTAGGCGGCCCTTCAACAGTCCTTGGTGGGGCATGCTGGTCCGGCAGCTGGGAACCTCTGACGCAGCAGGTGCGCCCGATAGGGCGTTGTGTCCGGGTGAGCTGTGGCGTGGACAAGGCTGGTTGGCCCACTTTAGGCGAACCTGGTGTTGTCATAGGTGCCAGAGGGGCGGCTTGCAGAGTGATGCTGGACAGATGCGCTCCCGAATCAGCTGTTTGGCCAAAGAGTATATTCCAGGCATGGATCCCGAAGCCAGACATTTTTTGGGGCCCCTTGGTTACTCGAATGCTGTTTTCTGCTGAAACCGTTTCCACTGCTACACAGTCTGAGCCAGCGTATGAACACCATGGAAACGCGATGGTTCAGACACCAACAGGCTGGGAGCAGGGGGGCTGCGAGACTACTTCAACACATCGTGTGACCAGGGAGGATGAGATCATTAACCAGTACCACTGTGGTGCACTCTACACCGAGCGCTGGATAACGGCGCTCGAACGCAGGCTCGATGGCGACGTACCAGAAGTCAAAGGCATCAGAGAAGAATTCGAGGAATGGGATGCCCGGATGTGTATATTCAGGCCCGTGGACCAACGTGACGTCAGCATACAGGCTACAAGCAGGTTGTGATGGAGATCCGAAATCGTTGCTCACATCCCCATGCTCGCAAAGCGGGGGGTGTGGATCTCCACGTCTACGGCAAGAGGCAGTGGAGTATTGCGCGGTTGACCCTTCTTTCGGGTCGAATGATTCTGCTCTCTTGCTGGTGTGAGGGCTCAAGGCCACAGATGTGGCAATAGAGCCGCAGAGCCCTAGGCACCCGAAGCCAATGAAGCGCACCTGGAGACAAAAGATGGCTTCTGACATGAGTCGCTGGCAATTCCGAAAGCTCATACGATACCAGCGTCAGCAGTTGCATCGGTCTCAGTGTTATGAGGCAAAGGTCGGTTTGCATGACCAACTTCAAGTTATACAATATCTGCTGCCGCCATCTGCTTCCGCTCCAGGAGCCGTTGTACATCAAGGGTGGACAGGACGGATGTTTCCTGAGCTCACCGAGCCATTAACCTCAAACCGGTATTCCGCCGGTTCGGGAAGCATTCCAAGAGGGTTCAGCTTTCAAGGGATTCTCCGGGGCGAGCAAAGTGAAGCATTCTGGTCAGAAGTTGGCAGCAGACTTGGATTTCGCAGTCTTTGTGCGGAGAAGGCAAAGTTCAACACGGCCGCATTTCTGTGAGACCCAGTACTTTTTTCAGTTCGACTTTGCGAGGCAGAAGACTTCCAGAGGAAGTTTGATTGTGCGTTGAGTTGCGGGGCTTTGAAGGCAGAGATGGGAAACCTCGACCTTCGAATCTGCTTCGAATCCCCATGTCAAAAGTCCCATCGCCTTGCGCTGTTGGGGAGAGAGAGTTTCTCCATGCCTCCCCCCAAACATGACCGACTCATTGCCCGCGACTTCACGGGCAAGCGAAGATGTTGTACCCAATATGCAAAGTACTCTGCTCTGCCAATGTATACCGCTGCTCACGTTGAAAGTGTATCATGGCCACAGTAGATCCAGCGGGTTTTTGAAGGAGTTCCAGCACGACTCCGGCGCTTCTATGTCAATCCCGCAAGAGCTCACGTCGCCACCTCACTACACTGGCAGTTGAGCTGTTGTAACGGGCTCATTCTGAAGCACACCGGCCATGGCTTGGGGTTCGTTCATCTCGGGCTCAGGGTGTATTTGGTGTGTGTGTGTGGGCCTTTGATCTCGAAAGACTCGAGGCCTCCTTGGCCCCGGCGCTTGAGCCCCTCAAGTTCCACGACCATGACGCCGCAGGCCAACGGAGATGAGGGACACATAGAGTAGGCCGCTTTAACCGCCAAGGGAGTGTTGCCTTAAGGGGAAGTATGGGGCATCAGATGGTGCAGGGCAAAGGGGTCTTCAAGTTTGAGAAAGTTTTGTGGGTCCTGAATCCCTGAAGGTGCCATGGGAGAGGAGGGTGGCCACAGCCCCTGAACCCAAATTCCGGCAACCCAACCCCGAGCCATGCAGCCGAACGCAGGAATCCTACGGCTCGTTGTTGGATTTGCTTGAGCCCTTCGGTGAAAGCGATCTTCGGGGCAATTCGGGTTTTGGTGTGCCTCCTGTCCCTCACAGGCCTGGCCCCATTTACTTTACCAACACAATCCCTGTGATGTTTTGTCCAATTTTTGTTTGATTGTTTGCTCACCTTCTTCCCGCTCATCAGGACTTGGGCTTGGGTTCAGGGTTTCGGCCTGCGCAGCTGTGGGATCGTCCCCACCCCTCCTAAAAGTGGGGGGTGAGCAAGCCAGGGCAACCTTACCGAGGGAACATGGACATAAATCACGTGCGCAGCTTTGTAAGACTCCGTTCGATCCTGGGCATGGCCAGGGTCGGGGTTTGCAGACCGAAGCGACCGAAGCTTATGAATTCGGGAGAGCCCCCCACCCCGAAACCAGAGGGGGTAACTGTAACTGGGGTTATGTTTTCAGACCCCGAGTCCTCGGGGATGCCGTCGCCTAAGGCTTGCAGCTGAGAAGCCGCCAGTATGTGAGCCTGTGGCCCACAGTTTCTGGCTTTGAAGGGCCTGATTCAGTCTGAGCTTTAGAGGGTTCGAGGCTTAAGGGCCCATAAGAAGAATCTGGGCTAGGGCTTAGGTGGGAGTTTTCTTCTAGAGCTCACTGCATCACGACAACAGCCCACGGGAGGCTAGGCGGGTGTCGTGTCAATCTTGCCACACACACATGGTTGATTGACCGAACGCACACGCAGCGCCTTTCAGATCCGAAGGGGAGGACCTCTAGCACCAAGCACCGAGGACCAATGAAGGGCTGGTATGGCTTCGATGTATCCCGTTCTTTCAGAGATCGTGTTCCCCAAGGTGACAAATGGTGCCCTCAGGTGCCCTCACCCAGGTCACGCCCAGTGCTCTTGGGGGCTCTTTTTTGGGTTCGCTTCGTGCATCCATCTAAGGGAGCTAAGACACGTTGTGGTGTCGCGGTCGCTCTGGTCGTGTTTGCTCCTTGAATCGTGCTCCCGGCCATGTCCTATCGCTTTCGAGTGGTCTTGGAATGCTCTTGGAGTGGTCTTTCGCCGGTTATCTTGGGGTCGGCTTCGAGTCCTCTTAGGTGCTCTTGAAGAGGTCGAACACTGTTTGGGGTCGACGCCGGCACTCATACGCAGCCTATGCGGGCTCGCTTTGCTAGATTGGCTGATGCCGCAGAAGGGTGCTGCTCGGGGTTCTCCCCTAGGCGCTGTTGTCAGCGCTAGCTGGTGTTTTAAAATACCAGTACCAGCCACTTGGCTCAGTCGCTTGCGAAACAAATGTCACCCGACTGGGACGTCTATGTTTGGAAGCTGGCATCTGTGAACAACAGCTTCATCTTTCGTCGCCTTGAAGGCTGACACCTTCCGGTGCATGTGGCCGGAAGACTGCGAAGGGCTGGACCTTTCGCAGCGTTGAATGTCCATGGCGAAGCGCATTCTTTCAGAGCAAGATCCTGACCTTAAACTATGCGGACTTTGTGCTGTCCCAATCGTTGTTTTTTCTCTGTCAGCTCCATCTGTTAGTTACGTAGTTTCCAATCTCCAAACCCCAAACCCGATAGCTCTTGACCCGAGCTACCCTCAAACAATAAACCTCAACACCCTTCGATTCCGTAGAGTTCAAAACCCTCGGACGACTAAATCCAGAGCTCTTGAAACCGCGCTGCGCAAAGCGGATCCGAGCCAACTAGGCTCGGTGCCCTGGGACTTGGAGACCGCCGACAGTGGGCGAAGATTAAGGTTTATAGGGAACATAGGGATTGAGGGGCTCAGGGTTCTTAGGGTTTAGGGTTTCTGAGCCTCAGGATGGAATGTTGATGTCTCGAAGTCCCAGATCTTTCATATCTCTTCCCGACACCTCTCTCTTCAGTGCTCCAGCCAAGGCTCTCCTGCCCTAGTTCGGTGTTTGCAGCGCATCCCCTCAGCGCCTAAAGCCCGTTGCCAAAACGCCCTTTTGGAGCCCTGAGAGACTGGGCCACTATCTGCACGCCAGATGGAGAGCAACAATGCTTGTTCAGCGACATTCCCAGTGCCAGTCAACTGGCTCTTAGAAGACCTTTTCCGGGACGACCAATGGCTTGAGCTAGGGTACTTGCCCCGCGGGGCATGCTCTCTCTCTCTTTCTCTCTGTTTCTCCCTCTCTCTCTCTCTCTGTCTCTGTCTCTCTCTCTCTCTCTCTGTCTCTCTCTCTCTTTTGTTCAGATTTTCGTGTGCGGACATCACGCTGGCTCATGTGTTTGTTACCATTTGTGCCACTTTGGGGGCCTCAAACGATGTGGTGTTTTTTAGATACCAGGACAAGCATCAAGCATTGTATACCTTTACTAAATCGGAAACGCATGTTCAAAGCGAAGTGTGCCACTGAAGGCCATGTGGGCTCTGTAAGAGAAGCCTGCTGTGGCACTTTTAAAGAAAGGGCGGCCGTGAGATGAACGGATTACAACAAGCGATGAGGTCTGCATGTTGGCATGAGGAAGGTAGGGTGGGGCGCGGGATGTGCGGTTGGAACCAAAAAAAACACGATACGGGTTTTCCATCAGGTAACTGCGCTCACGACGGGGTTTCTATGCTGGCCCATGTGCTTTGATGAAGTGGGTCCTGCTTGGAAGCAGTCCACAGATTGGGAAGGGCAGCTGGGCACGCTCGATCCTCGATTCTCCCGGTAACTTCATTCCATTCAAGAATACGATGTGGCATTGTTTGCCATATGCAGATACGGTTTTTATTGGCATGCCTTTCAGACATTCCGGATGTTTCAAAATCATCCATGGGCAGCTGTTCTTCATGACGTAATCTCACACGCATCTTTCATTTCATGAACTAAAAGACATTCCCAATCGTAGGATTTATATGCGGTTTTGCTGCACCTTAGCCAACCAAAGCCAGGATTCGCAATTGAATCCATCTAAGACGACTATGTAAAGTTGTTACCAGTAGACAGAGATCCCTGTATGTTAAGAAGTTCTCGGGTCATCAAACTTGAAAGCTGCATAGACAGGCAGACCTGTGCACGCAGCAGAGAGCTTTCAAGGGCTGTGAGAAGTACTTTAGGGGTGTGAAGTGCCCTTGTAGCGATGCCCATGATGCTTAGAGATGGAAGCCTGCAATGACTTTGGCTGGTGCCTGAAATCTTGCATATGCCTTATACAGATCGCGATGGGGTGGGATGATGAATCTCAAACGAATGGGAGGGTGAATATACGATCGCATGGGGCGCACGCCTGCGGATGACATTTACGTAAGCTCAGGGGCAGGCGCTTGCAAGAACAGAAGATGCAGCTTTTCATCTGCGTTTAACATTCGAAGCCAAGATGGACAACATAGCATGGCAAAGTAAGCAAGCTAAACCATGATCATTTCGAATCTTGCTGAAGACCTTCTATTACGCCAGGCAGGTTCTGGAGACTTGTTACCTATACGCGACTCCTGAACATCTTTCTGTGGTTGTAAAGTGAGAGGGTGAGGGGGGGGGAGGGGGCTGGGGCTGAGTGAGCGGCCATGTGTAGTCTAGTGATAGTTGATGATACTTGGTTTTCCAGTTGACACTAGGCTCACTAGGCACCACCTGTGTTGGTATACAAGCGTTTATGGACAGCACACCGCCGTTCATCAAGAACGCCACTTCTTGGAATCATCTTTTTGGACAGTTTGAGTCCCTTGTTGTGCGTTCAACGTCTGGAGGTTTGGGAAGAAGCCGGAGGTCTTTGGGTGTGAGGGTCTTCAACTCCTGGCTTTCTAGGTGCGTTCGGCTGTTTGCTTCGGCGTCTGCGAGTGGCGTCGATCTTCATTTCAAGCCCCAAAGCCATGGCTACTGAACCCGAAGTGCCGAAGTAGTGAGCTTTAGGGTTTAGGGTATGGGGTTGAGGGTTTAGGGTTTAGGGCGAAAGATCATTACTCCGGTGACCGTGGAGTCCACTCGCATGTCCGACGCGAGGAGTGGGTTCGGTGCGAGTTTCCACTGGGTTGACCTTGGGCTCATTTTTCTGTAGGACAAAAACTGCCCCTTGATGCAGCAGAACAGTGTTTCGGGTTCCTTGGGTTGTTGTACCTCTATGGGGAAGACATGCACACTGCCAAGGCCAACGGCCTGAGCCCCAATGAAAAGAGGAGCCAGGAAGTAAGAAGCAAGCGAGTTCATTACAAATTGCCCACGGGGAGAGTCGGTTAGAGCTTGCAGAGTTCTTCACGTAACTGTCAATCGGCAGACGGCCGAGTCTTCTACGTTAGGACCTGCTACGGCACGAATCTCAAGTTTATATGGCAAGAAGCCTTCAGGTCAACCCGATGCATATCTCGCCAGGTATCAATCAGCTGGAGTCCGTTTTGTACTGCTTGCAGCTTGCAGTCGACACACGATACCAAGTTACAAGTAGGTAGGGTTGCAGGTGTAGAGCTCTACCATTCTACCTCTACTACCCGAGCAAGCTGCTGCTTGTGTTTGAAAGTCGGCAAGTTCGGAAGGGTGCAGGCGCCAACGTCGCAGTGGCATACGGTGCTTCAGTGCTGTAGGAAGCCCGCCCAAGGTTCAGCCCGAGAAAACCTGTAGAGGGGGGGAGAGGGGGGGGGGGTGTCACAAGCAATGAGAGGAACCATGTCACAGCTGCGGTCTGGGAGAGCAGATGACCCCTCCTGAAGCCCAATCCTGGGAGCACACCGATCACTACTGTGACTCTTTAAAGGCGACCACGCCAGACAGCAAAGGCGGGGCTATGCACTGCTGGGAGGCATGCGTCCTCGTAAAGTCGAGGCTGACGATGAGCTAGCATCCATCCTGTTTCAAGGACCGATAAATCAACAGTTAAAGGTGCTTCGCGGATGCTCCTGGCCTGCAGCGCTTTAGTTTGCAACGACTGCGCATAGCTGCAGTGCAGCTCTTCCGGTACTCTCGGTTTCTGCGCCGATCGGACGCTGGTCCCTTAACAAGCCCCAGCACTGCACAGTGGAAAATCATCGACTTATTCCTCCGGAACGATACGCAGAAACTCGGGGCGTTTTGGAGTGCAGAAGACGTCGAAGCATGGCATGGAATTTCTCTTCTTCCCAAAACTCATGTTGGCCATGCAAATCCTCAAACCCTTCAAATCCTTGACCTTTTCCGCAGCATGTCACGAGATCCGAAAAAGGTCACAGAGAGGAAGGCATCAGCGGCTTCAGGGGCTTCGGGGAGTGCACGTTTGGCCACAACTCCTGGTGCTACTGGATGAAGAGCGTTGCTGGCAGGGTCTCGTGCTCGGGGGTGTGGCGTCCTGGCAGCGCCTAGGGCGAATCGACAAGGCCGGATGGGATCTTGTCGGAATTCTAAGGCTACGAGAGGCTCTTGCATGCAGACTGAGGCACCATCGCATCCGCTGTTCCTGTTTGCATTCCTGGACTCAAGGTGCAGAAGAAGGCACGCGACAAGGAGATCGATGAGGCTACGCGCGTCCCAAACTCCAGCAGCCCTACTCGTTTTAAAGCCTGTTTTGGTGAGTCCGCTTCTCCCACAACAGGTCATCGATGCCTTGAAGTCGCAGCCCGACGGCACGCCCGACATCGTCGAGCGCATTGGGGATCAGGGCAAGCAGGGGCCTCGGCCTGTGGCGTTGAGTTAGAGGTTGCGTAGAACCCCAAACCCCGAAACCATCTATAATTCCCCTTCAACCCCCAACAGCCTAACTCCCAAGGTTGCTCTGTCCCTAAACCCTGACAAAATCCTTGAAACGCACAAGCGCCGGAGTCTCCGCAGAACCCTGAAGCCGACATGGACTGTAAACCACCTCCCCCCTCCCCTCACAGGATCCTCACGGAGGGCCAGCTGAAGGAAAAGAAGCTGCTAACGGACAAGACCAAGGACAGCGTTTGGGTGTGTTGAGACATGTTGGGACCAGGGCCCCCATAGCCGGGACAGACGAAATACAGTCCATCTGCCAGGATCGCCTCCTCAAGCGATGAGGGGGGGCGCCCTGCATGCCTGCAACTGCACGTCTCTCCAGCTTGCAGTTGGCCTACACGTGCCACGTGCACTGACAAGAAGTCTTCAGGCGACTGAGGCGCCAGTGAGATAATGGATGCCCTGCAGTACCTGAAGGCCCGAACATTAACCCGATTGCTGCCCGAAGGATGGCGTTTGCCAGGTACTGCAGGATCTGCGATATCAGAAGTGCGACGTTCAAGCCGGGTTCACTTTTTCAAAACCCCCGCGAAAACCAATGCATCGGGTGAATGAAGGGTGCCGGTTCCGTGTCGAGAGGTGCCAAATTCTCCGAGATAGGGTAGGTTGCCCTGAGCAAAGAGCACTCAGTAGAGATGAAGCCCTGCATTGTAAGCTTAGGGCTTTAGGAATTTTAGGGTTTAGGCAGTTTCGGCTTGAGGGTGGGAGCTCTTGGCAAAGCGGTTTTGTCGGGCGGCGATTTTCCCACGCAGCCACGCTCGTCGGGATGCCGAGGATGCACGTCAGAGTTTCAGTTCCGAATTTCATTCGTGTTAAGGAGCCGTCAAGGGGTTTGGCAACAAGTAGTCAGGCAGTCCACCGCGCAAAGCAACCGAAGTCCCGATATTGCCCGTTAAGAACGACTACGTTGCGACATTAGGCAGCCATCCCGAATATGTGAGAGCAGTGTGAGAGCATTCGTGCGATTTCGTGCGCGTCTTGCAGAGTGTGGTTTCGTGCCGTGAATCCCAGACCAAGCGCGAGAATCCGGGTTCCAAAAGCTGCGATCGGTTTGGGAAGCTTTGGCCTCCAGTAGCATGTGGGGGTTTCCTTTTTAGGGTACCTATTTCTAGGGGATTCTACTCAACTTGGGGCATGCAGCGGGGTGCCCCTAGTTTGGGACATGCTCATTTTGGGGTTGTGGGGACAGTCCCGCAGAATCCCGAGAGGCCGGCCTTTGAGTGCCCAAGCAGAGGGTCTAAGAAATCTGCCCTTGGCCAATCCTTTTGCAGGCTGGGGGGCCCTCGCTAGATTCGTTAGGAAGATCCATGTCCAAGGAGGACAACGAGAGAGTGCTTTCAGCCACCTGCCCTTTCAGGCCCTAGGCATGCATCCCCCTATTCAACGCTCGGAAGAAAACTATCAACATGGAGCTCCCTGAGCCCTGGGATGCAAGGATTCAAGGCGTGGTGCTTAAGGCTGTGCCGTATAACTCATGTATAGCTATGTATAGCTCATCTCGTATCTAGACGCCCCTTGTATTCCCATACTGGCTCCATACATCCAGCAGCGCTCTGGCCCAAGACACCAGAGTACGGGTTGAGGCGCGTTGCCAGAGGCCCGTCCGCTGCCATACGCAGCAGTCTCTCAGAGTGTGTCTGCCTTCAAAGTTATGTACAAAACACCAAGGCCACCTAACGCTGCACTGCTTTCGGTTTTCGCACACACATGCGCAATTGTACCGCGACCACGACGAACACGACGACCACGACGACCACGACGACCACTACCACGACCACCACCACGACCACGACCACGACCACGACCACCACCACGATGACCACGAGCGCGACCGCGACGACGACGACGACCACCACCACTGCCGCCGTCGCCGCCGCCACCACCACCACCACCACGACGACGACGAGGACGACGACGACGACGACGACGACGACGACGACGATGCACAACGCATTGCACAAGGATGTGGAGCACCACACGCCGCACGCTGTCACGGGTTTCAAGGCCTTTGCGAAACAAACGTGAGCTTTCAAAGTTTTGCTCCGGGTCCTGCTTAAAACCTAGGCGAAAACGCAGTTTACTTCAGCCTCTAGTGTTTCGCGCGCCTGAGTTTCCGGGAATTTTCCTCGAAATGTGCTCCCGCTCGGGTTTCGTGCATGCCTCTGCAGATCCCTAACAGGGAGCCGTCGCCGCGTTTGAATAGTCCAGCACAGACAGGTGTGTCCTTGCATTCAACCGGCTGTAGCATTGGAGCAGTGACCCGGACCTGAACCCTACACGACCCTTGCAAAGCTTCTCCGAAACTTTGGAGGCACCAGCTCCCAACGACATGACGGACCGCTTCTACCCGGTTGGCCTCGAGGTGGGCGTCTGCGTAAAACTGAGAGCGTTGCTCTATTCAACACCCGAACCTGAAGTGTTGAATCAGGCCCTCCAGCCTCTCAAAGCCCCTCAAAACGCGGCTGAACGCAGCCCAAACGCAAAGCTTTCTAGTCCAGATTCCTGCATCGATTCCGTCAAGAGTGCAGCTGACCAAGCACCGGCTCTCAACACAGTGTAGTGAGTGTAGTGGAGAGCTACAAATCGCGAGCGAAAAGGCCGAAGCTGACAACTGGAAGACGACCTATGAGGCTCGGGGGTCACTTGTGGCGTCCTGGGTCACATAGTGGAAACTTGCAGTCGGTGTAACCCCTGTATGAGTGACCCTCCAGAATCCAGTGCTAAACCAAGCAGTTCTTGATACAGGAACCTTGATAGATGGGTTTTCATGAGAGTTTTCATTGCAGATTCCCATCTTGGGACCCGAGCAGAAATCCGTCGCCTCCCAGCTCCAGGTGATGAACGAGATGCGGTCGTTTGCTCGCAGCCCCTACCCACCAGGACGAGCGGGTATTGGGTCACGGGCAATTTCCAAGCTGCACGGTTCAGTGAATCGGAGTTTTGTGGCGAGCTCCTGAGTTCATAGCGGAGCTTGGAGCGGCGCAGTTTGTACAATGTACTCGTACACCAGACTGCGGCTGTTAACGGAGAAATCTCGGGACGAATCAGTGGCATACTCCCTATCCGTAAATCTTGGAAGGCACAGCCATCCACCAGCCTGGAGCTCGGGACCATTTCGGCTATAGCGCGCCGGGCCCGATCGCGAGCAGGCCCGTTTGGCTTTGGGGAAGGGTTTTGGAGGCCTTTTCGGGCAGGAGGTTGCCAAAACACGGCTTGCAGAGCTTTTTCTTCAGATGGCCGATCGGGTTTGCACACCCAATTCTCCATCATGGGCCTGCGCTATGCTGATTGTTTCCCCGGAAGACCTTAGTGGCCTTAGTGACCAAGTGTTGGTTTGCAATTTGATCCCAGCATTCCCGGGCAGCCAGGCTCGTGCTCGTCGCGTTGTACGCATGTACATATGTCATTCACGAAAAGTACGGTTTTTCTCGCATTGGCCGACAGGTGCATAAGTTGTCAGTCATGCTTTCACTGTGCACATGTAGTTGGACACTGGCCTTCGTGTCGTGACTTTAAAAGGCCTGCGACAGTTCTCGCGTTGCCCCCATTGTTGAGACTCGAGATTTTGGGTTCAGACGTTTCCATAGGGATCCTGAAAGCCCTTCCGAGTGCGAAGCGCAGACCATGGTCCGTCAAGGGAGTTCGTCTTAAGTCCTCCGATGCACTCCTCCTTGCTCCTCTGAGCCAGGCTGACGAACTCCGAGCTGGTCTGGGCACCCAATTCCTGGACCAGTTCAAGCGCGGGTGAAGATGTGTTGAAGCTCTTTGAAGACTGTTCGGCCCCGTACCCTCGTTTTCCGAATCTTCTCCAGTGTTTAGGAGGCCCGGTCAATCTTCTCCAGGCCCTCACGGAAGACACAGACATCCCCAACCCGCGCGAGCACATGGCCATCACGCGCATCCAGGCGGGTTTTCTAGGTGCTGAAGCCGGCAGTTCCCAGACGCGAGGTGACATAATCCTGTGATGAAAGGAGCCGGATGACCGTAGAGTCTTCGAGAAGCATGATGTGGACGAGATGTTGAGGCGCGCTTAGAGCACTTTTGAGGCAGAGAACCATGCTAATCATCGAACCATCGTAGTAATCGTAGTACTACAAACAGTAGTAGCAGTAGTAGCAGTAGTAGCAGTAGTAGCAGTAGTAGCAGTAGTAGCAGTAGTAGCAGTCGTAGCAGTCGTCGTCATCGTCGTCGTCGTCGTCGTCCTCGTCGTCCTCGTCGTCCTCGTCGTCCTCGTCGTCCTCGTCGTCCTCGTCGTCCTCGTCGCCCTCGTCGTCCTCGTCGTCCTCGTCGTCCTCCGCGTAAGAGCAGCAGTATCAATCCTCTTAATAGTCTCTTAATGAACACAAGCATCACAATGATGATACTGTATTTTACCTGACAGTGAAGAATCATAACGGGCACAAGAACCACAGTAGGGATAACAATCAGAACAAGGGCTCTAGAGCGGCAAGCCCGGAGCCACGTTGTTGGCGTAGCGTTGCCTCGAAGAAGCCCGCCTTTGCCGCAACTCGTGCAAGAGCACCCACAAAAGGGGCAACCTCCGAAACATGTGAATGCCCATGCAACAGCTCGAATCCGCGCTCTTTTGGCAGCTCTAGGACCTACAACTCGCCAGTGGCCAAAGCCACCCTGTCGCCGAGCAAGCCGCAGTCGCTGGCAAAGGCGCGCGTTTTGGGCTTTTTGAGGTTGGGGTTCAGGGTTGAACAACAAGTCATCATCATCATCATCATCATCATCATCATCATCATCATCATGATCATCATCATCATCATCATCATCATCATCATCATCATCGGGCTCAGAACCGCTCCACAAGTAGGCATGGGAATCGTAGTAATCATAGCAAAGGGGAGTGAGGCAAACGCTCCCACAGAAGCTGTCAAGCGCAGTTGTGTCCGGGAGAGCTGGGAACCCTGCTTCTTCAGGAGACCGCCCTACGCGGCACAAAATGAGACCACACACACACAACCCCCGAAGCTCAAAGCGCCGAAGACCTTCTCGCTGCCCACCATCTCTCGGCGGAGCGAAGCGCCGCCAAAGCTCTCCGAGGTTGGGCGGGGAAGGTTGGGGTCCCCGAAAGGTCTGGCAGGTGATGACAGATATCTTTGAGAATGGTTGGGGCCTGGGTTTTGTTGTTGATCTCCCGTTCAGGGATCTTGCGTTTTTGGAGTCCGGTCTGAATGTGTCGGCACAAGGGAACTCGGTTGCGGTCAGCTTGATTTTTGGGTTTTGTCAAGGTTCGCTTCTGCGGCCTACAAACGCCCTGAGCCCCTGTTTGTGTTGTGCTCTTTATGTTGCAGCACTAACAGTGGCAGCGGATGTGGGCCTCGTCACCCTGCAGCATTCTCAAGCTAGATCGTTGTCCTCCCATTCAACTTCATCAGTAATGGCGCCTTCTCCGGTCAAGGGGCCAGGTCCTGCACCTAAGATTGGAGGGGTGCTAGTGCACAATGGCGGCCGAGCGGATGAATGTCCAGGCTCCTAAACTCCCATAAGCTTCCTAAATCTGCAGTCCTGTTAAGCCATGGAAACCTGCCCCAAACTTGGCTTCTGTCCCAGCGCAACCCGGTCATCAAGAAGTTGGAAGACGCACACTTCTCTTACTTCGCAGGGCGCTGAGCTACTCCGGGCCCGTGGCCCTAAACCCTTAACCCCAATCGCACAGACACAACCACGAACTGACTGAACCCTAGTTTGGCAGCTTTTGCTTTCCGATTGTACACACAATGTTAGTGCTCCCAAATTTTGATCTGATTTGATCTGCGGATGCCCGAATCCCAATGACAGTTCGGTTGTGTCTGAATCCCATTGTCGTCTTGAAGGGCCGATTCATGTCGTTCGCGCCTCAGCGATGATCGGAAAGTGTGGAACTTTGACACGGACAATAGGTGTATCCCGAAGAAACCTAAAATTCTACAAGCTTTATTGTAGGAACCCAGCCAAGGGCACCCCTATTTTCGGAAATGCCCACATGCTGCTTTATTTAAGGAACTCCCAGCTCGGTCCCCTGAATCCATTGCCCGAGGTGCCCAAAAACATGCAGCGTGAGCACAAGCCGCTCGGCGAATCTCTGCCAGGGTGGTTCTCGGGTTTACTGCAGACGAGGGTTTCTGCAGGCTCTTGGTTTTCCAGTACTTGAACACGTGCTGTTCTTTCGGGTGAGTTGGCACACTTCAGGACTGAAAGAAAATGTAGAGGACGACCCCTCTCTGCCTCGGACCTCCTAAGCCCCAAGCCCCAAGCCCGAGAGCTGCTGGGGCATGTGCTGCCAGGGATCGTTTGAACACTGCCGCCCTCAGCAAGCTGAAGAAGGCGCGGCCCAGCTTGGGTTGATATTTTTTAAGGCTTTAAGGGCTGCGTGTGGTTCTCTAACAGATCTAGCAGGTTGTGTCGGTAGCTGGCATGGGTCAGGGCTGGGCCCCTTGCACTCTCCGCGATGTGCCCACGTGTGGTGTTTTGCCATAGCATGCCTGTGCACACCTTCACGAAGCTCTGGCCATTTTGTCCCTGATACTTGGTCCAACGGGCATGGCTCTCAGGCGAACATGATCTCCTTCCCCTTCACAGGCGCTGCCGCGAGACACCCCTTCTTTTTTTGTTGTTGGCCCAAAGCTCCGAAGCCTATTCCCCTGCCTAATCTCTCCCCTACTGGTGTAGCTGGAGTGTAGCAGGGTGCAGTGTCTTGCCGCCGGGGGCCAAGCTAGGTGTTCCGAAGCCCAATTGGGGAAACCAGGGGTCGACCCAAAATCTCACGGTTGTCCAGCTCTGGGCGCTGAAGTCTCTCTAGGGATTTGGGGTTTGGTCGGGGGTGTGTGGGGGTCGGAAGTCGGTGGTCCTGTGTCCGAAGCCGCCCTGCTTGCAAGGCGAGGGCACTGGATTTCGGAGCCAGGGCGGCTTGGCATGTTTCCTTCTTTGCTTTGGCACTGCATTTCGTCTTGGATGAGCCGGATGAAGGGTTGGGTATGAAGGGCTGATCTCAAGGTGGAGCCCAAACATGCGCCTGTTCAAGCCACTCGCCATTTTGACACCCGAAAGTGTCAGCACCGTACACGTGCCCAGTGCGACTACATGTGACTTTTCTAAAATCTTTAAAGCCCCAAACCCGAAGCCACCGCCAGGCTCGGGCGCAAACTGGTGGCCTTCGGGTAGCTACGCCCAGGTGCCCACCTCGTGACCTGGCAAGGACTGGGATCCACAAGACTCCACTGCTACAACCTCTGGTTGTACCCGTTTCCTGTTTCTATCAGGTTTGGGTTCCCATTTTCCTTCTAGGCCCCATGAAGCTAGCACGGCTTCCCTTCTTTGCTTCTTTTTATGTTGCAGGCAGGGATCGTAGGCACGTCATAGATTCGGGGCTATTGAGGGGCGCTGGTGTGTAATGGCTTCAGGCTTTAGGCTGGGTTGTTTCTGGGCTGTGGAGTGGGATTTAAGGTCAAGGTCATATTTAATGCCATAATATGATTGTTTGCACTTCGCTTCCATCCCGCGGATATGTCCCATAGGGTTTGCTGTAAGGCTTTGTGCCTGTTCGGATCTAGGGTTTGAAGGGTGTTTTCGGGGTTAGGGTTTAGGCCAGTGTAGGCTCCACGGTGCGATAGGTTCTGGGTCCCACTCACCTCAAAGAGCGTGCGGCCTCGCGGTTTCAAGCTTTCGCGATTGAACCCTGAATTCAGGCG